>OX401405.1:55594587-56154587 GCA_947846245.1 Cerastoderma edule | reverse complement strand
CACAATGATTTCCCAAACTGTCATACAAATGACAGGTTTCAAGTTTATCTGTTTAATCATTGTTGGTAGACATTTAAACAAAAGGAACACTGGTACCGTTTCCATTACCATTTTCATTGTGTAGGCTTTATTCGTATATGTGATTATAAGAATAATCAAATTTGTAAACTTAAGCTGACGACAATTACAATGTATTACAAATGAGACACAGAAATTGTTTGAATTGAACTTTTTTTTCTTCTTCCTCCTTCTAGATTTTGATGCAAGAGTATTATCATGTGTTTGTTTGACATCGGTTTCCAATTCAATATCATTAAACAAGCAGTTTTCAATACATATTTTGTCTTGGCAAAAATTGGAACAATTAAAGACAGCTTTCATTTCATTTTATTTCATTTTTTTACATCGTCTTAAAAGTTTCTGGTTTCAGAAGCTTTAAAACAATTAAAAGAACGAAATTCATTAAAGCATGAAAGCAAGATTATAAGAAATAGTCTCTCAAAAAGCAGCGCCTGTCTAACGCTCCTCCAACATATGTTGACTAGATCTGATTGTCTTTCATCAGGAGTCGTTTCAGATAAATTTCTTCTACTTGGTGAAACAGGCAGCCACAAAACTATGTTTAAACTTTGTAACAGCTATTCCCTCGGCAATTGTTTTCATTAGACGAGTAACAGGCTCTTTCTAATGAGTTTGAATGACGAGATATATTCGCACGTATTATAAATAAATTTCTGTTCTATTCTTTTAATGTTATGTTGGATGTTTTGGTTATGAAGACAAATCAAATTTTTTTGCGGGCGACTTTGAGGCTTGCATCAATTTTCTCTTGTGCTTTTATTGATGGCTCTTTTCTATTCTAAATGTAAGGATACTCAATAATTTGTGGTTTAAGCAAAATCTATCAAATCATTTAAAGAGACTCAAAGTGACACTATATAAAGATTCATCATATAAACATGTATAAATCAGAAATGGGGAAAAGACTGAAATGGGCAAAGGAATGCCAAATTCCAAGAATTAAATGAAAACATGCATGATATCTTAACAATAATTGCAGGAAAAAAAACTGCCATTTAATATTTGAGTCAAATATTGTTCTTAGTCTTGTAGAAAAGCTAAACAAAAAGTGTTAAATTGTAAGCGTCTTCATTTTCCAAAACCTCATTATAAGATGGCAAGTTCTGATCGCCTTGCACTGGTTCAGGGGCTGCACTCTGTCCTGTATTTGATTCACTTGTTTCACCTAGTTCAATTGGTTCTCTAGGAGCGCTTGGTTGAAGATTTTTTCCAGTAACAGAATTTCTCCTAAACACCACGGTGTCATAATCAGGTGGGGCTGCTCTATTGTCTGTCACATCATCATTATTTAAATGTGGACTTATAGATTGAGCACCAATGTTATCTGAATTAAAGTTGTTTATTCGTCGACTATAAGTAGGTGAATTACCAGTTACAGGTGATGTGCCAAGCTGTACATTCTGTTCCAGTCGAGACTGAGTGTACCTAAGAATCTGTTGCTGAAACAACACATATTAACTAAGTTTTAGTTAATCATATCTGGTAAAGTATCATTATGTATTCAAAAGCATTTGATTAATATCAAACTTGGAAGTGTACTCATTTATTCATCTTAGTATTTCTGCTATTGTTGGATACACCATTCCATCAAAAACATTCAATAACTTCCCTTTTAAGTATGTTTAGTTGTTAAATGAAGATTATCATGAAAAAATCAAATGATCCTTATCTAAATTAAGAAGAACTTTTATACAATCTTAATTGCATACATCAGTTAATTCCCAAGCTATTGATTAACTTCCCATCCAGCTATCACTGTGATTGCACAAAGAGATTCATTGTAAGAGGAACATTTTCTATAAAAATGACTTCAGCAAGTAACAATTAAAAAGGAAGCATAGCTGGCTGTGACCCTGGATTACGATAAGTGAAAGTCAGACTAATGGGGTTGGCTCTAGTTTTGGCCATTTTGACAGTTGCCAAATTAAAGGAACTATTCAAAAATTTGTGCTCTGGGGGTGATAAAGTTAGAAATTTGATATTAACAAAGACTGTCACTGAACCAAAGGCTATTTTAAATGTGTGTCTTTCTAAGCTGCTGAAATTCTGCCATTTGTTAAATAATGTGAAGTGAGCCAGTCAGCACTTCTATCCATGGGAAGCAGATTTAAAATAAAACCATGAATTCTCTCTTGTGTACCTGGCTAGCATTGTGGACAAGAGTGATTAAACATTTCTGAAACCCATATGACGATTGTTTCTAAAAGATCCCACTTCTTCTTCAGGGTTAAGATCATTGTATAAGTTGGTTTTTAATATCTGGAATATAAATGTTCTTTATCTTTTCTGTACAGTCATGAATAAGGTAGGAAAGTTGTCAATAATCTAGTCAAATATAACTTTAGAAAATCTGTGTTGTCATTTTATCAGTTGACAATCTTTTTTTCTAAAAATATTAAATCCAAATCTGTGATATAGTCCTTTAAAGAGCATTAGTAGAAAACACCTATGAAATGAAAATAACAAGATGTTGGTTAGAAATAGTCTTAAATTTGAGGGAAAAAATAAATTTGCTCATCATGAGAAATTACATCTTGTTCTCTTCATGAGGTAATAGAATCTCTACACAATAAGTGTCATGGATGATAAATAGCATTTCCATTTGCTATTGGTTAAAAATCATGGTGACAAAAGGATAGAAAATGAACAATTTCCCCATTTGTTACAAGGATTCATTAGGTTGTCTGATGCAGGTCTATTAAGAAATGTATATATGAAATAATAAGTGAACATGTATACCTGTTGGCTCTTTTTCCTTTGCCATTTGCAGCATCCATACAATAAATAGGTCAATACGAACGTTGCCCCAGTTATGGTACTAACACAGATCACGGCTATCATTCCAGTTGAAAGGCCGTGATTATTCTGGCAGTCTGACTGGTCCCCACAAGGATTATACCCGTTACATTTTAAGGATTCATCAATACAGCGTCCATTTTCACAATCATCTTCCCAAGCTCTGCATGCCCCTACATATAGACCATGTATGAGTAAAATATCTAAATTAAACATGGATGTTATAAATATATTTGTGTCAAACAAATTAAGTTTTGGATTAAAAACATCATTTAAACTTCATCCAAAGATCTTGACTGTTTCTGTTCAAACAAAGAGTTTGATTCCCACACAAGAAAAGTGCCTACACTGATCATTTTCTCCTTCTCTTATAATGATTCCTAATTACATTTTAAAAATATGTCACAAATTTATGCTAAATCATTTACTTTCTTTGGACTAGCAACAGAATTTTGCAATTAATGCTAGCCTGGACAACAACATTCATTAACAGCTTGTTATGGGCATTTTCTTCTTCAATCCCACCATTTCATTACCAACATTACAAAGAAAACAATATTTCTGCAGTTGCTTATAATTTAGGCAAGTCACTTTATTCGTTGTGAGGAAGTTGGTAAACTAACTATAATTGCCAAGCTTAGGGGCAAGCCTGGCTTGATTTTGAAGATACGCACCATATTCAGGGGGATCTGAATTTTTTGTTCACCCTATAGGCACCGAATATATCCATTTGAGAGGGTACTTGGGACCAAAATACCTCTAAAGTTAATGACAGACAATACGTCTCACAATGTGAAAGGATATATTTCTAATGCAACGTTTTTATTGGGTTTTTAGCGTTTTTAATCTCTCGATTTTCACAATCAACAATATGCATGTGGGTACGTGAGTAATGCCAGGCACGACCCTGAAGCTGTGATAAGTATTTCATTCCCAACAGATATGTGAAGAAAGCTTCCTCTTTTCCCATATACCTGTATGGAAATGATTTACAGCCATATCAAAGATGCGTTTTCTATATGCTGGCTGTTCACCGCCCACTCTGATAAAAACATCCATCCAGTCACTGGAGTACACTTCACCCAAACTGTTGAATGTGGAGGCAGACAGCTTATATGGGAGACCTGTTTGAGAAAAATACATGTACATGTAGATAGTTTGGCATTTAAAACAGAGCTCTGATATAGCCATAGATTATTGAAATCAAATTAAGATACATGTATGTTTATAGCCAGAAAAGTAATTTTTCATCCTTGTTAAGTTCTCTTTTCTGATTGAGCGAAAAAGATACAAAATGATCCACTGCAAAAGGAATCACAATGTCTTCATAATTATATTCCCTAATGTGTCAGGACTTTGTCCGTTTTGGATTCAATTTGGTCAGAAACATTATTTAAACCAGTTTATCAAACTCCTATAAATTTATCTATCAAAAACTGATAAATGATTAAGTAGTTTTTGATTAATTGTAATTGAAGCGAGTTCTTGCTAACCTTATATAGGCCTAGTATTTGATTAATTGTGATTGAAGCGAATTCGTGCTAACCTTTTATAGGCTTAGTATTTGATTAATTGTGATTGAAGTGAATTCGTGCTAACCTTATATAGGCTTAGTATTTGATTAATAGTGATAAAAGCCAGTTTTTGCTAACCTTATATAGGCCTAGTATTTGATTAATTGTGATTGAAGCGAGTTGTTGCTAACCATATATAGGCCTAGTATTTGATTAATTGTGATTGAAGCGAGTTCGTGCTAACCTTATGTAGGCTTAGGATTTGATTAATTGTGATTGAAGCGAGTTCGTGATAACCTTATATAGGCCTAGTATTTGTTTAATTGTGATTGAAGCGAATTTGTGCTTACCATATATAGGCCTAGTATTTGATTAATAGTGATAAAAGTGAGTTTTTGCTAACCTTATATAGGCGTAGTATTTGATTAATTGTGATAAAAGTGAGTTCATGCTCACCTTATATAGGTATAGTATTTGATTAATTGTGATTGGAGCGAATTCGTGCTAAGCTTATATAGGCCTAGTATTTGATTAATTGTGATTGAAGTGAATTCATGCTTACCCTATATAGGCATAGTATTTGATTAATTGTGATTGAAGCGAATTCGTGCTAACCTTTTATAGGCTTAGTATTTGATTAATTGTGTTTGAAGTGAATTAGTGCTTACCCTATATAGGCATAGTATTTGATTAATTGTGATTGAAGCGAATTTGTGCTAACCTTTTATAGGCTTAGTATTTGATTAATTGTGATTGAAGTGAATTCGTGCTTACCCTATATAGGCATAGTATTTGATTAATTGTGATTGAAGCGAATTCATGCTCACCATATATAGGCCTAATATTTGATTAATTGTGATTGAAGCGAATTCGTGCTTACCTTGTATAGGCCTAGCCTCCTCCCATGAGTCCCCTTGTCGTATCTCTACATAAGTTTTACTGCTGCTAATGTTGAAAGAATCAAAGTGCATGGCAAGTCCACCACCATCAAAATAGCCCCAGATCTCAACTGTACATTCAAAGTCGGCATTGCTCACTGGAGATTCTCGTTCATAATACAACAGAACTGCATGGACGTCCTCACTGATCATGGATATCCGTTGGCCACAGTGGTCAAACATGTTGTCTGTAAAACACAATAAATTAATGATAGTAAACATGCTACATGAACCTCAAAACATCAAGTTGGCTGTTATAATAATTTAAATGCATCTTTGACCAAAATTCAACATTTCAAAGGCAACTCTTTTCATTGCATGTATGGCATGTTACTGCTAAACACAAGCAACGTTATTGTAATTATAATTGTTTGTTTGTATGGTGTTTAATGCCGTACCAACAATTTTTCAGTTATGAAATGGTTTCCCTGGATCCACCAATTTTAGGCTCGGGCTCAGAAGTGACTTGCCAAAGGTCCCTCCCAAGAAACCAGTGGGGTTCGAACCCGGGACCCCAAAGTTCCAATTCGCCATCTCAACCACTGGGCCACACAGGACCCTTATTGTATTTATAACTATATAACTTATTATACCATTTTCTTAAAGATGCCAGGATCCAATAGTTGTATAATGGTTAGGGAAGGAATTTTAAATTGTACAATCTGGGTACCATACCAAGGGATGGTATAGTCTTAACAAAGACTATGTTAAGTGGTGCATTGATGGTAGCTAAAGCAGAATCATAAATAGGTGACCAACAAAGCTTAACAGAAAGAATGTTGAGAATGGCAAAAACGCCCCAATCAAACACAATAATGAAAAATTGCAAAAATCAACAGTAAATCATGGAAACTTCAATTTGAGTTTTTGTTTTTATACATGGAAAAAACATATAACAAAAGTTATCCATTGTTCAAGGCATGACTTCAGAAGGATAACAGTTTCAAGAAATACTTCAAAAATTATGGTCTTGTACCAAAAAATCCTTAGCTGTATTGCACTTGAAAATACAAGGTCCAGGAGCTACTGTTTATAATAATAGCCTTCCTAATTATTCTTGCCAAATACGTTTTTGACAACTATTGTTAAATCCACAGCAATAAATCTTTATTCATACAAGGTCAAACATTTTTTCTTTTCGCAACACTTTCTAAAATAGGATTTATAATATTCATTTTAGTGCGAACACGTAGTGGTACGCTATTATTATGGTACGCTTGGCTTGTCAACATTACACATTTGTTTACTTACATTGCTTTATTGAATATCCGTCACCTAAAAGCGATATCAATATTGCACCCACGACATTTAGCGTATTAACCATACTCTCCGTCACATGTATATATATCAGTCCCAAATATTAAATCATTTCTAATTCACAACAAAAGTGGCCATTTCGAAATGCGACTCCGTAGTGTTTACTTTAAACGTTTCGCCATGGTATCCTTATCGAGTGTTTATTGAACTAGACGGAAGGATGGATATCAAATTCGTTTGAAACAGGTCGCAGTATGAGTCTAACATTCGCCTCAATCGGAACTACTCGGGTATTTCCGTGAGCTGTGTTTTCATTGAATAAACCCGATGTGTTCAGATCGACATTCGCCTATGCTGTGATATCCCTTTTCATTTGGTATAAGGTACTGTAAGTACTGTAGTGTAACAAAGGGAATTATTCCTGAGCGGAGTTTGAAAGTCTAGATCAAAGACTTTATACGGTCTTTGAATATATTAGAACCCCATATATTTTTTCAGTAATTCATTTGTACTCCTCCCCTTTGATGTGCCTTTAAGTGTATGAGTCGACTAACATACTCTACCATTATCCTAAACCATGCCCACGATTTCGTTTACCCGATTGTCGTTAATGTATAGGCCTTAAAGGCATGAAAAAAAAAATATATGGAGTTCTTTTATCATGTTCATAAAATTCATGAGAATTAATTTACGAATGCATTGAGACCCTATTACATAGACTCCTTTAACATAAGTTATTTTGTGCTTGAAATATAGTTGTCTCCAATTAAATCATGTTTATCAACAACCTGTTTGTTTACATATTCAAAATAACGAACTCTGATTGGTCGGTTCAAACAATTGTGTATAAACTGTCAAGGTCAGGGGTAAAAGGTTCACACAATCTGAATTATTAAACTGGTTAATCTGGATTATTTCTTGTTAGCTGTCACGTTTAAATTGTGCTGATGTTTTTTTTGTGATATCTATTTGAACCTGACCAATGTTTTACCAAATTATATAGTTTGATATAGCATGTATCTCCTTTTATGTGCCTTTAATAAAAACGTTTTTGACTAAATCAGTCAAGCAACAGTAATTGTGGTAGAACGCTGTTTTCAGTGAGTTTTGTGTTACCTTATGATACCTTAGGAACTTCTTATGGACGCTGGCTACTGATGGCCACTTTGTCCACATCTGTATCTTCGTTAATGTTGTGAAGTGCCTGACTTGTATGACTTCCGGTTATGTATTTACAGCCTATATCCGCATTAAAATCGTACATTAATTCCTGATCATGCCACAAGCGATCTAATCTTGCCTCAAAACACTTGCCGTTTTTTTGCGTTTACAACGGATTCTGGAAGGCTATTCCATATGTTCACTACTCTTTGGGTGAATGAATACTTTCTGATATCTTTTTTTGGATTAGATTTTACAAGTTTCTTATCGTGCCCCCTTGTTCTTTTGTCAGAAGTAACAGTTAAAAGATTTTTGGTAACTTTCTTGTCATAAATAAGATGTACTATTTTATAGGTTTCTATCATATCCCCCCTTTGGCGTCTGTATTTTAACGTTGGTAGGCCAATCCTTTTTAGCCTCTCATTGTAGGACAGTCCTTTTGTTGACGCCAACTGTTTCTTTGCCCTTCTTTGTACATTCTCCATGTCTTCAATATCCGATTTGTTGTGGGGACACCAAACTGAGACTGCATACCTTACGAGTGCTTGCTTTGAATAGGAATATAAAGCTTTCCAAATCTAGATACGTATATGTCCTTCTGAAGTAATTTTATTGCGGTCTCCGTCGTAAAGGTGGTTCAATCTTTCTTCAACTTCACCCCTCGCAACAGTGACATGTTTACATTTGTTGGGGTGGAATTTACGTTACATTGTCTTGTTCACGGGATTTACACTGGCAGTGATAGTCTACACCTTTACATGGAATTGGCAACAATGAACGGTCGTAAGCTTGTCAGTCACATTCAACAAGTGAGAAACACTCTCGTTACCGGTCGAATGCACGATGCCTCTAATTGGCGTATTTAGTTCAATTTCCATTGTGCGCTCAACAAACTCCGGTGAAGTTTGTGCGGAAACTAACAGGAGCATGGAAAATTTATTTGCTGTCTGACCACAGTCTGAACGAAATATTTGCACAGGTGCGATTTCCCGCATATTCTCGTGATTTTCGAACGATCAATCAAGACACCGCCACCAAGTTATTGCACCGTTTTGTATTGCACTATATATAGTACGTGTACATTGTTTGTTAGTTACTGACCAGCCTGGAGCCTGGCCCGTTCGTATACCGCGAACTAATGTGGGTATGCATGGGCCAGGCCTCCAGGCTAGTTACTGACCAGAACCTAGCTCTGTGCTTCTGTCACGCGTTATCCCTATTTTTCTGAGGAGGTGTATGCACGTGCGCACAGTGCGTATTTAGGTTGATGCGCCCCTGTCAATCTATCCACCATATGTCCTCCACCACAATGTGCGGGCTGTCTCAATTTACATGATTATCCTGTAAACATTACACAACTTACTTTCCATCGTGAAAGATGGTCACGGTATCATCATTTCTTTCCTTCGGTCTTTTCGTCTTCGTGACTAGATCTATAAGATGAGTTTGGTAATTTCTCCATTCATGTTGTCTGACTAAGCAAAGTGTCGATTTCTTCGATCTAGAGACACAAACAAAAATATGAATGTCAGAGACATAGACATTATCTATATATCTGTGTATACCCGTAAACAATCGCAATGGATATGAGCACATGTTTTTACAAAGCACATGGTTCGTAGTAAATATGGTTTTGTTTGTAATGACTAGTTGGTTGAGGGGTTCAACAATCCTAGTCTATCTGACGGAAGAGTCCGTGGGCCTACAAAAAGAATTAACAATCTCTGCACTTCATCATTATTTTCGAATTTCGCGCGATATGTTTCGTCTGGTTCCAGTGTGTTACGCCGTGTACTGCAGGTAAACCAGACGAGTGATATGTTTTACACGTTCTCTATCGGACAGACTCATCATACTGCTGCATACAAATGTGTAAGAGGTGTCATTAGTGAAATGTCACGTCCAATCCTAACAATTACTAAATGTTGTTTACTTCGCAATGATGGGTGAATCCTTACCGATTCTAATATCTGTATTTGTGTTGTGTTGGTCAGTGGGATATGCGATCGATGCATGTAAGTTACGTTTTATGAATGAGTTGTTTGGTCCTGAGTTGTTTGTTTTTTTGTTTTGTTTTTGTTGTTTTTTTTAATATGGGTTTTACATCACATCAACATTATTTCAGTTATGTAGCGATGCCCAACTCTTAATGATGGAGGAAGACCCCATACTCAACTGCCCATAAGGGCTGGTCAAGTCGGGTAGAACCATCGGCATTCCGTAAGTCAGTCGGGAGACTGCCTCTCATTGAAAATCCATATCCCTCTCAGGATTTGAACCCACGCGGAGAGGGGCCATGTGATTTCAAGTTCTGTACTCTAACCACTAGGCCACGGAGGCCCCCCTGAGTTGTTTGTACTTTATAGTACTGACCCCAGGGTAACTATATAGACCCTTTTGGTTGAGTCATATATGTACATGCAAATGTGTATGTATGTACTGCTCACCTCTTTTACCAGGAGAAGGGCAAAGTAATGTTTGTTACAGAAGGGGAAATTGTGAAGCTCTTCAAAAAAAAATTCTCAAAATAACAAACACCTTTTTTGAAATCCTTGTATTTGATAAAAAGATCAAACAGGAAAAGCAGACCTCAGTCCATTGTTATGAGTCCTTGGTCAGTGTTCCTCAAACATACTTAAAAGCATGATATCTTGCTTAAACCAGAATTTCATGTTGATATAGGATATAAGTATAAGCATCAACGTTTCAAGTGGTGGTCTAGAAAAGGTTAGGGTTATGGTTAATTTCATCTGCATGTGGAAATATTTGACAGCACCAGCAGACATCAAAACTGGTTCGAAAAAAGCAACATTTTCTTCATTATATTGCAAAGAAATCATTACAACAAACTGCTCATTAGGAGCGACTATCAAATTCTTCAAAGTCAGGCATTACAAATGTATGAAATAAGGGTCAAAATTACTTCTTTGTAAGCAATTTTGTGAATTGCCCATAGATATTGTACAGTTTACAAAGGGGTAACCATTATGTATTTAAACATTCAGTGAATCATAGTGTTTTCAATGATCAGATAGGATTGGTTTTAGAAAGGTCTCTTTTTTAGGGTTATTAAAATTCAAAGCAACAACAGACAACATAAATGCAGAAGGAAAAATTACACTTTCTGTATGATATTGAGAACAAACCATAATGAAAATAGAAGTTACTTGCAGTGACTTTTTTCCTTGTATGTTTGGTACAGTATCAATAACCCAATCAGATTAAGTGACCATTTTTCCCAATTTCCTAATAAAGATTATGTTTGAATATAATTATTCCTGAAAAATTCCCATTTTTAGTGTTGTGGTTTTTCCCAATTTTTCTGGTACTGGACCCATTCCCAAATTAAAAAATAAATCGCTGTCTAATGATAAGGAATTTCTCCTTTTGTGGCACTTGTTTGTTTATTTATCTGCTGCAGGTGACAAAGAAATCATACATATAATATTATGATATAAACATGTGTATTGTATAATATGAAGTGAAAGGCTTTTATCTTATGATGTTTTTCAGACAACCTCTTCTTCTACTGTGACAAAAAAATCTCACTCATCCACAAAGGTATTCATGACGTTCTGGTGTATTATGATCATGAATTTCGTACCTTTACGGACTTTGACTGCACTATTGAGATTTGGGGATACTTAGAAGGGAACAGGCTTGCCCTGCAATTCCCAACTTACAACCTGACTGGAACAAATACTACTGTTGAGATTCGTCAGGGAATGTTCTGGGATGAGAGTAAACCTATAGCAGGTAAATAGAAGGAGGCATACACCTGTAACAAACTGAACAAATTAAACTCTAAAAGACATATATAATCACATCCTATCAGTATAAAACACTGTTGTACATTGATCAGTTGTGTTGTCTATTTACATAATCTGCATGTTCTCTATAACAATGCATACAGTTTAATAATTTGCATAAAAGTTTCGCAAATGTTACGCTCCTATTGAAATGATTCTTTTGGGACATCAGCTTTGTCAAAGTAAAAATCAGATTGTCAGTCTATTCCTTTTTAGCAGTGAATAGGCGACATTAAACAAAATATGTAATTGACTGTAGTTTTACTGTATAGGATATGATTGAAAGAGATGTTTCTTTCATTTCTTCTTTGTTGCTATATAATTCATACTTAAGGTCTAAGGCAGAGTTTATTGCTGAATAAATGGAAAAATTCTTTAAATTGTGCAATGTATTCATATGGAAAATTCCTTCTTTTCCTATCAATATTAGCAAGCATTCCAATTCTGTTCCTTTTTCTGTTGACCTGTGTAAAACTTTTCAATAAGGATCAAAAGAATAACTTTTCATTTGGTAAAAAGGTATAGAAAAAAATTAGTTAGAAATATTTTTTTTGTTGCAATCTGCTTAAGGTTAGGGAAAGACAATAAGTAAAGGGTAACACAAGATAAACCCTCTTTCTTCACGATGTTTTCAAAGGTGATCTGTTGTGGTACCGCTCTAATTACCTCATGTAGTTGTTAGTGTTTGCTACAATAGTACTCCTAGGTTGTTAGGCAATATTCATTATGCATCCTTTCCTCAATGAAACTGTATATTTCTTATTTTGTTGAAATGAATGATGTTCCATTTTCATTTGCAGGTCTCCCAGATAAATTATCCAGTAGCACATCTAATGTGACAGATGAGATTTATTTGACAGACTGGCAAGACATCTTTATTCGATTTGGTGGGAAACCCCCACCCATTGGTGTCAGGATTTTTGATTTGGTGATCAACCATTTCCACACAGGTAAGTTGTCATTGAGGATTGTTGTTTTACCATCATCCCTCTAAGTCAGCATGGACTGGAAACTTATTCTCCATAGAACTCTATGTGTACAGAGCCCTAGAGAGAGCAGACCAGCAATTGATGTGATTTTTAGACAGTATGAGACAAGTACACTTTAAATAACCTCTCAATTAAGAGTGTTTCAACTCTTTTGCTGTTTGAATAAGTTAGTGCACATATATATTTGAATGATTTGGGTTAGAGTCAATTATTAACAACTGATATCCACCAAAAACTGTATTTGATGTTAAGTACATCAGTTATTGTTGCAAAAGGAGAGTTTGCTCAGTATCAGCAAATTTTGAATTTCTTTCATTTTGATATTTCCAAGAGATTTCAGAAAAGCACCTGTTTAGACAAATTGTGGAAAAATAAGGATTCTAATGATTCTCACAATGCCATGTCACTGATTCAATATTTGATTAAGGTTGCACAGGTGTGCATCATTTCTAGAATGATTCTTCTTGAAACTTTACTAAATACTATAGAATGAGTGTGTTCTAAATCAATGTATGTTAGTTGGAACAATGTGATCCACTTACAAAAACCCAATGACTGAACAATCCTTGATGACTTAAACATGACTAAAAAGAACTTTCTGCCTGTGTCAAAGGTTTCCTTTGTTGGTTGAAATACTTACATATTGAGGTAAAGAAGAGAATATAAATATCAGTTAAATATATACTTGTTAACTCATTTTCTCTTTGGTATGACTGATTTCAGGGGTAAAACATAATGAGTAGTGTTTCAATTTTGTCAAGATGGTTTATTCTGTTGCTTATGAGATTAATCGAGTAAATATGATGTTACTGATCAATCTACTACCATATACATGTATTAATGACTTTGTGCAATACTAAACTTACTCCTAATTTATGAAGGCCTTAGTTTAGTATTGCATCAAGCCATCAAATTATAACACTTGGTTATTTTTCTAGTTTACTCAACTACAGGTATAATTTCATTATGACAAGATTTGTACTCCGCAGTTCTTCTTCAGTTCCAATTGCCATCTGCGGGGTTAGGGTAAGCCCATTTTTTTTCATTTTGGGATGATTAACCCGTATAGTCTAGTGCTGGAACCGACTTCATGCTTATGCAAACAGATTGAATCTAGACCAGCTGCCAAGTAAATTTGAGGCTGGCCTTGATGTTACCTGTTTGCTACTATGTGTGCCTTCCTCATTAAAATTAAGCAGAAATTTAAGGTCTTGGAAAGCAGACGACACAAAAATCCATTTTTAGAAAATCATCTTTTCAAAGGTAAAAATCAAGAATAGATTTGTATATTACTGACTGCTGACTTATTTGTTACTAGGTGAATGTTATTCTTCGGAGAAGCCCTGTGCAAACGGTCGTTGTATCGACAAATCTATCAAATGTAACGGTTACAATCCTTGCGGGGATAACTCTGACTGTAACGATGATGATGAACCCATGACACAAGGGATGTTACTGTTGATCTGTATGCTCTCTGTCTTCGGGGCCTGCTTTATTTTTGGCATTATATATGCGGGTGTTAAATACAAGTGGACCAAATATAGACAGGTATGTATATTTTAAGTCTTTACTTCATGTAAACATTTTATCATTACTTTATGTATACTTGTTTTATCATCCGCATCAGAAGACTTTAGTCATTGTGAACAAAATTGTCCTTTTGCGACTACGGTTCCTACCCAATACCATAACAAGAGTGTTGGTTTTAATCTTCTGATGTTGGTGAAAATGTGAACAAGCTGCAATCACTCTATGAAGGAATTGGTTTTTAGCAATTTTCTTTGTTCCGTTTTTGTGCTTTTTTTTTGCAAGGGCAACTGTTACAGGTGACCTCTACAAATTATGGGAGAAAAAATTTCCACTGTGATATTGGTGAGAAACCATTGTTACAAATACATGTGTCAATGCATATGATCTTCATATGATCTTAGTGTTTAACCGACATTTTCATCCAATGAGAATGCGTCAATTTGAAATTTTTTGTTGGTTTGTTTTCCATAAACTACTATTCAAGTGTTCTATGTGGGCTCTATGAGACTATTACTCTGGTATCACGCATGCGCATAAATGTGAGGTTTTAGGCTCCACCTCCAAATCAATGACACATGTAAGCCTACCCTACGGTAGCGATGGAAAGATCGCTATGACGTCGCGGGGGAGAAATAAACACAGAAATAAATAAAAAGGAATTACAATTTAACTGGGTTATAGGGTTTAATCCTTTATCTTAACATCGTTGTGAAAAAAAGAAACTGAACTATATTAACCTTTTACCCCATTAGGAATAATGTAACGGGTACAAATTGAAAGCATCAACAGACAACACATATATACATTATGAAAAATCACAGTTTCTCTTTGAAATTGAAAAGAAAAAATTGTGACAAAAGGAGAAATTGCTCATCACAAGCAATTTCTTCTTTTGTTACAAGGGCTTCTCAAGTTTTCTGCTGTAGGTGAGAAACAAATTATGGAGAACAGGTTAAACTCAAAACTAGTCTAGATCACTGATAAACAAAACTCAAACATAAACTGAATGCTATCAAGTTGGTAATATGTGACGTAAAAAATTACATTGCAATCTACATCACTGGGTAGTGCAGTTTTCTTCTTCCAAATATGGTATGGCAGATTCTTGGCATGCAATTGACAGCCGCGGAAGGCGTGGTTTATGTCGAATTTCAAAATACTGATCAGCAGTTTTATGCCATTCGCCGATCATACCCGTAGAGGCGTGGTTTGCCTGCGTCAAATAGAGCGCTCTATGGAAATGTAGGTTAAACACTAAATTATTTAGAGGCTAGATAGTGAAATTTAAACGATATAGAAACCTCGTCAGTTGCTATCGCTCCTTCCTTGGGGTTTCTATATCGTTTAAATTTCACTATCTAGCCTCTAACTTATACTTAGAGTCAAAGTGAGACTATACTGTCATTCACTTGTAATATTGATTATTTGTTAGAAACCATTGTGTCAAAAGGAAAAATGTGTAATCTCTTATTTATCTTATTATTTTTCATTATGGTCTCTAAATTCATTTGCTTTGGTTATGTTAAAATGTTTTTGTTGCAATAGCTTTAACAATCAAGAGATAGAACGCTGAAAAAGATAATTATAATCTCATGGAAAAAGACTATGTAATACACAATTAGCCTTTTTTTTTCAAAATGAGTTATAATTCTCTGAGATTTCAATAGAAGCAAATTATTTGAAGAACATTCTTTTTTAAATTACTGTAAGGATAGGTCAGAAATAATTGTTTACAAAATGGACATTTTTCTCATGAATGTTTTCTTCTATGACTACACAAAAGAGATTTTGCAATTCGGCCTGTGAAATCCAAGAAGTGTTTTATAAGGCGATAAGGATTGAAATGAAAATAAAACATTTTTTTACTGGGTTTCAGGATAGAAGACAAGCTCGAGCAGAAGCGGCATTAGATGCGGATCGTGCTGAAACTGTACTATTTGATCCGCATGAAAACATAAACCATGCTAATAATACTAGGAATGGTACATCTGACTCTTCAAGAAACCTAACAGAAGGTGCTGCTAGTCAAAGTGAACATGATTACACTGAGGGTGAAATAGGTGTTGATCCAGCGAGTGAACCTCCCACTTATAGTAATGTTACGTCTTCTCAAGATAGGGGTAATACTCCAAATGACCTAACAGCCCCACCGCCTGATTACAACACTGCTGTCTATGGAAATAGTTCCAAACTTGAGACAAACATTTAAACAAGCGGCCCAAGGGGGGAAAACCACACAACCTAGTTCCCCAAGTCAAGTAGAGCTGCACTTTTCTTCCATTCTTTACTGATGTGATAATGCTACCATCGTTAAATAACCTTTTTTATAAAAGAAAAGATAATGGAATCTTAAATGCAACATTTCTGATCCTTTATGGTAAATCCTGTTTTGGGGGTAACTATGATTCTCTACAGCTCAACAATTGTCTCACAGTGATGGTTCTGATTCTATTGTGTACCCACAAGATAGGATTTAAAGTAGAAATAATGAAGTCTGACTCCAAAGAAATATCTTAAAGAGATTTTTTTTATTGTATATAAATCAGGATGTTTAGTTTACCTTATTGGTTTTACATTGACTGTGTAGGAAGCTTAAAGCTTGTTCAAAGTCACTCTCGGTGACTTCTTCCTGGTAACTAAACCAGTACTCCCGCCAATTTGTGGGTAAGTCCCGGAAATTATCACCTCGCCTAACAGGGATTGAACCAGGGACCCTCAGTACAAGGGGCCGACTCTCTACCTCTGCACCTCTTTTGCCCACAGTGTTGATGTGATATACTGTATGTTGACCGCTCTATTTATTTATTTGGGTATAACACCGAGTCAGTATTGTGTATAAGCTGTTTAAACTATGGTTATACTTTATAATCAACTTATGCATGTAAGATAATCGTCCTATAGTTACCATAACCACCATATATCCATAGACTGTATTGTTCTAACAATAGAGGCGTTACAGATTCTATTTTCTCAGGCAAGTAGTCTGCAGTAGAGAGAAATGGGAGTACAAGATATACCTGTATAAACTGTAACGATAGGTTTTGAGCAATGCTGACACCTACTACCCGTTATTACTATTTAATGTATGTTGGGATGGTTAATTATTGCCCTTTATTCATTATAAATTTTACTTATATTTTACTGTGTTATGTAGGGTTGAATAGAGGAGAATAATCTCAGCTAGTAATCCCTTTTAACAAACCACTGTGACTAAAGAATGGATATTATGATGGGGATGGGGAAACCTTTCCAGCATGTGTATGGTTATTAAAGCACTTGATGTACACAAAACAAACAACAAATATTACACGAGAAAATACTTATTTGATATCAAGAAATCTATGTATGTTCTCAATTTCATAAAAGAAATGTTAGTTTATTTTAGTTGTGATATATATCTATGAATGTCTATTCGTGAATGGTACAGGGTAATGAACTGTCCTAGTCTAAAAAACCCTGGATTTTTACAACCTTGTGAAGATATACAGCCAAGTTTATCATGTGTTTAGTGAGTCTTGACACCATCCAACCGGTGACATTTGAAAGAATGGTATGTGTATTTTATTAAGAAAATTATATTATTACGTTATGGACTAATTTCCAATGCAATGAAAATACAAGTTATAAGAAGAAATTAATCACTCGTCAATTAATTTTTTCTCAATTTCATGAAAGAATTTTTTATGATACTTTGTTTTGGTTGTCAATATGTCTGAAGGTTTATAGCCTAATGTTTAAGTGGATGTTTGAGCTTTATACCTGTGACATTGAAACTATTATTTTTTATATATTGTAAAGTTTTGCTTATGGAATTTGTTTTTTATTTATGTTTTGGATGTGATATTTAAGTTAAAATTGTTGTTTTAAAACCAGTCTCATTTGACTATGTTAAATCAACCTGAAGCAAAAGCCACCTAATTCTAACCCTTATTGTACATTTTAGACTGATTTTAACCAAAAGCATGAGTAGATAAAAAGAATTAAGTTAGACCAGAAGAATTTATTATGATATTGGATGGAAATCGACATGTCAAAACAGGAAATTGATCACCATGATGTACAGTGAAATGAGTGCATTTCGAATGAACAGGTTAACCCTTTACTGAATAACAAATTTTCGACTGTACCAAATTGAAAGAGTTTGCAGACGAAATTTCAAATTGTGATGAAATTGGAAAATAATTTTCTGATTGGGTAGAAAACAATATGGAAAAGGAGAAATTGCTCGTTAAGAGCAATTTCTCCTTTTCCCACAATGTTTTCCAGTCATCTACAACAAAGTGGTTAAATTTCATTATTGTTTGGTAAAGGGTTAAGCCATAATTATCAAAATGATGTGAATGATTTATGAAAAACTGTAAAATAGATTAATTGATTTTTGACAAGTGTGATTCCATATAAATTCCTTCATTTTAGCAAATTCCTTTTTTGCCAAAAGTCATGTTGCACCACATGGTGGCTAGACTTTCTGTTTTAAAGAAAATGTAAAACAACATATTAGTTGTAAAAAGATAAGAATACTGATACTGATTTGTTGTGTTATAATTTTTCCTCTCTAAGCAAAAGTTTTCTTACCTTACTTTGGTGCTGCCATATGAACAATTTCTCTTTCTCCTACACAATTTCATTTGAGAGGCAAAACAGCTGAAAACATTGCTAATATTTGGCAGGGGGGGGGGGGAATCAGAAAGCAACATCTATTGTAAAATGATTACAATTTTATGAGATTTATTTTTTAATATAGTTATAAAGAAACAACAATTATGTAACAAATTAAGAATTGAGGATTTAATACAAGACTATGTAACAGCAACTCCTTCACTTTTGTATTCGACTGCTATTGTCTTGTTTTGGATACCTTTAAATGCTTCACTATATTTCCTTAATGCCACACTATTTTCTTATTTTCGTCAAAGTAACACTTTCACTCACATTCAATGTTGTCACCAATTAAGCCATGCTGACCTCAAACTCAGAAAGTATAAACATTAATGATGTGTGAATACATATTTAACTTATTGTCTAATTCCGTGATCTATTCTTGTATATTGTTTTTCCTCACTGCTGTTTATGTTTTGTTCTCAAATTAAAGACACATGTTTGTTCTTCTGGAAAACTTACTGTGAGTTTTATCCATGTGTCATATTACCTTATGCAATTTTGGCTGTTATTTTGTATTTGTTTTAGAGACAAGCTTTTATTACAACATAAAGCACCTTTTTTCTCGAGTCATTAGATGAGTTGAATTAATTGTTAAAGTTTATATGTGTGCCATATCATTTTTATACGTTTTGAGTCACACCTATACCATGTTGAGTATATTCTGCTTTAAGTTTAGATACTCCTTTGTTATATTCTAGATAATAAAAACGGTGCTTGGAATTTTGTTTCAATATAAGTTTATCTGTCTGAGAATTCCAGACAAAGTTTTACAAACCATTTCATCTGGTCTCGCTTTTATCCCCCCCCCCCCCTCAAATTTCATTTCTAGTACCAACAGGTTATATTCTGACCTGCAAATGACTTCCAGTTGGTGATTATTTGCTTAATATTTTATCTTATCGGCCTTGTGGAAGATTTCTATGCAGAAAGTCCATCAATTGTGGAAAACCAGTCTGTGATTAAATACCACATGGCTAAAATATTGATGAAAAGATTGACTTCAAATACAAGACCAATTCTAGAACAATGTTATGTTTGACTGTGAATGAAGTTGATACGGCCATGGAAGAATTATGTTTCTTCAGGAAAACAGTGAATTGGAAAGAAAATCGTTCAGTTGTAGTGATAAAATACCAGGAGCATGAATATGCACACTGATAATCGCGATTTGGTAGAAATACTGTTGAAAGCTGCACTAAACGTCAATGCAAAACCCTCTCTATGAGCGAATTCGTCAACAATTCCATCTTTTATATATACAGGGCTCCAGATTATTTTTGACAAGCATCAGTACGGGTCTGATCAAAATGAAAGCACTGGTAATAAAAAAACAACGTCTTGGAAAAACAGTGGTACATTTAAATGTCCAACGTAAAATGCCGTATATGCTACTGACAAGACACTGTAGCACATGCGTGTGAATAAACGAGGTAAGGCATTGCAAAACGAAGGGCCATTGAGTAGCACCTTGTAAATAAGGCTTTAAAGCTTACTGTAATACCCATAGGGACTTGTCATGTTTAAAAGCAACAGCAGGCAGCAAACTGTTAAATATTACATCTTGTTTATGATTTTCATCAGAAGTCATTATGACAAAAGTAAGGCATTACCCGTTACAAACAAATTCTTCGCATGCTTATGCAAAGTCCTAATAAACAAACTGTTTATGTCATTGGCTTCCATATGTTCTATTGTTCACCAACAGTCACCATCTGTTGCCCTCTATGCATGAATAATTATGAGGCAGTATATTTAATACTCGACAGTCTCACAGTCGATAAACAATAGAGATGAACGCATTCTATATTAACAGGTAAGCTTAGTAGCACTTGTAAAATAATACGAGTGGACCAACCACATGGTCGAACATTACGGACGGCTCCGAGGATATTTTTAGATACTCACTATAGCGCGTAATTCATGCTAATCAGGCAGGTCAACAAACGGCGAATGTTGGTCAACAATTACAGCAGGAAGAAAGGAAGCCAGACTATCCATGTTTTATAAAAATCAATAATAACATAGTCGAAATCAATCCAGAAAAATAAATGACTCAACCAACAAGAACCACCAGATATACAAAACCCCACAGTTATACAGTACAGTCATCTCAAACAGACTCCAAGAAATGGTCATTCTTCTGTTGGACAATTAAAGATTGGACTCACTAACACCACATATCGCAGAGGCTCAGTCCCTTGAGAGATTCAGGTCTCAGGTGACGAGGCAAATCAGACACACAATTTCAAAACTTTAATAGGGAGGGGGGATATGCGCACAAAAGAAACTGGCAGAACATTGGGCAAGACGATGGCGGTCAAAACCTGGAAGCCAAAGAAGAACCCTTAGAATGCTAGGTAGATTTCTAAAAAATATATTGTTGTGTCATCTGGTTTCAAAAACCTTAACTATCAGCTTAATTTTTGTTGTGGAAAGATACTAAGGGTAGCAAACAGGTTAGATCAAAGGCAAGTCGCCAATTTTCTTGGCGGCTGGCCTGGATCTAACCTGTTTGCATAAGCATGAAGTCGGTTCCAGCACTATAATGGTTAAATATATTACGTATAACACCACTAGACGCCGGTTTCAGGAAGTTTGTAAATGTTAATCACGAAATGGAATGTTCTAAAATGTACTTGCTTCTTATCAAACTCGATCATCGTATTTTATCTTTAATTAGAACTCTTTTTTTCTTTAATAAATTCAATGCAAAACAGCTATTCATGTAATTATCATTACACTGATATCACGTGGGATGGACCTTGAACCGGGGCCTGTAAGTACTTTTATGGCGGTCATCCCAGTGCCAAACGCCAAGTAGCGTATGGTTGGTATCAATCGCTTACTATATAACACCTAGTGAGATAGACTTACGAAAAATAATAAATCAAACTAGACTCAGGTCGAGCATGTCTCTTTTATCCATTCTGTTCTCCAAAACCAATCTATTGATTACGTTGAAATGTCGATTCTCACTTGCTAGAAGGAGCTATCGATGAAGTACAATATACCTAGATATATTTTCACTTTTCAATGTTGACTTACTGCGAACATAAAGACTAGAATCAAGCTATTAGATTGAGATCGTCCACAAAATACGTAAAATCCAATCGTCATTTTACTCGACCTGCTTCAATTATAATGTTCTACTTTGTTACACTCATATGCCTTTTATGCACCTGTGGGCGTGAACGATAACGGACTGATTTTATCCATATTGCATTTCAAACGCCAATGTTCTGGCAAGGCGTGTAGGAATTCGTGTCTGGGGGATAATTCTATCCAAGAATGGGGCAGTATAAACAACCATTTTAAATCAACTCTTTTTTTAATACTTTGACAAATATTTGGTAAGTCCTAGAAATGAATCGTTAAGGAATGAACTTCTAAGTTTTGTTCTGACAGCACATATGCCTGATAAAACTGGGAGGTTCCATAATGTTGAAAGAAATAATAGAGTTTGCAAGTAGTGTAACTCAAACCAGGTTGAAAGAAAATATCATGATCGGCAATTATTATTTTTTTGGAAAGAATTTTTCCATAAGACCACAAATTCAATAACATACATTCTTTCATCAAAGAACAAGACGTAACAGGCAAGTTTAGTTTAGTTTAGAGTTATTACCCGACATATGTCCCATATAGGTCCTCTTCGTCAGGGCCGTTCCTACATTTTTCAGTTCTGAAACGGCTTTCCTGGATACACCAGTACTAGGCTAGGGCTCTGAAGCGACTTGCCAAAGGCCACTCCCACAAAACTAAATTACCTCGGTGGGGCTCGAACCCGGGACCCCCGTGTTCTGAGTCCACCACCTTAACCACTGAGCCTAAATTTGTGGAATTGTCAATGGAAAGACCTCTCTTGAAATCAACGATAAACCATTTTCCTGTTTCCTTAGCGATTATTTTATATGCATTTTGTCCTGTAAAGAAGAAAAATGAAACATTATTTATCTCTCTCTATTGAAAAACTTCATGTAAAATTTGTCATGGCCATCTTTTGTCAAGGTTTATGATTGACCAAAGGGCACATTTTGTTGTCGAAATGTTAAGTATGCTGAGTTGAGTTTTAACCAATCAAAAGGCATACAAACAAGAGCACCGACAACTTTTTAAAGGTCTTCTCCTTGCATAAAGAATAATGACGTCGATCATTGTTTTAAAAGAGAGCGTTTATCTGTGTTGGTCCTTGTACATAGGCCTACTGTCTTTGCTTTGCTCCCGCAGTGCGTCTCTCATTGGCGTAACTTCCTCAAGATGCTTTAGGTATGTGCCTACACTTTTATTTCAGGAAGCAAAATAGAAAAGAAAAAAAAAACGAAACAGAAATGGTCTCTATTTCCTGCTTTTTTCGGCAAAATATATTACTGTGCTCCCAAATACTACTCAAACTAATTTGACGCGATCAGAAAATATTGAGATTTTGTTTTGTATCAGGCAATATCTCCCGTCATATTCGAACGATTCATTTAATGGAGGACGAAATTTTTGTCGCAACATTTGGAGACCAATATTTCTATTGTTATCGAGAATTAACAAATTATTTTACTCACTGTTGTGAGGTATTCCTTTTTAATCAATCATTGCACTCAACATGTCTGTTTCCCCATATCAATTTTGTAAGAACGGTTTAATCAACACTAGGTGCCAATCTTTTGCCAGCAATTACACATTTATACATTTGTTTCTAGTGGTTCTTTTTTAATTATCATTTTTCTTAAATTTGCCATGAGCAATCAGAGACAGATAATTATGAATGTCTCTAATGAGTTTCTAAACGTTTAAACTAATATTTTTTTTTATCTTGGTCACACTTTGGTAAAACAGTGAAGCTAGACTAACGTACATGATTTAATAAGCAATCTCCATTTAGTCAGATGTATAACCATAGGTGTAGGAGCTGGGGGCCGGGGGGGACGGCCCCCAATATCCAAACTGGGGGGGGCAGAGTATACTTTGCCCCCCCCCCCCCAATATTCACAATGGCAAATGAAGATATTTGAAAACAAAAATGAAAGAAACGAAATTTAACAGCAGAATATAAATAAATGTGTACTTTTGTGCTTTATCTAATACCAATTCGCCTTTTGTTACAAACAATTACCAAAATCTTTTTAACGTCATCATCACAAATGGCAATCTGAACACATCGGGTTACTCCAATGAAAACTCAGCTCACAAAAATACCCGGAAGTATTGATTGACCAAAACAGTGGTGTAAAACGTGTTCTAAGGAGTCAGATTCAATATTGTCTTCAATTGTCAGCTAAAGTTTGTTTGAAGAATAATTTATTTCTTTGACTCTGCGAAGCATTTGAATCCGTTGCTGTCGAAGGCTGCTCGATGCAACTTTTTATTTAGATTTATACATTGGATTTCCGCGTGAGATCGAGACCTGGTAGATCTATATCCCTCTTTTTTTTAATTTCTTTTTATTAAAGATACACATTTTCATACGCTTTCTTTTAATTCTTACACTGTTATTGAATTAGTAAATGCATGAATAGTCATGAAAAAGTTTAGGAACATTTAGTTTTAGACCGGTCCCCCCCCCCCCCCCCACCCCACCCCAATGTTGAAGAGCATTCACCAGCACCCCATAGCAGGGAAAACGTCTTAACCATAAGGAGGGAACAATATATTAGATCTAGTTCACAAAGGGTTTTTAAAAATAACCAAAGAAAATTAGATGAAATAAAACTGAACAGACCCTTGATCCACGGACTGAATGTTATTCATGGATCATGGGTAAGTCTCTCATGGCATGTGCATAGGCGTAGGAGCGTTTTCAACATTGGGGGGGGGGGGAACTTCAGATGAAGACCGGTCTAAGAATAAATGTTCCTAAACTTTTTAATGACTCTTCATGCATTTACAAATTCAATAACATTATGAGAATTAAAAGAAAGCGTATGAAAATGTGTATCTTTAATAATAATAAAAAAAAAAAAAGGGATAAGCCAGGTCTCGATCTCACGCGGAAATCAAATGTATTGATTTAAACAAAAAGTAGCAACTACCAGACTGTCACACACGGATTCATCTTCACTGCAATCGAAAATAAATTATTCTTCAATCTTTAGCTAACAATTGAAGACAATATTGAGTCTGACTCCTTAGAACAAGTTCTATTACACCATTGTTTTTGTCAATCAAAACTTCCCGGGTATTTTTGTGAGATGAGTTTTCATTGGATAAACCCGATGTGTTCAGATTGTCATTTGCGATGATGACGTCAAAAAGATTTTTTTATTGTTCGTTACAAAAGGCGAATTGGAATTAGATAAAGCACAAAAATACACATTTATTTTTATTCTGCTGTTAAATTTCGTTTCTTTTCTTTTTCTTTTCATATATCTTCATTTGCCATTGTGAATATTGGGGGGGCCAAAGTATAGTCTGGCCCCCCGGTCTGGATATTGGGGGGCCGGGCCCCCCTAGCCCCCCCCGGCTCCTACGCCTATGATGTGGCATGGGCTCTGCCATGCTCATGGTAAATCCACTTTGTGGTTAATCAACCATGTTTGAATATTGGCGCGCTTTTTGCAAGGCTAAGCTATGACTTTTATACGAATTATGATGTCAAAATTTCACACGAAATTCTCATCCTTATCCATAAAAAGATGCTTAACTTTTAATTTGTATTTATTCGAAAAATGTGAAACAGTTCGTATTTTTCCCCCCGTTTTTTATATTCGAAACTACAAATTAGGGTAGTACGCATGCGTTGAAGGATAACCGTTTTCCTGTTTACTGTGTGTTCTCAAAACACCGGCGAAATCACAGAAATGCCGTCTTTTAAAGGTAACTATAAAGTGTTTGTTTGTCTTTTATAAGTTCAAATATATGATTTGTTTTATAATCTTTCTACTTTCAGTCAAAGTGTTCTTGTCACTTGAATAAATGATTCACTGGATCTAGAAAATACACTGAAATTGTCCATATTTCGGATAGGAGGTGTAAACCGGCTAGATACGACTGCGTTTGGGTTCCCAACTAAGTTCCAAATTCTTGCAAGAACATAAAATTAAGCACAACACTATATTGGCCTGCCTCTTTTTGAACTCGTTCTTATCTATTGGGCCATCTTTGTTGTAAAAAATACTGTCAGTTAGATGACTGGTTTTGGTCATAAAACTGCACAGTCATTGGTCTTTCGTTAGTCAAAATAATTTGACATGAAGATTGCCTTTAACTTTCTGATGGCAATCTAATGTTGAAATTTTGAAGTTCCAAATAAATGGTGGAATTTTCCTTATTCACAAAGTGCGAAAGTCATTTGATAAGTCGAGGAAATTGTATGTTAAATAAAGTCACATACCACCAATTCATGGCATCAGTGCGATGGCATAATGGCTACAGTTTGTAGCAGTCATTTTGGCCTGCGGCCAATTCTTATTGAGAACAATGCATGCCCACTGGGTTTTTCATTTGAGGGTGCATGAACCCCTAATTCTTTTTGTTGGGGGTACACATTTTTTTGTGAGGGTACACTGTACCCTTTGAAATTATTTGTTTGGGTGAAAAATAACATAATATAAACATGAATACTCCAGTTATAATAGATCTGTATAATCAGGCATCAGGAAAATGATGTTTTTGACCGATTTCGGTTGTAATACTATTAGACTGATTCCGGTTCATAGACGGATATGACACTCTACAAACCTAACATACCTCAAGAATCACAAATGATTCCATTAATTGTTATCCCCGTGTCAAACAATGCCTGAGGCCTGTATCAATATGGGGGTTTAATTGTAAACAATAAGGCATGCTTGATTGAGAAAAACATGTGCCACCCTTATTCAGCAAAAAAACATTCAAATTTTGCACATTCGGTCCGATGTTTAAAGTTACTTAGATTGTGAGAAATCCAAGGAGAGTTATGAAGAGCTTTTGGCGAATTTTCTCGGACTGAGGGGATTCACAGATTCCCTGATCCCTCTATATAAACATTTCCATAAGAAAAAATTTAAATGTTATTTATCATACTCAGGGCTCACGCTGTCGGGCGCCAAATGCGCCAAATGCGAATATTATTTCATTCTGGCGAAAGATTTCCCGATTTGGCGAATTTGCTTGGCGCATGTTTTTTTCATTCAACTTTACCATTTTTCCACCTGTCCGGACATTACAGACAGTTATATCTTTTGACACACTTAACAGTTAGTATCTCCGAAAACCCCAAATTAATCCGCTAATTGTTATCCCCGTGTCAAACAATGCCTGAGGCGTGTATTAATCGGGTCTTTATTATGTGTAAACAACTCGACACACTTGATTGGTAGACTCGATGCGGTTGTTCCACGAAAACCGATTACTATTTACCGCATTCCGTCCAGTGTTTTATGATGCATGGTAGAATGCGAGAATTTAAAGAGGATTAATTTGTAAAGTATTTTGATATTGACAGTTCGCTTCCTTCGTTGATGCAACGGTACTATTCAAATTGCTTCGTTGATGCAACGGTACTATTCAAATTGCGATCCTCTATTATTAATATTTCAAATCATCATACCGGAGTCTTGACGAGAGTAAAAACAAAAAGACCTAAGATCATGTTTACTTTCTATTTAACTATCGGACATTTCTAAAATAAATAAAATAACAAAACTGAGAATTCAGAAATGTATAGTCTTCAATATGATATGATTTGATGTTATCTGAGATAAAAGATTCATTTTGATTTTGTCACTCAAAGCGTAGCCTTTAGTTATACCATCTTTGGTTGAAATTTGTTCGGAAGGGGGAAGGGGAATGTCTTGGCTTTTTTTTTTTAACATAATTTTTATTGGCATTACACATTACATATTTATGACATTACAATTTTGATAAAAATGGTGAAACATAACAAACAGAAATAATTAACTAAGAGGATTTAACACATATCTACATACAACATGAGTGTTTAAAATAAAGAAATTTTAATTGGAGTCATTTGCTCAGAATTTGGCTCCTACTTCTTTAATTTGGCTCCTATTTTTGTCATTTGGCGAATGTGCTGGCGCAGACTTTTTTCCAGCCAGGGTGAGCCCTGATACTGCCATACTCCCCAAAGCAATTTATCAAGCGCTTTAATGAAGCTGTTGACTCAAAGTCCGCGAAACAAAACCAACTTGTGACAGACAATCATTAATTAGGAAACACTACAGAGGAGCAGGCCATACTTTTTTTACGTCAGCTCATTAAAGCTCTACTCTGATTAAGAACAAAATAAAGAAATGTGTCAAAAATTACATTTTTTCTTTGCGAAGAAGGCAAACAGACTTTTCTGGGTTTTTTTTTTTTTCAATTTTTTGTTGTAAAGTTGGCACATTTTTGTTTTACATGCGAACACCATTTTCCAAATGAAACTCTTTCAAATTTTGTGTTGTATCTGGACTTAATTAAATGTCATGACTTATTTTTCAACAAAAAGTAATGTTTCATTAATAATATCATAACAAGACGCCAAACTTATTTAATTTATGTTTGGCATTAACACATCGAGTGATTGCTGACAGAGAACCCGCATGATAACCATGCCCCATTGCTGGTTACCACATTGAATAGATGGGATAAATTCAGATCAAATTATTGTTAACATTTAAATATGGAGTACTGGTAAACTTAAAGGAAATAGTTTGTGGCTTTTGTCATTAACATAATTTTGGAATCACTATAAAGTGATTTTTTCTCCATTAAACGTATGGGACTTTTATATTATACGTGCTTCATTTTGTTATGCCTGATTGAAGGTACGATCTTAGGTCTTGTACATACCAACCGTCTTTTATATGGGAATTATCTACTGCAGTATGTGAATGGGCATGCTGATTGCCCGATGCGAAATTTTCTAAATATTTCCGGATAACGTCAAATGAGTTTGACTATGTCATTGATATCGTTTGAGAAGTTAACACTTTCTTTATTGGCAATAATCGGCAAATTTTGTCTATTTGATAATGCCTTCCCAAGCCAAGTTGAATCATGTTATTTTCGCTTTTTCTCTTAGAAAAGGGCCAATAGCTCAATTGATACTGAGTCTTTATCTAAATCTTAAATTCAAAAAAGTTTTTAATCTATTTGTTACTGAGAACAATATTCAAGGACTTTTTTGATTGCAGGATTTTTTTACCATTATTCAAGTGAGTTTTAATCTGACAACTATAAATCAAGTTATATCCAATCATAAAGATGTAGACTATTTCATTTACGTTTTATTTACTGTTATAAACTATAAGTTGAAATTACAAAAAAAACAAACTTTTGGAAGGCTTTCACTAATCTGAACTTTCAGATTATAAGCACAAGAATGGGGCTAGTTATATTAATTTTAAAGGTAGGTCATTATCTGAATGACAATGAATGTTCTTGACATGATTGATAAGATAACATTAACAAAGTTGGAAAAAGCTACATTATGTAGAAAGCATTGTGACAAAAGAAGGAATAATTTATACCATTCGTAAGGGATATTTTTTTAATTATAACAATGGGTTTTAGGGATGCTTCTGATTTGAAACTATGAGTATTTTTGGAAAACAATGGGTCCTTTTATTCTAACTTCATTTGGACAAAACTTAACTCAATGATTCAAACTTCTCTGACCACTTGGTAAAAGACGCTTGTTTTACTGTTGTTGTCTCATAAAAGGAAAAAGAACCTCTCCAAGTAGGTAGGTGATTAAAATGCATGAAAGTGAAAGCTTTATAAGTGATTCCAGCCATTGACATGAGTCTATGTTTTCTTTCTTTCAATGGGTCCTAGGGGATGCATAGGAAATGAAACAATGGGTATTTTGAGATTTCAATGAATAAAAAAAGCAAAATCAACAGCAAAAATTATCCCTGTTCCTAAAGATATTTGCTGCAGATACAATAGAATTATCTTAATGGATTATAGGGATATTTAAAAAAAAATAAAACATTTATTTATATTTTTGTATAATATGACAGTTTGGTATGTATATCTTACTTATTTGCAGTGAATGTGAAATGGGGCAAGGAGAAGTTTACAGATATAGAATGTAATACAGATGAACCACCCGAGGTGTTTAAAGCTCAACTGTTTGCTCTATCAGGGGTCCCACCAGAGAGACAAAAAGTTATGGTTAAAGGAGCAGCTCTTAAGGTACGCCTTCATCCTATCTTACTGGACCTGTTCATTGGGAAGAGTAAAGTTTTTGTTTAAGTTATAACCATTTGATTTGCAATGATTAATATAAATATATGGAAATGATAGTACATTTGTATACCTAACAGAAAACATTACCAATTTTTAAATCTGGTTATGGTTTTCTTTGAGGTAATTTAGTAATCTTAGCAATGGTTTATAAATAACCGTCTGATGTATTGTCTGAATGCAAATAAATGCACATTCTTATTTAGGCTGGTAGTTTGTAGTCACAGTAAGTTAGACTTTGTAAGAAATGGGTAAACCTTAGGTTAGGGTATTATTCTGTCTGCTGTCTTCTTTTTGCTGCTTCTTTCATTTATAATGTTCACTGTCTAATTTTGACTTACTGATTCTTGCAGGATGATGGATGGAGCAACTTTAAGATAAAGGATGTAAGTATTTCACTCAATCTTTGCTATAAAGCTAAATGCTCAACAGATGACAGTGTGAAGTTGCTTTCCTCTTGGAATTGGCCAGAAAACACTGAGGCATGGGTAAATCAAAAGTTATGCATAGACATTAACAAAGCCTGGTTCAATTGTTGTGATAATTTATTAGTTTATAGGGTTTTGTTTCAACAGTAGGAATGCATTCATAGGTTGCAGATCATTACATTGTATAGCAACAAAACAATGATCTTTTGATGCTTTTCCCATGATTTCAAATACACTACTACCCCAACATGATTTAATCTTTGTAATTAAGTAATATAGGGTTTCACCAAATCCTTAGCTAGCTCATTGAACTAATGCTTGGCCTATGAATTACAAGAGAAGTTGATTGTTTCAGGGTGCCACCTTATTGATGATGGGCACCGCTGAGGAGCTGGCACAGGCACCCACCCAGAAAGTGGTGTTTATGGAAGACATGACAGAACAACAACTTGCTTCTGCAGTAAGTCATATTACACAATCTCTCTTATTGGGTATTGAGACTAATCTAAATTGAATGCAGCTGCACTGAACAATGAAAGATAAAAGCACCTTTGGGACATTGGGTAGAAACCATTTTGTAAAAATGAGATATTGTTTTTCACAGGCATCTTAAAACCATCTTTAGAATGCAGCATATGGAATATAGGAAATGAAATTTTCACAGGGGAGCATTTGTGTGTGGACTTATATTCATAATCTTGTTCAAAAGATTTTTTTTCTTTTAATGTTACAAGAATAAGCATATTTGAGTTTAAAGTGAGATATTGTTGATTATTTGTAGATGGAGGTCCCAGCTGGTCTGGCCAATCTAGGAAACACCTGTTATATGAATGCTACTATCCAATGTTTAAGGTCTGTGCCGGAACTTAAAGATAGTCTGAAAAAGTAAGTAGTCTCAATTTAATGTGATTTATTGTATTCCTTTGAATAATTATCAAAAGGTGGACTTGAAATGAAAAAAACAAATAAGTGATTATCCATTTAAGAATACACTTTACTATTTCCTTACAATTTTTGATAAAGTTCTGGTTTAGGTTAATAAACAATATATGTTGTTGGGTATTAATGCTGTTGTTAACATGATCTGAAATGCCTAATGGGTTATATGATAACTCAATTTGACTCGAATCACAACCTTAAATCATTTTTCTTCCCACAGGTATACGGGAGGTTTGACGAGCGGTGGAGCTATCATACCCGCTGACTCTATTACAGCAGGTAACAGTGCTGCTTCCTCGTAAACCTGTTTAGTTTACATTATTTATTTCTTATAGATCTGATGGAAGCTTGAAGCTTACTGAACTCACTCTCGGTGGCTGCTCCCTGGATACTAAACCAGTCCTCATGCCGATTTGAGGGCTAGTCCGGGCAATTTTCACCTTACCTAATGGAGATAGAAATCATGACCTTCTGTACAAGAGGCCGATTCTCTTACCTCTGCACCATTGTAGCCCCATAAACCTTGAATTGGGCTTTGAAATTTACAACACACTGTATATACATTATTCGAGAAAACACGTTTGTTTATAATTGGCCTTGTTTTCTATATTTTGGTTAAGAAGAATCTTTTTGACAAAAAAGACAGTTTGCTTGAAAAGAGTAAATGCTTCCATTCATTTTGAATTTTATCTCAAGGGAGTTAAGTTATGAAATTGTTATGTCTATCAGAGTTTTGCCAACCATTTAACTAAAATCTGCTAGAAGATGAAGGCTAGCAGCAGATTTTTATTAACTGTCGATTGATATAGTTACAGGTCGATGAAACTCATATTTTCATTTTACAGAGCATTTCATGAATTTACCTATCTTTACCTTTTTTTTAAAAATATATAATAAAAAAAACCACCATGTTAGCAGCCTATAATGAATATAGCAATATGAAAGGCACAACTGTTTGTTAAACTTAATTTTTTTTTAACACAAATATGGTTGATATGGTCTAAAACCAAATGAATCGTACATTTTTTCTTCAGCTTTACGAGATTTGCTCTTACAAATGGACAAGTCTGGCCAGTCCTTACCGCCCATAGTGTTCCTGCAGGTATTACATATGGCCTTCCCACAGTTTGCAGAAAAAAGTGAACATGGAGGCTACCAACAACAGGTGGGTAATCAAATCTACCAATCACAGGACAATCCTTTTAGTAAGCTTTTGGCTCAAATTGTTTTGAATGAAATTATGCAATGTTAAAGAGTCGACATACATGCCGCCACATTATTTATCATACAAGAAAGATCTGTTCAGTGGCAAATACTGTAGAGCACTTCCAAAATATAGATAGTAATGCGTTGGATAGAAGTCTTTCTGATAAAATATATGAATTTACTCTCTAGAAGCATACAACCTTTTTTTGAACTATTTTGGGTAGATGTTTCACGCAGATACCATATAAAACACAATTTCTTTTCTAGGATGCAAATGAATGCTGGACAAATATAGTAAGATGTCTTCAACAGAAGTTACCAGGAGTGCCCGAGGCAGAAACTCAGGTATGTCATATTAACATTTCTTGACCTTTAGTGGGCTTTAATGCACTCTTCAGAATAAATCTCTAAGATGGTTATTGGTCATAATGACAAATAATTGTTAATGCTTTGTGAATGCTCAGTACCACCTGTCATGGTGAAACCTCAGAAAATAATTACACATTATCAATTTTGAGAGTGTTTCTATCTACAAGATCTACAGCATATTTCAATCATTGGAAACTGATCAAATGGAACATTTCTGATCTACAATTATCTTCTGGAAACATGACACCTTGTATATGCCAAGAATTTGTCAGCTGCAGAGAAATTTAAATGCGAAAAGAAATTTTTCTCCAACTAAATGTTATATACTTTCAGAAGGATGAATTTGATTTGTTGAATATTTCTAATCATCTACAAATATATTTTAGGACAATATGTATATAATTTTGTTGTTTGATGAAGATATGAAAATTTGTGTTTTCCTTTATACCACAGGAATCATCAGCATCATCAGCAAGAACTTTCATGGACCAGTATTTTGGTGGAAAGTTTGATGTTGTGTATCCTTTTTATAAATGCTTTATTATCTATTGCCATGATGTTTTGCTTTAAGATAAAGCCTGAAGGTGACTGTTATTAAATTCATTTAGCAGAATCCAGATAGACTATACATTTCATGTTTACGATGCACAGTTCCTTTCATTTTACGCTGTTTTCAGCCTGATGATAAAGAGATTTATTGAGAAATTACTGTAAATTTGAAAATCACTTTTATTCTGGATAACATCATAAAGTACTAGGATATATGTGTAATGTGTTATTTTGGATCAACCTTCTTTCACATAGGCTGTTTTAGCACAAGTGTTTTTATCAAGATTTGTCTTTTCCCCCATTCTATTGGCATCTATTGTGTGCTTCTTGATGTCTTTGTGAAGAGAACTTGTAGATCTAGGAATACTTTTTTATCCTAAACAAATAAGGGGATTACTGTGACACTTATTGGTCATATATTTGTATATCTTATGAACAAAGTGTTTATATAAGATGTATTCAAATCATTTTGGATTGTAAAAAAGATCCAATTTAAAGGCCTGTAATACAACTGTTGACACATGGACCCTAACCTTTGATCAGTATGAAATGTGAAGAGGACGAGAAGGAGCCAGAGACCAGATCTACAGAAGTGTTCTACCAGCTAAGTTGTTTTATAGAAAAAGGTAAATGATACCACACAATTATACTGTAGGATAGTCTACAACACTTGAAACAAGCAGTAGACGACTAAAAATAGAACATGAGAAACTATTTTTCTTTATGAAATTGGGTAGAAACCATTGGGAAAAAGGTTAAATTGCTTCTGCTTATCTTGGAATTTTTCCTTTTGTCAAATTTCCCTCGTAAAATCTGCTGCAGGTGCTTCAAAGTTGGTCAATATCAAGTAAGGGGTTAGCCATAACACTGTCAAGTGATCATAAAATGTTGATGAAGATGGAGTTTGACTTTGACATTTATTACAAGTTCACATTTACTCATCAATCATGCTGATATCTAATTTGTAAATGATCTATGTATCGTTGTTCAAACTTAATTGTATTTTTCCATTAACAAAGTGTCAAAGAAAATTCAATGAAAAATCTAAGTAATATGAATAAACATTTAGATATTTGTTACAAAAGAAGGAACTTCCTCAAGATGATCTAAATATCCTTTAGTGACATGTATCCAAAGCTTGTTTTGTTACAAAAAAAATGATAACAAATAGTAAAATGTTTGTTTTCTTTTTTAGATTTTAATACTGTGATATAAGAGCGTTGTTATTTTGTCCTAATTATAAACTACATATTCGATTAAATTAAGAAAGCTATTATGCAAATTCCTGTCAAAAGTAAATTTTGCCACAAGTAAAACCCAATGGTAGATGTTTAACAGAATCTGCTGATTTGATACATGTAATACCAAATATGCATCTTCAAAGTCTTTTAAAAAAGAAAATTTGAAATATTATTTAATGAATTACCGACAGTGAAAAGAACATTATCAAGGGTCATTTACATTTTGTCTGGAAACGTTCCATAGTTGATAACAAGCTTTATACCTTTAGTTATTCTCTTTGTCTTTCAGAGGTGAAGTATATGCATACAGGGCTTAGATCTGTAAGTTCACATTCTAGTTTTATGTAATCTTTACTTTGAATTTTGAATAAGAAATGCTGAATGTGTTATTTGTAATGGATAGACTCGTTTATTTTTTTAAGCTAGAATGTTTCCTAAAACTGAAAAACAGTAGAATTAGTTATAAATTTTGAAACAGTATGTTAAAACATAGCAAAACACCACATTAAAATGACAATATAGTTGTTGGAGATTTTATGAACTATGTTTCGAAGTACTAAAGCACACAATTTTGCTTCATTGTTTACACTCAAGCTATGTCTTTTAAAAAGAGCAATGAGCGCTTTGAAAAAAAGTTGTGGGCACTTGGTTAGAAAAGACATGTGATACACACAAAATTTCTGTCATTTATCAAATTACAACAATGCAAATTTTCAAAATGGAGAATTTCTCTGATTTCATTTCCCTGAAGTTTGATGAAGTTTACTCTGGCAACTGGATGTCTTTGTTTTTTGACAAATTGTAAAGACACCTTATTGTCTTTACCATTTTAAAAGCGTTCTATGAAAATGTTGCCATCTCAGTTGCTCTTTTAAAGAGAACTTAGTATTTTTATGTTAATTGTCAACTATTCTAGAACTTGCAAAATTCTGGCTTAAAAGAATAAACTGTTTGATTTCAGAAATTAAAGGTCAAACATATTATCATCGGGTACACTTCTCTGCCAAATTGTGTTATTTTCAAGATTCATTTTCACTTTTTTGACTTACTGATTTGAGATGCATGCTATGATTTCTGAAATCTTAATGATTCCACTTCAAAAACCAAATATAAAATATTCTTTTCAGTTAGAATTGTTTAAGTTTACTTGATGAAATTTTCTTCTTCAGAGATTAGAGGAGCACATTACTAAAAGGTCCACAACCCTCGATAGAGATGCTGTATATAAGAAATCTGTGAGTTTTCAACATTAACTCATTAATTATGGTCTATTGACATCACTTGTGTTTTTTTTGTTTATTTGTTTTTTGTTTGTTTAAGTACAAGAAACATACAAATAAGACTATATTTGATTATCCACCTTTTGTTACTTGTTTCTCAAAACCATTGATATATCAATAAGAATATATATATAATTTTTTTAAAAGTCAACCTAGATTTTTTTTATGATATAGAGTTTAAGAATGAGACCATTTTGTAATTCTAATATGGTTGTGTTTGATTAAATGTAGTTTGAATTAATGTTTTGAAATTCCTTTATAAGAAAGTCATGATTTATACCACTTGATTAATTTAAAAGAAAACTTTACACAGGTTTTGTAAGATTTTTGAGTGAATTTGAATAAGCTTCTGTCATTGTTTAACTGATACACAAGAATCTTGAATATGGAGATGATTCACTTTCGGGTAATACAAAGCTAGTGATCAGTTGTTGGTTTAGCCAGTTATTTTTTAAAGCCAGTGTTTCCTACCAACTAATATCGGCTAGGTGCCTGGCATATTGATACAAGTTGGGAGGTACTTGGTATAATCAGTGAAAAGTGTCTCATAAGCCAAACTGGCTGGCCCTTTCTTTAGGGGTGACACTATAATAAAATAACATTTACCTTTACTAAGGATTTAAAAAAAGGGTAATATGTATACAATACTTGTTGCTAACATTTGACAATTTCTTTTTCTACTTGCAGAATAAAATTAGCAGATTACCAGGTTATTTAACCATACAGTTTGTTAGGTTTTTCTTTAAGGAGAAAGAATCTATAAATGCTAAAATTCTAAAGGTAAGTTATCTAAATACTTGAAGTAAAAGCAAATGGATGTTGACATTAATCAAATGCACTGGAATCTCTTTACTTTCTCCAAAGAGCCTATTGTGGCTGATGATCAATGGGCTAAATTTACTATACTTATCCATGGTCATTATGATTTACACCTTGTGATTTCTGTGACTTATTTAACATTTTTGCAGGGGAGGGGTGTTGCTATGTGGCTGGGTCCCTTTCCTTATGGGACCAATTACTGACACTGATCTACGCTAACTTACAGAATTTAAATGATTCTTACGCTCTTGAACATCACTTTTAAACAGTAAAGTGAGGGAATCTTCCTCTTTCCATGATCAGCCTGGTACTGCAAAAAGCTGAAATATTGTTGATACATTGTTAAACTCAATAAATTTCATTATGCAAACTGAGAACAACTTTAAATGTGAAATAATACAGTTGTCTGTAAGAGATTTGTTGTCGGTTATATCTGAATTTTATGACACTATTTACAGGATGTGAAGTTTCCCATGAGTTTAGACGTATTTGAGTTGTGTACCGAAGAACTCCAGCAGAAGCTGATTCCAATGAGAGAAAAGTTCAAAGAGGTTGAAGACAAAATGGCTGAGGAGGCATCACGGGTAATCTTAGTTACACTTTAGGATTCTTTCTCTTTATAAAATGTTCTTATGTTCTTTTTTTTATGGTTTAAAATAATCTTGTTTTCATTGTCCCTTAAGCATGAAGAACAGGTGATTGATTAGTCAGAGTAGCAATTTTTAAGTCAATTGTTTTCTTGTCTTTTTTAAATTTTATTGTAACAGAATTAGATTCTAAAAGCATAGAGCAGTAAGAACCAACATATTCCAGAATCACCTTCTTTCTAACTTTAGTAGGATGTTAGTTTTTTGGGGTTTTACGAATATCAAACACACACTATATAATAAATCCTAACATGAAATGCTAGGTTGATATAAGAGATATCTTTTGTGAGTCTTTGTTTAACCCTTTCCCAGACAACAAATATTCGACTGTCCCAAATTGAAAGAGTTTGCAGATGACATATCAAAATGTGATAAAATTGGAAAATAATCTTCTGATAGGGCGAAACCATTGTGGGAGAAGGAAAAATTGCTCATTACGAGCAATTTCTCCCTTTTCCACAATGTTTTCTAAAGATTTTCTGCAACAAAGTGGTCAAATGTTGTTATTGTTTGGGAAAGGGTTATGCAGCATTCAAAATTTATTTTGTAAACCTTTTTTGTTATTACTTGATAAAGATTTTTTTCTCTTTGAAGTTGAAATCATTGGGAGATTCAGCAAAAGGAGAGGTGGAGGCTAAACCTACGAAGGCTCATCCTTACTCATTTCCTGATGGTAAGTAATACATTCATCATGGTCAAAACTATCTAAACCTACACAAGTCTTTGAACATTTTGAGATTATCAAAAAGTTTATTTTGTCTGTGGCCTGGTGGTTAAAGTATCCCCTCTCTATGTGGGTTCAAATCCAGGTACTGGTATTTGGATATTCAGGAGAGTAAGTTTTCTCGCCAACTAAGGAATGTGGATGGTTCTACTCAGCATGACCAGGCCTTATTGAGAGTAATAAATGGGATCTTCCCTCTGTCTGTAATGAGCCAGGCATCGAAATACGAAACAATTCCATGTTAAATCCCAATAAAATGGACAAATCTAGGTTATATATACCTTTCTCATTTCAGATGTTGGGTCCAACAATAGTGGATACTATGAGTTACAAGCAGTGTTGACCCATAAAGGAAGATCTAGTTCTAGTGGACATTATGTAGCATGGGTTCGACGAAAGGGAGGTGAGAACTTGAATGTTGTTAAATGTATAGTGAACTCGAATTCATGATGGTGATAGAGTGTCTGAGTTGGGAGTCACTTGTCTATTTGCTGATACTGGGTCATAATGAGCAGTGCTTAATGAGTATTCAGAAGGCTGTCAGCCAGGGATGAGGAAAGTGACAGTTTTGGACCGTTTTGGTTGTAATGGACTGAACTGGTCTGATTAATAGACTGATATGAGAATCTACACACCTAACAATACCTTCAAAATCTGTTAATTGTTATCCCCATGTCAAAAAATGCCTGAGGCGTGTATAAATTGTGGGTTTGATTGTAAACAAACAGGCACGCTTGATTGAGAAGTACACATGGCACTCTTATTCCGCAAAAAACGATCATATCTAGCGCATTTGGTCCGATGTGTAGACTCCACCACTTGTTAGATTGCGAGAAATCAATGAGTTTTTATATATAAAGTGTGATGACATTGAAAACTTGCTTACTACGCAGATGGAATCTCAAATGAAGGGTTATTTTGAGATTGACACATAATGCATATTATATTGAATATATAGTTAGATTCATGAGAGAAATTAATAATAAATATTCTTTATGGGGGAGGAGGAGGTGAAGTTGAAGAAGTATGAAGGGTTTTCGTTCACTGACTGTTTACAAAGCTTAATCAGTGTTTAGATTGACTATTTACAAAGCTTAATCAGTGTTTAGTTTGACTGTTTACAAAGCTTAATCAGTGTTTAGATTGACAGTTTACAAAGCTTAATCAGTGTTTAGATTGACTGTTTACAAAGCTTAATCAGTGTTTAGATTGAATGTTTACAAAGCTTAATCAGTGTTTAGATTGACTTTTTACAAAGCTTGATCAGTGTTTAGATTGACTGCTTACAAAGCTTAATCAGTGTTTAGATTGAATGTTTACAAAGCTTAATCAGTGTTTAGATTGGCTGTTGACAAAGCTTGATCAGTGTTTAGATTGACTGCTTACAAAGCTTAATCAGTGTTTTGATTGACTGTTTACAAAGCTTAATCAGTGTTTAGGTTTACTGTTTACAAAGCTTAATCAGTGTTTAGATTGACTGTTGACAAAGCTTTATTATAACTCATTTGACTATATACAATGCTTTATAGTAATATGAATAGCGTTTTTTGCTCTTCAGTTATTCAATAGACTGTTAGCAAGGCTATAAGTTTATTTGAATAGACCAATTTACACAGATTTTTAATTTTTCAAAAGACTGTTGACAATGCTTACGGTAAAACAACGGTCTGTTGACAACCATCTTGTTACTTTGTTTACAGATGAATGGTTGATGTTTGATGATGATAATGTTACACCTATCACCTCTGAGGATGTGCTCAAGTTGTCTGGTGGAGGTGAGTTGAGGATTTATTGACAACCTTAGATATTTAAAATCAAATGTATTTGAGTTTGGTCTCAAACATTGTGATTCAAGTAGTAGTTTATGACAAACAATTCCTTCTTTTGTTATAGTGCACTTAATGACCTTTGCTGGTGATGGGCCTTAAAACACCGTTCATTCATTCTTTTATATATAATACTTCCTTATCTGAGGTGCTGTAATTTTGGTATGATTAAAGGGGTTTTATTTAGAGTAAAGGGTTTATACTATTTGCTTGAGAGGTAATTGTTCCTTGTTTCAATGTTTGATTTGTTGCTCTATCTCCAGATGACTGGCACAGTGCCTATGTACTGCTGTATGGACCAGTGGACCAGTCAATGTTTGATTTGTTGCTCTATTTTCAGGTGACTGGCACAGTGCCTATGTACTGTTTGATTTGTTACTCTATCTTCAGGTGACTGGCACAGTGCCTATGTACTGCTGTATGGACCAGTCAATGTTTGATTTGTTGCTCTATTTTCAGATGACTGGCACAGTGCCTATGTACTGTTTGATTTGTTGCTCTATCTTCAGGTGACTGGCACAGTGCCTATGTACTGCTGTATGGACCAGTCAATGTTTGATTTGTTGCTCTATTTTCAGGTGACTGGCACAGTGCCTATGTACTGCTGTATGGACCAGTCAATGTTTGATTTGTTACTCTATCTTCAGGTGACTGGCACAGTGCCTATGTACTGCTGTATGGACCAGTCAATGTTTGATTTGTTGCTCTATTTTCAGATGACTGGCACAGTGCCTATGTACTGTTTGATTTGTTACTCTATCTTCAGGTGACTGGCACAGTGCCTATGTACTGCTGTATGGACCAGTCAATGTTTGATTTGTTGCTCTATCTTCAGGTGACTGGCACAGTGCCTATGTACTGCTGTATGGACCAGTCAATGTTTGATTTGTTGCTCTATTTTCAGATGACTGGCACAGTGCCTATGTACTGTTTGATTTGTTACTCTATCTTCAGGTGACTGGCACAGTGCCTATGTACTGCTGTATGGACCAGTCAATGTTTGATTTGTTGCTCTATCTTCAGGTGACTGGCACAGTGCCTATGTACTGCTGTATGGACCAGTCAATGTTTGATTTGTTGCTCTATCTTCAGGTGACTGGCACAGTGCCTATGTACTGTTTGATTTGTTACTCTATTTTCAGGTGACTGGCACAGTGCCTATGTACTGTTTGATTTGTTGCTCTATTTTCAGGTGACTGGCACAGTGCCTATGTACTGTTGTATGGACCAGTCAATGTTTGATTTGTTGCTCTATTTTCAGATGACTGGCACAGTGCCTATGTACTGTTTGATTTGTTGCTCTATCTTCAGGTGACTGGCACAGTGCCTATGTACTGCTGTGTGGACCAGTCAATGTTTGATTTGTTGCTCTATCTTCAGGTGACTGGCACAGTGCCTATGTACTGCTGTATGGACCAGTCAATGTTTGATTTGTTGCTCTATTTTCAGATGACTGGCACAGTGCCTATGTACTGTTTGATTTGTTGCTCTATCTCCAGATGACTGGCACAGTGCCTATGTACTGTTTGATTTGTTGCTCTATCTTCAGGTGACTGGCACAGTGCCTATGTACTGTTTGATTTGTTGCTCTTTCTTCAGGTGACTGGCACAGTGCCTATGTACTGCTGTATGGACCTGTCAATGTTTGATTTGTTGCTCTATCTTCAGGTGACTGGCACAGTGCCTATGTACTGTTTGATTTGTTGCTTTATCTTCAGGTGACTGGCACAGTGCCTATGTACTGCTGTATGGACCAAGGGTCTTGGAGACCGAAATAGTGGAGGAGAAAATGGAAACAACATCTTAGATAATATCAACTCTATCATATATGATTTAAACAACTTCATTATGTGGTTTTTACAACTCTGTTTTGAGAATCTAACGGCTTTGCCACATTACTATTGCTACTCAAGTTAAGTGATTTTAACAACTCCTTCACATGACAAAATCATATCTGTATTGTCTTTTTAAAGAAACTCATTATAACAGTGTGTGCTGCAAAGATGCTTTTCTGCACAATCCTTGAATTGTTGGCCTTGTGTATGGTAAGACTACACTACCAGTGAATTAGCCAGTGTCTTATGTCGGATAAGATGAATTCAAATCGTGAAAAATGTGGAGTTTTTTTAGTGTAGAAATTTTACTACCCATCGAGAATAAGGTAGGAATAGCTTGTAACAAACAAATGTTTTCTTGATACACTTGTTTCATGCAGCATAAGATGCAAGTGAGATATAGGGGGTATATATGGAAGTATGAATACTGTAGTCTAAAAAGGACCATCTAATGGTAATGTACCGAGCCAGCTTTCCTAAGTATATGTAACAGACTTGCTCTATTTGATACAATTGGTTTAAAAAAAGATAGAAAGAAAGTTGTCAGTTATGAATAGTGATACACTCTAGAATACTTTTCTACAAACCTTCTGTCTACAGATTACATTTTAGTATGTTATTCTTTTGTATTTATAAAGATCATTAAAAAAAGAATAAAAGATCGTTAAAAAAGATAATATTACTTGACAAAATGCTTCCACGGTTGTTTTCTTTAATTTCTATACAATTATTAATTTTAAATGAGTTGAAATTGTTGGATATTGGCTTTGAAATAATAAAATGAAATGTTTGAAATATGTCTTTTTATCTTGCATCATGGCCTTTCTCTGTTTCATAAGCCTTTAGTGGACATAGTTGAAAATTGCTTCTCTATGTGATTTATGACCTTTTGTGAAACTGTATAATACTCTGTGTTAAATTGCATAAACCTTCAGCAAACAACTGAATCTCACTTCACTTTGTGATTTATAAGCCATTTATGGGACATATTTGGCACCCAACTCTGACTTATAAACCTTCAGTGAACTGTTTGGCACCCTACTTTGTGATTAATAAACCTTCAGTGAACATACATATTTAGCACTCTACTTTGTGATTTATAAACCTTCAGTGAACATATTTAGCACTCTACTTTGTGATTTATAAACCTTCAGTGAACATATTTAGCACTCTACTTTGTGATTTATCAACCTTCAGTGAACATATTTAGCACTCTACTTTGTGATTTATCAACCTTCAGTGAACATATTTAGCACTCTACTTTGTGATTTATCAACCTTCAGTGAACATATTTAGCACTCTACTTCGCAACTTATAAACCCTCAGTGAACATATTTAGCACTCTACTTTGTGATTTATAAACCCTCAGTGAACATATTTAGCACTACTTCGCGACTTATAAACCTTCAGTGAACATATTTAGCACTCTACTTTGTGATTTATAAACCCTCAGTGAACATATTTAGCACTACTTCGCGACTTATAAACCTTCAGTGAACATATTTAGCACTCTACACGCAACTTATAAACCCTCAGTGAACATATTTAGCACTCTACTTTGTGATTTATAAACCCTCAGTGAACATATTTAGCACTACTTCGCGACTTATAAACCTTCAGTGAACATATTTAGCACTCTACACGCAACTTATAAACCCTCAGTTAACATATTTAGCACTCTACTTTGTCATTTCTAAACCCTCAGTGAACATATTTAGCACTACTTCACGACTTATAAACCTTCAGTGAACATATTTAGCACTCTACTTCACAACTTATAAACCCTCAGTGAATATATTTAGCATTCTACTTTGTGATTTATAAACCCTCAGTGAACATATTCAGCACTCTACTTTGCTACTTATAAAACCTCAGTGAACATATTAAGCACTATAGTTTGTGACTTGTAAACCTTCAGTGAACATATTTAGCACTCTACTTTGTGATTTATAAACCTTTAGTGAACATATTTAGAACTACTTCGCGACTTAGAAACCTTCAGTGAACATATTTAGCACTCTACTTTGTGGTTTATCAACCTTCAGTGAACATATTTAGCACTCTACTTTGTGGTTTATCAACCTTCAGTGAACATATTGGACACTTCTCTTTGTGACTAATTCGCCATTCTTGTAAAATGTTAACTCCTACTTCTTTTGTGACATCTTGATTACTAGTTCAACACCTTGACCAGTCTTGATTACTAGTCCAACACCTTGACCAGTCTTGATTACTAGTTCAACACCTTGACCAGTCTTGATTACTAGTTCAACACCTTGACCAGTCTTGATTACTAGTCCAACACATTGACCAGTCTTGATTACTAGTTCAACACCTTGACCAGTCTTGACTACTAGTTCAACACCTTGACCAGTCTTGACTACTAGTTCAACACCTTGACCAGTCTTGATTACTTTCAATTATTCAATTATTTTATTTGGCAAATTCAGCACAATCATGCCTTTGGCCATAACATTTCAGTTGACTATGCATACAAAATAAAAATACAGTTTCAATCTATCTACAAGAATATTCAATCAATACACATATAAACATACATATTTATCAACTCCCTCCAAAAAGAAGAGCATTCTATTAGCACATTGTATTGCGTAATTCAAAAGCTTCCTTTAAATAAAGAGAAGTTTAAAAATAGCCTTTCTGCCATTAGACGACATTATGTTTATAAAGATATGCATATTAGGCCATGGTATATTTCCAAAGTACTTAATCCTTATATTTGAATAAGCTGGACAACATAGTAAAAAGTGATATTCAGACTCTATTTGATTATGATTACATAAATTACAAATTCTATGTTGTCTTTCAGTTCCATTATACCTTCCAGTTTCAATTGCTAATGAATGGGAACTTAATCTAAAACGACTCATGTATTTTCTTAACATATCACCCTTGATAACATCAATATAGCTTTCACAACAAAATTCAGTTTTAAAATGTTTATAAAAATCTAGTTTAGACATCGATCGTATTGAACTATTCCAGTTCTGAATATATTGATCTCTTAGGCGCTGTTTAAGTATTGGATAGTAATTCATATTGTTATAGCTATTTAAAATATCATTAAAACCTAGACTATCCAATAACCGTTTAATTCTTGACGCCCAGCTGTGTGCATTGTTACTATAATACTGTTCAAAAAAGATTTTGTACATAGGTGAGTCAATATTACTCATCACTTTAAGCCAGTGTTTTAAGGATCGTTCTTTGCAAATAACTGATAGCGGATAGCGTCCCAATTCACCCAGAACAGCCACATTTGGTGTTTTTTTTATTCACACCTAAAATGGTCTTACAGAACTTAATATGTAATTTATCTATTTCATTAAAATCATAGATACCCCATACTTCCGACCCATATAATATAATAGGGACAACCATAGAATCAAAAATTTATAATTTAGTTAAAACATCCATTTTCACACGGGAGAACAGGGATAAAATACAATTATATGCTCTTAAAGCTTGTTCACTTAATACCTTGACAGCATTTTTCATTGAACCTGTGTAACTAAAGTCAATTCCAAGGTATTTAAAATGGTCTGTAACTTCTAGTTCTTCACCTTCAACATACCAGGTAAAATTATTGACAGTTTTCCTTTTTTTGAAAAATACACACCTTAGTTTTCCTAACATTGATCATTAATCCTCATTTTGTAGAGTAATCTGAAATAATGTCTAACTGTGATTGTAAACTAGAAGAATCTGTAGTGAATAAAACAATATCATCAGCAAATAAAAGCATATACATCGATAGATAGTTTAAATCTTTCTCAGTCAACTTGCTAGTTCAACACCTTGACCAGTCTTGATTACTTGTTCAACACCTTGACCAGTCTTGATTACTAGTTCAACACCTTGACCAGTCTTGATTTAGGTCAGAACAGAACAGAATGAGTGATTGAATATCTGCTGTTGGTTATTTGCCAGCTTTGTTTACATGTTGACTATCCTTTGTACCTTGGTTGTATTTCTACCATATCCAGATTTGAGAAGTTGGATTTAAATTAATTACCCACACCAAGACTGATGTTGTTGAATTCTTCATTTTACAGAATAATGATTATAAACAACAATAGAATATTCCAGATTTTTATTTTCAAATGAATACAAAAAATAAGTAGCAAATTGGGTTAAAAAGGTTACAAAGTAAAATACTTTACAGACATCACAACATTGTTACATCGAATAAACAGCCTCTCTTCCTCACACACTCTTTCCCTTAAAAATAACAATCTGACCCAAACAATAATACAAACACAAAAAAGCCAAGGAGAGGGTCATTTATATACTGTATGACTAATCACAGATAATAGACCTATAGTATTGGTATGTAACATTCACATGGAGGCAAATATAGGATCAAACTTTCTGTATGTAATCATTCAATATAATTGACAACTCTTGGTTTTAATAAGGAGCAGCCTCATAATTCTATTTTGGTAATTTGCCTTTCCAGTATTTCCTTACTAACAGTTCTTTGATAAATTCTTTTGACTAGGTATATTTTGAATTCTGTCCTTTCTATTCTTTTAGAAAATATGTTTTTGGCAGGTCTATCATCAGAAAACACAGCCAAAAGGCACAAAAACTTATCAAAAGACAATTACATTTCGCACATGGCACAACAAGAAATCTTACAAAAACCTACATTCTCTAAAATGAGTGTGAAGTTTCAAATAAACGCCGTAATCAATTTCATGGGTAATGTTTTATATAGAAAGTAAGTGATCCAGAAAGCTCTAAAGCTTTCTGAATGACTGATGCCCATATTAATATGTTAGTTACCTAACAAACATGATACTATCTCATTCTCTAATGGCCATTTAACCCTTTCCCAAACGACAAATTTTCGACTGTCCCAAATTGAAAGAGTTTGCAGACGACATATCAAATTGTGACGAAATTGGTAAATGATCTTCTGATAGGACAGAAAACGTGGGAAAAGGAGAAATTGCTCGTTAATAGCAATTTCTCCTTTTCCCATAATGTTTTCTAAAGTCGTCTGCAACAAAATGGTCAAATGTCATTATTGTTTGGGAAAGGGTTAAAACAAGATTGACTGTATGTATAGCAAAATTCACAAAGAACAGCAAACTGATGTAAAAATAGAATAGTGTCTTGTTAACCAATGAACCTTTATCCCATGCCTATATATGGCATCACAAGGACTATCTATGGTGTCAAACAAGATCTTTATTCATTCCATGTTTATTCAAACATATTAAACATACAGTACATAGTTTTCATCTGTTTCTTTGTCAAAGACAAAACAACAAAACACTTTTTCCGTTTCCTTTTCTTGATTTCATCGTTTTCTTGAATACATAGCCGCATAATAGGCTTTATGAATACATATATTTGTAGAGTACATCAAACCCAATCATGCATACAGGATTTTGTGATTTGTCCAAATTGAAAGTTTCAGCAGAAGAGTAAGAACAATAGCTTTTTGTCTATCAAACTTTGTAGAAACCATTGTGGTAAAACGAAACCATTTAGCAGTATCTTCTTTTGCAACGAATGTTCAATCAAAGTCCCACAGTAGATGCTAAAAATTTTAACGTTTTGGGGTAAGGGTATAATGGCAAAATGGATAACAAATCTGAATGAATGCAAAATCCGTACAAAATCATGACCTCTTATCAACCCTTTAAACAATGTTTTTAAAGTTGAAATTTGTAGTAGTCACATGTGTTGTTTTCATGAGCAATTATAAACAAGAACTATTGGCAATCAAACATCTGAAGGGGTTTCGAAAATGCATGTGACTTATTAAAAACCAAAATTTTCTCCTCCAATCAACTGGCGGTAATTTGGAAACATTTTGCTTAGCAAACATACACTTTGGTTGAAATTCATTCAATACTTTTAAAGACCAAACTATTGTTTGTAATAAATACTTTGATAGGATTATTCAGAAATAGAAAATCATTAAATGTAGACACATTAAAACAGACTATATACTGTAACTTTCAACATTTAGAACTGACGGCCTGCTTGACCATTCATAGCACTGAGTCACTTACATCTGATAGACTGGTCAAGTGGCTTTCTGAATAATACTGTTGTGAACTGATAATATGACCACACTTATGTAAGTTGAATAGGTAATATGTGAGATTTACCTAACTGTATGATTAACATAAAGAATGTGGAAAAATATTACAAGTCAACATTATGGTTAGGTTTCACGATAAAAAAAAATTTAAAAAAGAAGTTGAACAACTGATTAGAAATTAATAATGATACAAAAGTTTTGATAGTGATGCATCTACAATAAAAGTAAGTACTTTCCGTTTTGTAGAAACTGTAACCATGTTTTTGTGTATGTTTCTTTGACCAATAAAGAGTGAGCATTATTCCTCTAAGAACTTTTGTAAAGTGTATTGAACTTGTCAGAGCCATGTAAGTTATGGCATAAAACACGTAAATGTTCAATGCTTGTTTGTATCTTGAGCACTATTAAAGTTATTTCCGTTTTATAAAAATTCAAGTCACAAGTTTCCAAGTTCCAGTAAATACTTGTGCAGACACATTCTCTATAAAGTTCTTAAAGATTGAAGAAGCATGTATACAAAATCCTTTTATGAAGTATTTCCATCTTATAGACAAATGTAACCATATATTTCTTATGTCAAAAGGCTACATGTATTTATTCTGTAAATAATTTTGCAAGGGTTAAGGGACTTGTCACAAACATTTATTTTACGATAATAAGGGTGTCTCAAAGATTCAATCCATTTTTGAAAAAGATTGACTGCAAATTTCTGAATTCATCACAGGCATTAAATCTGTTAACATTTGAGCAGGAGTAATGAGTCACAGACATCTATCCAAATTTCAAACAGTTTCCTGGATGTACATTGACGCCAACACACTGTGTAATGTAATGGCCCTCCTTGTTCCTTTCAAAGATTTCAGTATTAGCTTTATATCACTGGTTTTTTTTTTCATTGACATTATTCATTTGTTTTCATTTCCTCAAGACAATTATTTTCTCTCATTAAACAGTCTCGATCATGTAATGACAATAAATCAACACATAGACAGACAGAGAGGTGTAGATATAGACACGCCCTAGCATTAAGTGACTGTTTGGACTTAAAAAACTATCTAAGCTAAGCACAAGAAGTTCAAACAAAATAACCCTGAATATTACATGTTACTTTTGAATTTGGTTTAAGCACTATATGTATAAGTTAGACATTGACAATAATGACACAATAATGGCTTTTCTTTAAAACAATTGACAATTTTGTCATCTATATACAAACACAGCTATATATACTTATAACAAATTATACATAATACATATCTAGCTACATATTAAGTGTACAACTTATATACAAAAAATCAACTATATATACAGACAGTATCTTAATGAATACCTTTATTAATGAATTATGAAAACAATTACAGCAGAAGGGTAAATATTTTTACACTTTTGCAGGACAGTAGATCAACATTTAGCCAAGAGCATTGTTCCTGTTTTTCTTGGCTTTTTCCTGTTATGTGTTGTTGTTTTTTTTTTTTAAATTGTTTGATATAAATCCAAGTCTACGCAAAAAATGACAACCCACATATACTGTTTAAAGATTTTTTTTGGATTCAAATTCCTTTTTTTCTACAAGAAATCAGTGAAAGGATAGGGAAGACTAGAGCCATTGGTAAAGCTATGAACATGAACAATATACTTCTAAACACTTGATCAAATTAATTTTTATCCTGTGATTCTACGGCTGTAGACAGTTGTTGATGGAAAAGAAAAGTTTACCCATACAAGATATACCTCCTGTTTCCTGCAAGTTTCTTTCTCACCAGAAACTATGGTAATGGTTGAGTGAAACCATTAATTTGGGAAATAAGATACATTTTTTCGTAAGACTGAATCCCATCATCATAATTGATCAATTGACAATCATCCTGCACACAGAGGATCTTAGTGGGGTAAGGGGACATTTGGTTATCATTGTGAACAAAGATTATTCATAACTATAAATCAAGCCTGAAGCTAATCAGCTGTAACAATAAATGAGATTTATACATAATAAAGATGTGCAACATGACAAAATAGTGTTTAGTTTTCATCATAATCTAAAGGAAATCAATCTTTATGATTAAAATAGGTACCGGCAATGTACAGTTAAGAGGGGAAATAAAAAAGTTTTAAAAACATAATTTACATCTTCCAGTTGTTTTCTTTAAACCATCTGTTAGAATGGTGGTTAATGTGCAAATTATGAAGAAAAAAAAGAGTAATACTCACATTGAAATGAAAAAAAAAAAATCTAGCTAGTAAAACAATTATGCAACTCTTACTCGTAAATAATTATGCAACATGAATCAATGAATACTTGAAGACTTATTAAGTCTGTAAATGTTAAGGTTATAGTGGGCATGTGTAGATATTTAGTGTAAAACTATAACAAGTGCTTCATATTAATGCAATAGGTTTTGGTTTAATGGATTTGATTATATTCTTTTAAAAGAAGTTTTCAAAAACTTGAGTTCTTCATTACCAAGATTGAGAATACAACAAAAGAAAAGTTAATAAAGATGGCCTTTAAAAGGTACAATTTGATAAACTTAAGATTATTTTTCTTTCTTATGTCATCAGCTGTTATTTCATAAAATATATTTGTCTTCTGCTGTAATTTTTCAAGTTTGACCAGTGACAAATGCAATATGAGAAAAATAGTTTAAAACCAACCTAGAGTCAACACAAACTTTAGAGTCAACACAAACCTTATGAATGCTTCCATAAGATACTCATGATGAATTCTTTTTGAACTTCAAAGTAGTTGGCATTCATTTTTGAAGCAGAAAGGAAATCACTGAAAAAAGGAGGTATTGCCAATGTTTTCTAATACTATAATTCAGCTAAGAAGGTTTCATTCAAATGTTATACACCAAATTATCTCCATAGTCTTCCACAATTCAACCAAACACAAAAAAATCAACAAAATCAATAAAACAACACAGTAACTGTTGGTGGTTGAAAAGTTGGTTAAGGATGTGGATTTGGGTTCACAAGACTGGGTCGTGTCTATAAAACATTTGAGTAAATCTGAGAAGCCTCCAGATCGTTCAGGTAGTTGGACACGGCGCTGTAGCAAAAGTGGAATTGATCCTGAAATCAAAAGAAATTTGTTTTACTTTCTTACTACCATATGCAATGGGCAGACAAAAGAGACTTAAACATTTCTCATAAGCAAACAAATGACCATTTTCAAATTCTTTATATTAAAGGCACATCAAAGGAGAGGAGAACAAATAAAATAGTGAAAATATTTTCGAGTTCTTTTATTATGTTCATAAAAGTCATGAGAATTAATTTACTAATGCATTTAGACCCTATAAAAAAGACTCGTTTAAAATTAAGTTATTTAGTGCTTGAAATATAGTTGTCTCCAATTCAATCATGATTATCAACAACCTGTTTGTTTACATATTCAAAATAACGAATTCTGATTGGTCGGTTAAAAAATGTTTGTATCAACTGTCAAGGTCAGAAGTGAGGAATCAGGAAATCTGAATTATAAAACTTGTTAATCCGGATTATTTCTGGTTTACTTTCCCATTTAAGTTGTGCTGATGGTGTTTTCTGGGGATAACTATTTGAATTTGTCTAAAAAATTACCAAATAATATAGTTTGATATAGCATTAATCTCCTTTAATGGGCCTTTAAAGAATTATTAAAAACTTATGTTATCATCAAAAAAGAGTGAAACAAGTTTAAGTGCCTTTCTATACTTCGATGGAGAACTCAATAAATAAATAGCTGTGGGAGTGCTCTAAATCAAACATTGCAACAGCCATGTGATACGAGTGATGAGCCACTTAATATTCTGGTTCCCAGACTATCTTAATCATTTGGATGATTTTACAGGATAGAAATAATAGACCATTGTTTTCCAAGTAAAATTAATTGTCAACCTTGTTAATGGTTTACTATTCCTGCATGATAAATGGGCAATTTCTTATTCAAACGTTTATGTACAGGATTGAGAAGTAAATAAACAATGTAGCTTTAATGACCCTATATATCTGTGTAGTCATTTATCTGTGGAATACATTTTATTTCAAAAAGATTTAGATATCAATCAGTGAGATAGTCTATTTAAGGGCATTAAATTTTGGGTCGTTCTCCATCGGTTATGAGCCAGGCATAGCAACATAGCTGTTATACTTTTGACTTCATGTAAAAAAAAAAAATACAATAAATTAAATGAACCATGTAAGGTTATATTTACCAATGATGTGATAAGCTGGGGCCTTCGACCTCGAAGTTGAAGAATGATTTGTGGAATGTTGAGTCGCTGATCGGACTTTAATCTCTCCATAATTACAGACAGTACACAGAATAGGCCACTTCTCTCCGTCCCATCCCTACACAAGAAACAAGAATAGGTCAGAACTCTCTACTTTAATGGTATTAGTTATCACATAACGCAGTGGTCCCTTTTACAAGTATAGGTCTATGTAGCTTCTTTACCCATATCCTTCATACATATGTGTATTATCAAAAATGTCATATAAATAGAGAATATAAGAAATATATGTGACGAAAGAAAAAAATTGCTTGTGACAACCAATTACATGTACTTCTTTTTGTCAAAAAATGTTCTTCCCAAAATCAGAGAAACTTATTTTCCAAACGTCTTAACTATTGTTGTCTCATGTTGTTTTTCAAATCAGACCATTCACAAAATCCTCTTAACCCTTTACCAAACAATAATGACATTTGACCACTTTGTTGCAGACGACTTTAGAAAACGTTGTGGGAAAACGAGAAATTCCTTTTCCCACAACGTTTCCTGTTCTTTCCGAAGAATATTGTTCAATTTCATCACATTTCGAAATGTCGTCTGCAAACTCTTTCAATTTGGGACAGTCGAAAATTTGTTTGGGAAAGTGTTAAAGGATCTCAGTCTATATCTGGCGTAAATCTATTGTAGTGGCCCACTCCTAGCAAGTACCAACAATACAAGACTTCCTGTGTGGGTTTTAGAATATTACACACAAAATAATTTGATACTGCACCATATTTGTATTGCTGTTTGATATACAATTAAAAGTAGCTATTAAAAGCAAAATTAATTCAGGAAGGCATCAATTTTATAAGTAAGCTCAGATTATATGTGGTAAATCTTAAAAGCAATGTCACTCTTTTGGATTAAAATACCTGCTAACTCAGAGTATACACACTTTATAACAGTACAGTTTAAGTGCAGTTTTGAAGAAATTGATTCTAAGCTTCCAAATTACCTCAAATTTGTGAACAAGCACCTTGAAAGTGGCAGCAGAAAATTACATTTGTCAAAATTTGGATGACGTTTGACCAAATTATTATGCACAGCTTCTCCTTTTATCTCAATGGTTCTACCAAATAACTTAAACTATCTTTGATTTCTGCTGCTTTTGCATTTAACCAGTTGGAAAAAGAAATAAAAGATAAAAATTGGAAAAAAAGGATCATTTAAGATACTTACATGCAATGTGAAATTATTGGCTCATCATTTTGATCTGCTGATGTCCGGTATGATTTTGACACTTTGCTGATAAACTCTATAAAAGTCTTGGTATCAGGAGGCACACTATGATTCTCCGGCCACCCCTCGTACCTAAACTGTCTTACCATCATCTGCTTAGGACGACTCTGAAAGTAAAATACACAGAATCTCTCTTTCTGGGATTATTCTTATATTCTGCAGATAACCCCTTTCTTAAAACAACCATGATGATACTTTATAACTTGTATTTGTTTCCATTTCATAGTTTTCGATCATGTAAACAATCCTTCTGTTATATTACAATTCATTGGTCATAAGTAAAGATGATGGAATTTAACACTGTCTCAAAAACTTTTCATTTATATCAAAGCTTCCTTGGCATGTACCAGTAATAGGATAGAGCTGTGAAGTGTGTTGCCAAAGGAGGATTCTATGAAACCAAGTATGCTGTTTTGGATCGAATCCGGGACCTACATGCTATGAGACCACCACCTTAACCACTGAGCCAGGCAGGACCCCACATAAGTTATGAAGGATGACTCTATCACTGTACTACACATGACACCCTAAAAACATCCAGGTAGACACATCAATCTTCTGTAGATCAGCCGAAGCATTTTTTACTCATGACAATCTGAAAACCATGACTCAATCTCACATAGAGAGACCATGACTCAATCTCACATAGAGAGACATTGTTTTAACAACCATGACTCAATCTCACATAGAGAGACCATGACTCAATCTCACATAGAGAGACCATGACTCAATCTCACATAGAGAGACATTGATTACTAAATCTCACATAGAGAGACATTGTTTTAACAACTCAGACACTTTCTGCAGGCAAACATACCCCTTTTTTTACACCCTCAAATAAATTTAGAAATTAATAAGTTGAGAAAGTCTTGTGAAAAGGGATTGGTTTATTGTTACAAAATTCCTTTTCCCCCGCTGTTTACAAATGTGTTTATATTGGCATCTCCATAGTGTTAAAGGCCCAGTCTGTGTGATGTGCAATTAACTCATGATAGAAAGTATCTATTGATCACAATTGAAAGAATTTGCAGACCAAACTAGACATAATGGTATGAAAGATATTCTTCTAGTTCTATAGAAAGCATGGTTTTCATAGGTCGAAAAATTTCTCTTATTAGCCGTATTCAATCTTATCTTAAGGGGCCACTCTTAAACAGTGCAAGAAAAAGTTACTTAGCCCAAGGCTATCTACATACAGGATGCAAGTCATTAAGAAAGCTCCTACTGGAGCTTTTTGAATGACCTGCACCTGTATTAAGCCATTGGTTGTCTTCCACACAGTGATTCTGTCTTCTTTTACCATGGTCACTTAAACAAGATTGACTGTACTTTCCTATCTAATGTGTACAATGACTGTTACTTACGCTGGATGTGTAGGTGAGCTGCATGTTCATGATGGAAAACTCGAGGTTGTTGTCACAACTCAACAATTCTATCTTGAAAGGTCCATATGTGCAGTCATCTGAGGGCCAATATTCACCAACATTCTGGGAAAATGAGAATAAAAGCTTAGCAAATGGGATTTTTTGATTGCTATTGACTGACAGGAAAAGCAACAGACGATGAAAAATATATTTTCATTCTAAAATCAGGAAGAAATCATTTCAACAGATGAATTATTCATTTGGAGTAAATCATCCTTTAGTCAAAGTGGCTTCATTAGACTTTTATAGCCTGTGGGGCGAAGTAAGCTATTATGGGGTAAGGGTTAGAGTAAGAATTACAAACATTTCATTAACAATCCACCTTAGAAAATGTTCCTTTTTCATTTAATAAATGTGATTTGCTGTTGCTTTCAATTTGGACCCATCTCAAAACCCCTGGGTTAAAGAATAGCATTCAACTACTCACATCATCATCATCATCATCATCAGCAAGATTATTCATCATCACAACATGGGTGACATGTTGGTCGTACACCAGTCTCCAGAAATCCGTCACAGTGTGGGGGAGGGGCATCTGGGTCAACAGGAAACCAGTCTTACTTGAGCAAGTCTGAAACAATATTTAAGTGGTTTTATGACTAACAGGAAACCAGTCTTACTTGAGCAAGTCTGAAACAATATCACAGTGGTTTTATGACTTACAGGAAACCATTCTTACTTGAGCAAGTCTGAAACAATATCACAGTGGTTTTATGACTTACAGGAAACCAGTCTTACTTGAGCAAGTCTGAAACAATATTTCAGTGGTTTTATGACTTACAGGAAACCAGTTTTTTGTGTTAAGTTTGTAATAATAATTCATAATCATTTTTTTTACATATCTACATCAGAAAATGTTTCTTTATTGAATGATAAATACACATAATACACAACTGTCTGATAAATACATCAAGATCAGAAGACAATATCTTCATGAAGAACAAATTCTTCTTTTGCATCAATATCCTAATATCTTGTAGGGACATAAATAAGTTGGAAACAATATTGGAATGGCTGATGCATTTGGTTAATTGGGGTTTTAATCTGTATCAACAGTATTTAAATTATTTGCAATGGCAACTCATAAGTAATGCTTGCTCATAAGTCAGAATGAAAGACAAACAGTCAAATTAAATATTTAGCTTGGTCAAGCTTGCTAGAATCATCTGCATTCAGAAGTCAGCCAACAACTTTCTCTCATGAAAAAACTAAATTTATTGGTATCGGAAATGACAAGAGATATCATATACCTCTGGTATTGAAAAAAAAAAATGTAAAGCTATTGAATATTACCGGCAGAAATACAGCATTGATGTACTCATTCGACCCTTTGACTGGGGTAGACAGATACGCTCTGTATGTGTCCACTGGAAGTATGGTAGAGTGACGGTTCTTGGTTTTATTATCCTCTAAATTCCCAGCAGTACACACTGACGGATCTACCTTTGGTGACATTTTATTCAGCAGCTTTAAAATAGAAATAGTAACATATAACTAAAGATCTTTACCTATCGCTTCATAATACATCATTTTAGAACAACTGCTGCAGAAGGCTGTAAAAACATCTGTGACAAAAACACAAATTGCTGATAATGACTATGCATTTATCCTTTGGTCAAAATGGATTCTACACAATATCATGAGTAAACCTTTTTTGGTATTGCTAATTTTTGTTGTGTGCTGTTGGTTTCCATTTGGACCAGTCACAAATTTCCATATGGGGGAATGAGAGTAATAATAAGAATGAGATCCGATCAGTGACATCTTGTTCAACATCTATAAAATGCTGTGATATTCTCTTAATCAGCCTAAATAAGAAGTTGAATGTTTTTATTAAGTAATAGTATTGTAACTGTATTTTGAGACATATTGGAAGATAGGTAGGAAAATCATCCACAGACAATATTAATAAATATTTTCTTATGCCGTTTTACAAAACCAAATTGATTCAAAGGACTTTTTCATGTAATATACCAGGGGCCAATCAAAGGCACCTTCAACGTCAAAGTTTTTTAAAAATCATGTAGATTTGAAAAAGATCAAAGTTTCAGTAGCTTATTGTATTTAAATGGCCACCATTACAATTACATTTTTTGTCAAGATCAAACAGCTTATTCCACTCCCTAAAAAAGTAAAGAAACAGGCATGGGAGAGTTGAAGGTTTATACCTCATATTGTTCCAGGAGCTTGGTTTTTCCCGTACTATCATCCACTTCTAGAAGCGATTGATAATATGCGGGGAACTCTTGCAGGGACACATCCATGCTGGTGGTAATTAACGCCTCTGAGATGGCACGATGTAGATACTCATATTGTATCTATAGAAACAAATAGAGTTGTGAATAATGTATCAATAACTGCCTTGAATGTGAAGACTTCTCCCTTAAACAATTAAAACTGGTAACTGAACTTATGCAATACACTCAGTATCATTCACTCAATTTGAGCAATATTTTTATAAAATTTGTAAAGTGATTCTAGAACTAGGTAAAATCTTTTTCTACAACATTTTCAAATATTCAAGGAGGTGTAAGCCACCTGAAATGGGTATAAGATAATCCTACAATTCTACAAATTCCATACATAATTCCCTATATAATGATATATATTGTATAAGGTTAGTTCTTCAGATCCTTGTATCTCTATGACCCTACTGTCTGTCATATTGCTCTTCTATCAACATAAGAGATCTGGCAACCATAAGAAATAAGCATTACTAAGATCTATCATGAACACTTTTTATCTGTTTGTTCTTTGAAACCGTATATCTGGCATGGTTCTGTCTGCTTATCAACATCATGATGACTTACATCTGTTTGTATAAAGTTTGTCCTTTGGAACCTCATATCTGTGATTGTTCTGAACACATCAATCAGTTTCTCTTCTTGGGCCTGTCTCAGTAGATAATCCAGGGCGATAAACGTTCCTGTACGACCAATACCGGCACTGAAACCATACACATATATCTCTCAACAATATCATCCATTTTCCCTCTCATATATACATGAAACCCTAAAACATCTGCATGACAAGATAAAAAATAAAAATAATTGAAATACGAAAAAAGCTGAAAAAGAGTATCTTTTCCTTTTTGTTATAATGAATTCTACCTGATGTTACAAAGACAAAGCTATTGCTCACATTTAATACTTGTTTTCTGCAGTTAATTTTTATTTGGAACAGTCATAGAACATGATATGGGGTCAAAAGAGGAATCTTTAAAAATGTTGAACCAACTTATATATAAGAAACATTAGATGAATTGTTAAGATATAACAGAAAATTGCTACTAAAAAGGGATTATGTATTTTGGTAAAACCATTTCTACCAAGTTTAAAAATAAGAATTTCTCTTTTTCAACCCAAAGTTCTTGTTTGCTTATGCTTGCAATAGATTTAACTGTTACAAGTTTTTTTTCTGTTGCTAATGCAAACCTTTTATTTATGTACTTGGTGCCAGAAGGTTTAAAGGTGTTTTTTTTTCATACAAGAGAAAATTTGAAGGTCAAAATAATATGCCTTTGAAACATTATAGTTTTTGTATTATTGTTTGATAAATGATGAAAAAGAAGCTATCGAAAGCATAATTAATCCAGTAAGTGTCAATTCAAGTAAGTACATAATATGTAAAGTTTATATGGGGTAGTTCTCAAAAGTGATGGCACGGCGGAATTTGGATTAAAAATAAATGTTAATTCACTGTATACACACTTTAAAGAATCAGAAACGATATAAGTTTACTTCCAATGACTTTTCTTCAGTGTGCATCATCTAAAAGAACAGCTGTTTTAAAGAAATTTATTTGCAACTTCCAAATTTCCTCACACTTGTGAACAAGCACCTTTAACCTAAAAGTATATATGAAATAAGCAAGTTATCTGACTAAATTAGGTATAATTGAATTAGGTGATAAAATCGTCTGTATTACAGAGATAGTTCCAACCAACAGTACCTGCAGTGTACTAAGATGGGACCCTGTGGAAGGGTGGAATCCTTCTCCATGACTTTGTTACGGAAGTGAAGCATGCTACTGGGACTCTCTGGTACCCCACAGTCAGGCCAGGACATAAAGTGGTACTGTTTAAACTCTTTAGCTTCTCTTGTCTCTTTCTATAAATCAAACATAAAGTGGAACTGTTTAAACTCTTTAGCTTCTCTTGTCTCTTTCTAAAAATCAAACATAAAGTGGTACTGTTTAAACTCTTTAGCTTCTCTTGTCTCTTTCTATAAATCAAACATAAAGTGGTACTGTTTAAACTCTTTAGCTTCTCTTGTCTCTTTCTATAAATCAAACATAAAGTGGTACTGTTTAAACTCTTTAGCTTCTCTTGTCTCTTTCTATAAATCAAACATAAAGTGGTACTGTTTAAACTCTTTAGCTTCTCTTGTCTCTTTCTATAAATCAAACATAAAGTGGAACTGTTTAAACTCTTTAGCTTCTCTTGTCTCTTTCTATAAATCAAACATAAAGTGGAATTGTTTAAACTCTTTAGCTTCTCTTGTCTCTTTCTATAAATCAAACATAAAGTGGTACTGTTTAAACTCTTTAGCTTCTCTTGTCTCTTTCTATAAATCAAACATAAAGTGGTACTGTTTAAACTCTTTAGCTTCTCTTGTCTCTTTCTATAAATCAAACATAAAGCTTCTCTTGTCTCTTTCTATAAATCAAACATAAAGTTTAAACTCTTTAGCTTCTCTTGTCTCTTTCTATAAATCAAACATAAAGTGGACTGTTTAAACTCTTTGGCTTCTCTTGTCTCTTTCTATAAATCAAACATAAAGTGGAATTGTTTAAACTCTTTAGCTTCTCTTGTCTCTTTCTATAAATCAAACATAAAGTGGACTGTTTAAACTCTTTAGCTTCTCTTGTCTCTTTCTATAAATCAAACATAAAGTGGTACTGTTTAAACTCTTTAGCTTCTCTTGTCTCTTTCTAAAAAATCAAACATAAAGTGGTACTGTTTAAACTCTTTAGCTTCTCTTGTCTCTTTCTATAAATCAAACATAAAGTGGTACTGTTTAAACTCTTTAGCTTCTCTTGTCTCTTTCTATAAATCAAACATAAAGTGGTACTGTTTAAACTCTTTCTTGTCTCTTTCTATAAATCAAACATCTTCTAGCTTCTCTTGTCTTTAAACTCTTTAGCTTCTCTTGTCTCTTTCTATAAATCAAACATAAAGTGGAATTGTTTAAACTCTTTAGCTTCTCTTGTCTCTTTCTATAAATCAAACATAAAGTGGAACTGTTTAAACTCTTTAGCTTCTCTTGTCTCTTTCTATAAATCAAACATAAAGTGGTACTGTTTAAACTCTTTAGCTTCTCTTGTCTCTTTCTATAAATCAAACATAAAGTGGTACTGTTTAAACTCTTTAGCTTCTCTTGTCTCTTTCTATAAATCAAACATTAAGTGGGATTGTTTAAACTCTTTAGCTTCTCTTGTCTCTTTCTATAAATCAAACATAAAGTGGAATTGTTTAAACTCTTTAGCTTCTCTTGTCTCTTTCTATAAATCAAACATTAATTGATTGTTTAAACTCTTTAGCTTCTCTTGTCTCTTTCTATAAATCAAACATAAAGTGGAATTGTTTCAACTCTTTAGCTTCTCTTGTCTCTTTCTATAAATCAAACATAAAGTGGAATTGTTTCAACTCTTTGGCTTCTCTTGTCTCCTTCTAAAAATCAAACATAAAGTGGAACTGTTTCAACTCTTTAGCTTCTCTTGTCTCTTTCTATAAATCAAACATAAAGTGGAATTGTTTCAACTCTTTAGCTTCTCTTGTCTCTTTCTATAAATCAAACATAAAGTGGAATTGTTTAAACTCTTTAGCTTCTCTTGTCTCTTTCTATAAATCAAACATAAAGTGGAATTGTTTAAACTCTTTGGCTTCTCTTGTCTCCTTCTAAAAATCAAACATTAAGTGGTACTGTTTAAACTCTTTAGCTTCTCTTGTCTCTTTCTATAAATCAAACATAAAGTGGAATTGTTTAAACTCTTTGGCTTCTCTTGTCTCTTTCTAAAAATCAAACATAAAGTGGAACTGTTTAAACTCTTTGGCTTCTCTTATTTCTTTCTATAAATCAAACATAAAGTGGAATCGTTTAAACTCTTTGGCTTCTCTTGTCTCCTTCTAAAAATCAAACATTAAGTGGAATTGTTTAAACTTTTTGGCTTCTGTTGTCACTTTCTATAAATCAAACATAAAGTGGAATCATTTAAACTCTTTGGCTTCTCTTGTCTCTTTCTAAAAATCGAACATTGAGTGGGGTTGTTTAAACTCTCTGGTTTTGTGAGTTATTTAGACTTCCAAACATAATACTATTATGCTAAATTCTAACTTTGTCCTCGTTTATACATAAACAGTTATATTTTTTGCAGAGCAAAAATAAAGTATTTTTAGAGTTTTCTGAAGATCTCTAAGAGTTTTTATATTGTAAAAGAGATCTTTTCTATTCACCAATCATGATATCCTCCATGAGGTTAAGCTTACTGTATTCATCTCTGTTAAGTGAACAGCCAATATTGTCTAACATCTTTTAATAACTCAAAGTATATCAATGTAAATGTACAGTATATAAGCTTATACTTACATGTTCCACTTCTAATTGACGAAGTACATAGTCAGGATAAGCAGTCTCAGATACCGTGGTAACCGTGTAGTTTCCATATTCTTCTTTCTCACCCATTTCTGGCCAGTAACACACACATTTCAGCTGAAACATCCAAGTTAGCCTATAACACTCAACACTCCAATTGGATTTTGAGACTAGTTAGAAATGAGAGCGACATCAGACAACAATTATAAAATAATAACACATTGTTTCTAAAAAGATGGTCATTATGTTTTCAAATACTGCTTTTTATCCATTTACATAAATCTGAAATAGTGGGAGTTGAGAAATTGGTTATCACCTACTGATAAAGCATGACTTTTTGAAATGATTTTTCCTCAAATCAATTTTTGTAATTGATCTAAATTAAAATAAAAAGCATAAAAATAGCATTTTCTTTTTGACATTTATTACAAACCATTGTGAAAAGAAATAAATGCCCATTTTTTGAGCTTGGATTTAATGCATGCTAATCAAAGTGAATTATTCTAAATGTTTTAATAAATATCATAACCAATGTTTCCTGTTCTTTGTTGTATTTCATGTTTTTCTTTACTCACCTTACATTCTTCATAAAGTTTAGTCAGCATCACAATCTTCCCACAGTCTTGTTGGAAAATCATTCTCCAGAAATCATTGAGGTTCACATCTATAGGACCTTGGGAAGCAATGAAGGCTTGAGGCTTCTTGTAACCCTGGAACAAAATTCAATCACTTTATCAATATTAATTGTTTCCAATCAGAACAAACCAAATGGAGCAGCTAACCCTCATGCAACAAATAACTGCAAAACATTGAAATAACAGTTATAATTGGGGAGATTACTCAAGACAACCAACTTAATATTTGTTTGTATGAGGTTTGACACAGTTTCAACAAATTTTCATTCATGTTACAGTTTTCCTGGGATACAATTACTATTTAGGGCCCTGAAGCATATTGTTGAAGGGAACTCCAATAAAACGAGCAGTGCTGGTGGACTTCTGATAGGGCTCGAAAGAAACACCCCCAGACTACTTGTCAATCACCAAACCCATAAAATTGACAAATTTAGTAAGCAATAAGCAATGTCTGCCATGATAAAATTTCTTTTTCCAACCTAGATATCATCCAAGCCAGTTATGGTAAAGGAAATATAGGCTGCTGTGTAATAATTGTTATTTATCCTTGTATCCTGAATGCAAAGTAAGGTCTACAGACCATCAGTAACACTAGTGGTAGTTTGACTTACATTGACATAAGAAGCATTGATAAAGTCTGAGCTGGCATTAGTTTCTGGCTCCAAGATTACTCTGTTGTCATCATCTAAAATAAAACAAGCAACAATACACTCACTGTATTCCTTTCACCATAAACACATATTGACCATAGTGAGAGACAAACAAATTGTGTTAGAGTTATTGCATAACTTGTTTTATAAAGGACTCTAATCCTTATAAGTGAATGAGATTTTGAGAGCAGTTTGATAAATATAGAAAGTTTAAGTTTTTGCTAAAGGCTATTGTTAATCTATTTCAAAATAAAACTGTTAAATGAGTTGTATGACTGGTGCTCATTGAACACTAAGATACATACTAGTGATTTATCAATAACAATGGAAATGAGATGTTTAATTAGAAATAAGGCTGTGGCAATTGTTTGATTTTCAGAAAATCATTTAGCCAAAGGACATAAACTTAATAGACCATAGATGTCAAATAAACAAAGAAGTCTATAGGATGTACCTTCAAAGCATATTTCAAGATATAAGCTGCTAAATTAGTAACTGTAAAATTTATAATCATAAAGCAAAGGGCTGAGGAAAATTAGCAGAGTATTACAATCTAAAACTAACTTACATGGGTACAGCATTTGATATCGACATTTTCCTTTATTTTCTGGACTTTTGGCAATGGAACAACTCTTCAATAAGCCTTTAGGAAGTTTCTGGAAAACAAAGTACAGGCATAAATTAACAAAATGATTGTTAAAATGAAAAATCTAAAAAATCAATTCATCTGCAAACTCAATTCAACAAATAACCCCAATCGACTTTCAAAATCACCAGATCCAAAAACATTCATGCACTTATGATCTGCATTGTCTTGAGTAGAATAGTTTAGGAGACCATCCATTCATAAGTTTAATTCTTCAACCCACTCTTATCTGTTATGTTTAATCATTCATTTCTTAATAACTTAATAGATAACCCTGTCTGCAAATTTTGAAAGAAGCATTTCTAATGCTATATAGCCAAAAACATTTAGCTTATACAATTATTACTTATAAACTTAAATCATGAAATAGACCTCTCTGGATGTGGGATACCAGTTACCCAGCACAGACATGAAGGATTCATGAATCAAACCTGAAGACAGAATTAGACAACAAATACCAAGTGTGGACTAAACAATTTTTTTTTTCATTCAAGCACATTTATTGCAAAGAATACATTTTTACAAAAGAATATAATCTTTGACTTCTCTTTGGTGCAATTGCCAAACCAGTTGCTTTATGACTGATGTAAAAAACAAATAAACAAAAACCAACCTCAAAATAATATTTACAAAGTATGCGCTATATAAGTTTTATCTCTTTATATATGGGGAAAAAACTATTTTGACAAGAAATTGCAAATTAGCTTGAGAAAATATGAATGATGAAAACAGTAAATATCATACAATAAATCAAAACATAAATAATATAAATCTAGAGCCAAAATCTCACCGCAAATTCATCCTTATACCAGATAGCACTTTTTGCTTGTCGGTTTTGGAGATTTTCTGTAAATGTGCTGACTAAGATTTGCGTATCAATATTGTAATACGTGGCACTTTCTGGTTCGTCAGCAGGGTCTGACGGTGGTTGGTACATCAGGGGTACAGACTCCCCATTTCCAATCGCCATTTCGTCACTCGGCACAAAGTTCCGCTCAGGTACTGGAGGGTTTGGGGAATTTCCTGGAATATTAGTATCATGTAAACAAAATTCACTCAACTGTTGACACTTCCATGATATCAAAGAAACCTCCATTTGGGAAGGTGCCTTATATGGGCCCCTATTACATAATTTGAAAAACAAAAAAAATGACTTCCGTTCACAAACAATCATTTAACACAGTCTTGCCCATTATAGATGAACGGGACCCATAAATTAACTGGCCACAGGGGCTTGTCAAGAAAGGTAGAAACATCCACATTCTGTTAGTGAGCTGAGAGATTATCTCTAATTCAAGTTCAAATCTAGAAATCAGAGGGGTTTTATGGTTTTAATTTCAGTCCTTTTACCACTGGGCAATGAAGCCACTAAATAATGCTTAACAATTTCATCTTCAGTATAGCCTAAAAGAAATGTCTTTTTTTTTCAAAGATAAATTGCATTGACAAAAGAACGCAAACAATTTAAAAAATATATTTTGCTTAATTTTCAATTTTGATGGATTACTGACTATCAGAAGGGAACATGAATTGTGTAAGATGGGATTCCTGTTGGATCTCAAAGTAAACATGTTAGAAACAAACCCTGACTTACCATTCAAGTTTGTATAAACTATAGAATTTCTATCAATTTCTCTTTTGGGACCCTTTCTGACAGTTGGCAAAACTATGCCATCTTCATTTCTCTTGTTTCTTTTCCTACGCATCCTACAAAATCAATAAAATTGATAAATCACTGAAAAAGTATGCAAAACTCATTACCTGCATTTTAAGTCTGAGAGAGAAAATGTTCATCATACAGAAATGGATCTTTGTGGTTTCTGTACCCTCTCTACGCCAAGGAGCCTTGGTATAAACAGAAATACTGGTTGGTTCTGTGGCGTTTTTTTATCTTCACCCAGATATGTCACAGTAAAAGCTTTGCTTATTCTGATGTACAAACTTACATGTGTTCACATTGCTGGACTACATAAATGCTAAGCATACAAATTTACATGTATTCACCTTCTGGCATAAATAAATGCCCAGCATTAATAAATGCCCTTTCATCATACCTTGTCTCTTGTTTTTTCTGTGGCATACAAGTCCAACTGGCTCCTGTTTCCCTTAATAGTATACTGGTTAGTCCCCAAACTGAACATAAATGTATGGAACGGTTTGTGTAGGAATTGCCAAGGTTCCATGCAACCTTTAAGTAAACCCATTTTTCTCATTTGGGACTTTGGGACTGGTCCAAATTGAAAACAACTGAACCCATTTTTTCATGATGTATGTTAGGAAACACTGTCATAAAGGATCCTTCATAAATGTACACATTTGGCAAAAAATGAGTAAATCTACTTTGGTCAGAACAAAGCTAAAATGTTGAATGTTGCAAAGGCTTTTAAACCATCCATAATAAAGAATCAAATCTTTTTCAAACCCAAGTCAAGAATGCATAAGCTGATGATAACAAACAAGCAAGAGGATTTTGACTTACAATTCAATTCAATTCAATATTTTATTCAAGTATCTTAGGCCTCTGGCCCATATACATAAACACATATACAAATACAAAGTGTAAGTGACATAGCATATAGTTATAAAACATAGAAGAAGTCAGGGACTATCCAGAAATTGTTTTTTACATTTAAAAGCCTCCATTAGGAATGTTGCTACTAATCGTATTGTTGTTTTTTATTCTTCAATGATAATATAACATTAAACTTACCTAAGACAGAAACATAAGATGGCAGTCAAGAGAACTGCGAATAGAACGACAGCGATGCCTATTACAGCTATTAAAACAACGGATAAACCTTCTTCCGGTTTTTCTGAAACAACAATAACAACACCATATCTCTCTTGGATTAATCCGTTCACATATTCCTCACAACTTTGTTGGTTTGCGCTTTTTATTTTACAATAGTAGCTGATGAAACAAAATGTCCTATAAATTCGGTTTACAATGGTTTGTACAGTTTTATTGGTTAAACAGTTATGAATGGGGAGGGACCACAATATAAGTTAACAAAGAGAATGACTTCTGAAACAATGCTTCCTAGTTTCATCATAAAATATTCAACATTTTTCATCCAAATAGAGAACAAAAATATTTCACCTACAAAGTAATATTCAATTCTATTAGAAAATTTTTCTATGGAACAAGAGCCTATGATGATCATTTATCTTATTTGTTCTTATCTAAATCGCATTTATCATTTTCAACATGACATTTTGGTAATCTATGAATATTTTCATCTTTAATGAACTCTAAAAGACCAATTAAATTTGAGAACTTTGAAAAGATAATGTCAGAAATGAATGAGACAAACTTACTCTGTTCACAGAAAACTCCTTCATATCCGTCCACACACCCTTGGCAGGCGGCCGTGGCCCTATCACAGAGTCCGTGGTTACAGGTGGCGTTACAAGGGCGACTACAATCATCATGGTGCCAGCCATTCACACAGCCGTGTATACAGTCCCCACTAAATCGATTACAGGTACCGCGGGGATTACTTCCCTCCTTGTCCCATGCACAGTTCTCACTACACAAATCTTTACAATGCGTGCCACGGTAACCTGGGATACACTTCAAACATTCCCCACCAGACATCTCACACACCAAACCAGAATCCTTCATACAGTTACTACTACACTGTTTGGTACATCTATTAGTATAATAGCCTGCCTTACAGAAGATACACATTCCATCCTGCTTGCTACACTCTACTTGTGAATGCATCACAAACGGATCACGGCCACAGTTGACCGGGCAGGACATGTTACAATAATCCCCGTAAAAGTTTGGTCGGCAGTATGAACAGTAGCCTGTCTGGTCACAACTGTCACAGTTATCACAGCTCTCCGTGCATTGTGGGCCATATTTCCTGTCCGGACAGTCGATACATTCCCCTGAATACTGATGGCAGGAAGTCAAGCAGCTGTCACTACAATCATACTCACACAGACCTCCATGGCGCCCCGCTGGGCACGACGAGCAATTCCCGGACAGCTTCTCACATTTACTTCCCTCACATATCGGATTACAGGTCAAGTTACAAAACTTCCCATGGTATCCATCAATACATGTACCCGGGCACTCCCCAGTAGCGATTTTACAAATACCATCTATACATTTACCACACTTTAACTCACACAGGGAACCAAAGTTACCGTTAGAACACTGCAAGCATCTTCCATCATCTTGCAGACATTTCGAGCAGTTTTCTGAACATTTTAATTGACAAGTGGAATCAAAGAATCCATCTTTACAAGCTTTGAGGCAATCGCCGTTTTGTTCGTCACACCAGCTGGAGATTTGTTGTGGTTTGTCTCCCTTGTCACAGGTATCTGAACACAAACATTGAGTACCAGACCAGCCTCCATGACAACCAGAACAAGATGTCTCATTCGAGCAAGCGTTACAATTATGAGGACATTTCTTACACCTAGGCCCATAAAAACCTTCTTTACAAAATGAACAATTAGAATTTGAACTACAATTACTGCATTCCTTTATAATGTTACAAGGCAAACACAACCCTTTGTCTTTAACCAAATAGAATCCATCAAGACAGGATAAACATTTATCTCCAATGATATTGCACTCCTTACAACCTTTTAATTCACAAGTCTCATTACAATATATCCCTTTTTGTCCTATTTCACATTCTGTACAATCACCAGCTTGGTCACATGTTAAACAGAGAGGAGAGTTACATGAATCCATACATGTCGGGCCTGTGGTACCTGGTATACACTCCGTACATTCCTTCTCACTCTTACACTGTTCACATCTATCTGGGCACTTGTTCTCACACTGATCTCCATATCGTGATGAGTTACACAACAAACAAACTCCATTCTCACTGCTCCCTGTACAGTCTACACAACTATCATGGATACTAGAACATGTCTCATTACAGAACATCCCATATGAGGACATATCTGCACATCCACACACACATCTTCCAGTCATCCTATCGCAGGAGCATGAATCATTTACATGGCATGCAAGACAGCTTTTATCACACAATTCTCCGTAAAAACCAGCTTCACATTCATTCACACATGTCCCATTTTGGAAGCATTCATTTGCACAGCCTGTTGGACAGGTTTCGTTACAGTATTCGCCATGGTTACTAGTATCCTGGCAACCATCACATGTTCCAGTCTCCAGACATTTTAAGCATGATGGTGAACAAGCTGCGCCACACTTGTCTCCATAGTAACCATCTTCACAGTAACCTGCAACATCAACATTATGATTGGGGCAAAGTTTTACATTTTTTAAACAGTCTTATAATGTAGCGATCAGCGCACCTTCTAGTCCTAGTATTTCATTGTCATGATATTCTTTCAAAGCTGCTGACTTCCTTCCCATAGTAACAAACTTTGTAAGAGATGAATAAACATTGTTGCATTGACTTAATCAGAAGTCAATGAATATTTGCAAACAGAAATGATTCATGAACCCCATGCTCTATATATACATATCATGCCTAAATGCAACTAAACCATAAGATCTTCAATACTACTGAGGTAAAAAATAAATTGTTCAAAAAGAGTTATTTCTCATCATTTTTTATTCACTTACCTCTTTACCACTTGCAGCCAATACTTTTTTTTTACTTGAAGCAGACAACTTTAGAAAAGCTTGGTAACATGGTAAAAACCTTCCAGTTTAAATGTTGTGTTTCCTAAATAGATTGAAAAGCATTGTGGCAAAAGGAGAAAGTAATTTCTCCTCTTGCCACAATGCTTTTTGAAAGTCGTCTGCTGCAAGGTGCAAAAATGTGGCATGAGGTGGTAATGTGTTAATATCTTACAAAGTTTTGCCATTGTTGAATGATACTTATTTTTCTATTGAGTTGAAAGCTAACTATATGCTAACAGTAAAACTTTCTAATCATGTATGAAGGGCAATATTTTCTTTTGTCACAATGTTTTCAATACTGATCATGGTAATGTTTTGTCACCTCAATATGAAGCTTATCTTTAAGCTGTTTGAAGTGGCTTACATCATATTGACCATATGAAGAATCCTCTGAAAAACAACATTTAAGTAGAATAATCTCCCCAAATGTTTGATACTCTAGTACTAACCTTGACACAATCCTGTCTGTCTGTCACATTGCGGGTCTACACAGTGACCACAGTGCTCCTCACATTGTTGACCATATGTACCATCCGAACAACCTGTAACACAGTATAGGAATGTTTGATTATATTACAGAGGCAGTCCGAAACTTGGAATTGATCTCAAATATACATGATGCTTTTTCATTGGTCTAATTTTTGTGTGTTTGATGCAACACAGTCCCACTTTAACATCTTCATTGATTCTTGTTACAGTATCTCACTGGTACTCATCAGTCTTGAGTAACAACAACATAGGATTGGGCTCAGATCTTTAGAACAACTTCATTATAAACACCCTGCTATAAACACCCTGCTATAAACACCCTGCTATAAACCAATGGTCAGAGTTGACTCAATGGATAGATAGCAGTGGTTATTAACTTACACTAAGAGAAAACATAGAAATAGAGAAAAACACAAAAACCCTACAATAAAAGGGTCATTGCATAAATACCTGAGTCGACATACACTTCCACTTCATTTATTTCCAAATTGGGTAAAGAGGACCATTCTTTAATTGGGAAAGTCTCGTTACGGCTGTTCTCCAGATAAACGTATTGTCCTCCAAATGTGCAGTTAGTGAAACTTTGATTGGCTGCTGGAGCAATCCCAATAGATTCATCTTGAAAGCACAACTCCCCGTCTTCCTCCGGATATCGTTTAATACGTAAGGAAAACCCTGGGCGGCGTTTTTCTACCTTCACTTTATCTGAAAGGAGAGAACAAGATTTCATTTTACTGTTTGTAGTCCCTGGGTTTTGTGTAAGGATATTTTGAGTAATTGTTGGAAAATAATTTTTCAAATACAACTTATAATGTTCCCTTTTTAAACAGTAATTCCTATTCTATAAGTGTTTGGTGAGATTGTTTTTATCAGAATCATCTCTCCATATACAATTGGGTATCTCAGTCACTTAGTTAGAAAGTAAAATAACAGGTACAGGCACCTGCTGCAAGAGTCATTAGCAACCTCTGTAAAAAGATTAAAGAATTCTCCTAATGAGCAATTCATCCTTTTATAACAGAGTTTTCTACACAAGATCATAAAAAATATTGGTTTATAGTTTTATACATATCAACTGTCCTCTAATTCTGCACTTGATTTGTATGACTCACACAATTCCCTACAGGAAAGTGGATTAATTGATCACTTCAAAACCAATTAGTGCATTCCTCTAAATATGCCAAAGTATTTATAGGCGAATGGAATAAGAATGGTCCTATGAATGATTTACACATACCAGTTGTGACTGGATCATAGAAAGCTACATTGATTGTGTGTATTGTATAGACTTGGCCCAAATCTACCAGCCAGTAGACAGTTGTATTATCTGAATTCTGTAACCATGTGTACGATGTCAAGTCACCATCAATCGCCTTGTCAACAGAATTGACTGAATTTTTAAGAGGTTCTCCTTCTGCTGCTTTCCCAAGTGCAACATTCTCTGTAATTAAAAAGAAAATGGAACATTAACATAAACAAAATCTGGTGACAAAATTTCAAAACAGATACACTGCAGGCTCCGGACGACCACATGAGGCTGCAGTGTATTGACATTTTAATAATGAAATAATCTCAAGCATTAAAGATCTCTAATGATATATTTTCACTGAAAGACAACAGTTAAAGATTTTTTTTTTTTTAAATATTCTTTAGGTCTGCCATTGTTCAAGGAATGCTGAGACCTGAAAATCATTACATGAAGCCTGAATTTAAAACATCTTCAACATGAACAAAGAAGGAAAATTAAAAATCTCAAAGTCTAACATCAGGACCAGCCTGAAAATTAGCTGGCCTGCTTTTACAAATCCCTGCAAATTAACTGCTATGTCATGCAAAAAATGTGTTTACACAAGCCAATCTTAATTCATTATTTGAAGTCTGACATAAAGTTAAATTTTAAATAAAATTCTGCATCAGTGGAACACAAATAAGGTCTGAACAACTATCCGTGCAGCACTATTTGATAAAGCCAGGAATAACATTTTTAACACAATTACAGCAAATTTTCAAGATGTAACTTATCAAACCTCATTTCATATTGGCCCATTCAGTTTCCATAGCACCAAAAGATTTGAGAAACCACTGAAAGAAAACTTATAAAGATTTCTCATGATATGCCTTGATATTTCCTGATATACCTGAATATCACAAAGGAGGTTACAATACAAATGTTGCTTATTCAAACTTAACATTCATTATATTTCCACTCGCAATCAATTCGGACCAGTTACATATAGGGCAGGAATGAGTTGTATCAGTGGCTATGATTACAGGATTGGGTGTATAGGATACATACCTAGGTGTATTTGGCATGTTGGCCCGCCCCAGCCTGACTGACAGACAGAGTTAAGGCATTTTCCATCATCATCACAAGATGCAGCATCTTTACAGTGACACATCAAATCACAGTCAGCGCCAAACTTCCCATCACCACAGGCTCCTGATGCTAAATAACATGGACAACATCATAATTACTAAGTTATCATTACGATGCTAAATAACATGGACAACATTATAATTACTATGTTATAATTACGATGCTAAATAACATGGACAACATTATAATTACTATGTAATAATTACGATGCTAAATAACATGGACAACATCATAATAACTATGTAATCATTACGATGCTAAATAACATGGACAACATCATAATTACTATGTAATAATTACGATGCTAAATAACATGGACATTATTATAATCAATATATAAAAATTACAATGCTAAATAACATGGACAACATTAAAATTACTATGTAATAATTACAATGCTAAATAACATGGACATTATCATAATCAATATATAAAAATTACAATGCTAAATAACATGGACAACATTAAAATTACTATGTAATAATTACAATGCTAAATAACATGGACATTATCATAATCAATATGTAATAATTACAATGCTTAATAACATGGACAACATTATAATTAATATGTAATAATTACGATGCTAAATAACATAGACAACATTATAATTACTATGTAATAATTACAATGCTAAATAACATGGACATTATTATAATCAATATGTAATAATTACGATGCTAAATAACATGGACAACATTATAATTACTATGTAATAATTACGATGCTAAATAACATGGACATTATTATAATCAATATGTAATAATTACAATGCTAAATAACATGGACAACATTAAAATTACTATGTAATAATTACAATGCTAAATAACATGGACATTATTATAATCAATATGTAATAATTGCGATGCTAAATAACATGGACATTATTATAATCAATATGTAATAATTACAATGCTAAATAAAATGGACAACATTATAATTACTATGTAATAATTACAATGCTAAATAACATGGACATTATTATAATCAATATGTAATAATTACAATGCTAAATAACATGGACATTATTATAATCAATATGTAATAATTACAATGCTAAATAACATGGACATTATTATAATCAATATGTAATAATTGCGATGCTAAATAACATGGACATTATTATAATCAATATGTAATAATTACAATGCTAAATAAAATGGACAACATTATAATTACTATGTAATAATTACAATGCTAAATAACATGGACATTATTATAATCAATATGTAATAATTACAATGCTAAATAACATGGACAACATCATCATTAGTATGTAATAATTACGATGCTAAATAACATGGACAACATTATAATCAATATGTAATAATTACAAAGCTTAATAACATGGACAACATTATCATTAGTATGTAATAATTACGATGCTAAATAACATGGATAACATTATAATTACTATGTTATAATTACGATGCTAAATAACATGGACAACATTATAATTACTATGTTATAATTACGATGCTAAATAACATGGACAACATTATAATTACTATGTAATAATTACGATGCTAAATAACATGGACATTATTATAATCAATATGTAATAATTACAATGCTAAATAACATGGACAACATCATCATTAGTATGTAATAATTACGATGCTAAATAACATGGACAACATTATAATCAATATGTAATAATTACAAAGCTTAATAACATGGACAACATTATCATTAGTATGTAATAATTACGATGCTAAATAACATGGATAACATTATAATTACTATGTTATAATTACGATGCTAAATAACATGGACAACATTATAATTACTATGTTATAATTACGATGCTAAATAACATGGACAACATTATAATTAGTATGTAATAATTACAATGCTAAATAACATGGATAACATTATAATTAATATGTAATAATTACATTGCTAAATAACATGGACAACATTATAATTACTATGTAATAATTATAATGCTAAATAACATGGACATTATTATAATTAGTATGTAATAATTACAATGCTTAATAACATGGACAACATTATAATTACTATGTAATAATTAGGAACCAATGAAGAAGTAAGTCACAGAAACACACCTCTTATCATAACCTCTGGACAAAGGCTGTTGTCAGTGTGGTAAAGCAGTCAGTGATGTAAATGAGTCAGTGTTGTTAAATAGTCAGTGTTTAAATGTAGTCATTTTTGTAAAGCAGTCAGTCTTGTAAAGACGTAAAGCAGAAAGTTTTGTAAAGAAATCATTGTAAAGCAGTCCATGTTGTAAAGCAGCCAGTGTTGTAACGCAGTCCATGTTGTAAAGCAGTCAGTATTGTCAAGCAGTCAGTGTTGTAAAGTAGTCAGTGTTGTAAAGCAGTCAGTGTTGTAAAGTTGTCAGTTTTGTAAAGCAGTCAGTGTTGTAAAGCAGTCAGTATTGTAAAGTAGTCAGTATTGTAAAGTAGTCAGTGCTGTAAAGCAGTCAGTGTTGTAAAGCAGTCAGTGTTGTAAAGCAGTTGGTTTTGCAAAGTATTCAGTGTTGTAAAGCAGTCAGTGATGTAAAGTAGTCAGTATTGTAAAGTAGTCAGTGTTGTTAATCAGTCAGTATCGTAAAGAAGCAAGTGTTGTAAAGCAGTCAGTGTTGTAAAGCACTCAATGTTGTAAAGTAGTCAGTGTTGTAAAGTAGTCTGTTTTGTAAAGTAGTCAGTTTTGTAAAGCAGACCATGTTGTAAATCAGTCAGTGTTGTAAATCAGTCAGTGTTGTAAATCAGTCAGTAGTGTAAAGAAGCCAGTATTGTAAAGCAGTCAGTGTTGTAAAGCAGTCAGTTTTGTAGAAGAGTCATCGTTGTAAAGCAGTCAGTGTTGTTAAGCAGCCAGTGTTGTAAAGCAGTCAGTGTTGTAAAGCACTCAATGTTATAAAGTAGTCAGTGTTGTAAAGTTGTCTGTTTTGTAAAGTAGTCAGTATTGTAAAGTAGTCAGTATTGTAAAGCAGTAAGTATTGTAAAGCAGCCAGTGTTGAAAAGCAGTCAGTGTTGTAAAGCAGTCAGTGTTGTAAAGCAGTCAGTGTTGTAAAGCAGCCAGTGTTGTAAGGCAGCCAGTGTTGTAAAGCAGTCAGAGTTGTAAAGTAGTCAGTTTTGTAAAGCAGTCAGTGTTGTAAAGCAGTCAGTATTGAATAGTAGTCAGTATTGTAAAGTAGTCAGTGAGGTTAAGCAGTCAGTATTGTAAAGCAGACAGTGTTGTAAAGCAGTCAGTGTTGTCAAGTAGTCAGTTTTGTAAAGCAGTCAGTATTGTAAAGCAGTCAGTGTTGTAAAGTAGTCAGTGTTGTAAAGCAGTCAGTATTGTAAAGTAGTCAGTATTGTAAAGTAGTCAGTGTTGTTGATCAGTCAGTATTGTAAAGAAGCAAGTGTTGTAAAGCAGTCAGTGTTTCAAAATAGTCAGTGTTGTAAAGTAGTCAGTGTTGTAAAGTAGTATGTTTTGTTAAGTAGTCAGTGTTGTAAAGTAGTCAGTGTTGTAAAGCAGTCAATGTTGTAAAGCAGTCAGTGTTGTAAAGCAATCCATGTTGTAAAGCAGTCTGTGTTGTAAAACAGTCAGTGTTGTAAAGTAGTCAGTTTTGTAAAGCAGTCAGTTTTGTTAAGCAGTCAGTGTTGTAAAGCAGTCAGTGTTGTAAAGTAGTTAGTGATGTAAAGCAGTCAGTTTTGTAAAGCAGTCAATTTTGTAGAGCAGTCAGTGTTGTAAAGCAGTCAGTGTTGTTAAGCAGTCAGTGTTGTAAAGCAGTCTGTGTTGTAAAGCAGTCCAAGTTGTAAAGCAGTCTGTGTTGTAAAGCAGTCAGTGTTGTAAAGTAGTCAGTTTTGTAAAGCAGTCAGTTTTGTAAAGCAGTCAGTGTTGTAAAGCAGTCAGTTTTGTAAAGCAGTCAGTGTTGTAAAGCAGTCAGTGTTGTAAAGTAGTCAGTTTTGTAAAGAAATAAATCAGTCAGTGTTGTAATGTAGACTCTTTTGAAAAGCATTCAGTGTATAATCCTTGAAAAGCATAACAGCACAACTGTGGAATCTTTGGACAAAACAGGTCTATGAATACACCAAGTAGCAGTGACGACAATGAGTCAGACTGAGATTAATATTATAGTTTCACTGCCTGTCTAATATACTTGAAATAGTTCTGATCATTAATATTCGGTCATAATATTCTGTAACATAACATATTGCGAGATTTGAAAAGTAAACAAGAATGTAATCAATGTAATCAATTTGTCTATTTCCATTTTCATATGGTATCTAATAACAAATAACTGCTTGAAATAGAGATTACACAGACCTCATCATAATATGATGATGATTATAACTGTCTGAGTAAACTACATTTCAGCAGTGATATAAGAAACTGTTTAAGTCAAATCCAGTCCCTTGCTATTTTTTTATCACTAATATTCAAACATATTTGAAGGGCGATTTCAATTGTTTGTAGGGCGAGTAGAGAATTTAGGGCACTCGTCCTGCAGGACAAGTACAACCTTTAAATATTTATGTCCCCTGGTCCATCTGTCTGATGTTATTGTAGGATGTACACCTCTCTTAACAGGCAGTGTTGTATACCACTGCAAATATGGTTTGAAGTTATGTGATGCAAACAAACAATGATTATCTTTTGTGAATTTCACTCAAGTATTTGATTTTTTCATGTGAATTGAATGGATTTGGAATGAACCTCTTAAAGACATGATCACGTCCGATCAGTGAAAAACACAGTTGTCCACTCATCAGTAATTCAGTTGTGTTGTCTTTTTCTATATCTGCATGTTCTCTATAGACTTACAGTGCAATAGCTAGGTCATCAAATCTGCATGAACTTTCGGCAAACATTGCAAATTGATAAAAAATCATTGACTATATGAGTGCAAATACATTAATTACTGATATTTAATCATTTTTATGGAGACTTTTGTTTACATAGGTAACCATTAAAAATCTTGTTAAAACAGTGCTCTACTATTCAGGTCTTTCGTTTGATATCGGACAAATCAACCTATATACAAACTATCATCACAATAGTTCCTGATTCACAACAATTGGTTTGATTATATTGTTTGTCCTTTGTAAGTGACTGCTGTAATGGTGTCATGTTTAAAAGTACATTATATAACAAGCACGAACATCAGGTTTTTATTTTTCTATTTTGTTTTCTTTTCTTGTTATTATGACACAATGCAAAAGAGAAAGTAGCCTGTTTTCACATCAATCAATTTTTTAATATAAATGCCGGACTGTTCACAATGACCACTTAAATTATAACTCTATAATTTTCGGACCCGACTGTATTAGGCTCCAAGCTGGCCATTGTTATCTCCGCGTGAGTCATCCGTGGCTTCAGGAGTCTGCGGGTGCCGATCTATCGGGCCGATAAAATCGATGCATCATTCGTCCACTTACCCACAACAAAGATAGAGCACGCCAACACGATGTTCCGCAATCGTACACTCCGTTGTCTCGACATCATGAGGGGAGGTATCTGCTGAGGACTTCACTTAGGCATTCGTCGTAAGTAGAAAGCTACCGAGTAGGTACTTAAATAGTATCAGATTGACTACTTCCTGCCGTAGGTCGCGTTATGGAGTTACCTCCCATTATGAAGGGAAGTAACCAAATTCATGATCAAAGTACGGAGATCTCGCATTTACACTTTTTTGAACAGCTCTTCAACATAAAAGTTGGAGGGGGGGGGGGGGGAAGGGTTGAAAGGTATGACCTTTTTCTGTTTAAAGGCACACCAAAGGAGAGGGGTACAAATAAATTACTGAAAAAAATATATTGAGTTCTTTTTTATGTTCACTAAAGTCGTGAGAACTTTTTTACAAATGCATTGAGACCCTATCTAATAAACCCCTTTAAAATTATGTATTTTGTGACTGACTTATAGTTGTCTCCAATTCAAACATGTTTATCAACAACCTGTTTTTTTACATATTCAAAATAATGAATTCTGATTGGTCGGTTCAAACAAATGTGTATTAACTGACAAGGTCATAGGTTAAGAATCAGGCAATCTGAATTATTAAAATGGCTCGTATGGGTTATTTCTAGTTGGCTTTCACATGTAAGTTGTGCTGATCGGTTTTTTTTGTGATAAATATTTGAATCTGACCAAAAGTTTACCAAATAGTATAGTTTGATATATCATTTATCTCCTTTTATGGGCCTTTAATGTGGCATGTCGACTTTTCTTTTGATGACCCAATACATGTCACTTAAGGTTGAGAACTCTGGTGTGTTGGATAATTTAGTAAATCATCTTTTTTTAAACAACATTGTAATTACTCCACAAATATCAAAGGTATACGAGCAAGTATTTATCACGAAATAAGAAAATGATAAGATAGATTCACGAATCATAAGCATTTCAATTGCACGCAAAAATAACCAACGAGCGAATGAACGTTACTTATAAATCAAGCGCATGCATAAATAGTATTTTGAAAGCGCTTATTTTGTTATAATTCTTGCTCATGTCGTTCACATCACGTATGTCGTGACAACCAATACGTGTATGGAAGAAGGAAAATGTAGATTCCAGGTTTTGTTCAGAGGACTTCAGAGTTCACGTATTATAAAGTATATATTGCTATAATCTAGGCGTCACTGTGTGTAATTATATTTCAAGAACCATATATAGGCCTATTCCAGGAATCTTTGTTGCAAGTCTATTTAAAAAATATACATCCTTCTTTTGATATGTCACGACCTTCAATCCAGGGGTCACCAGCCTTCTTTTTCTTCTTCTTCCTATTAATATACAGGACTCATTTTGAGTATTATCGTACATGTTCCCTGGATGAACTACCAGTACTAGGCTAGGAAATATGTCTTGCCCAAGGACACCCCACGTGAAATAATTGGCCGCCTTAGGTGCTTGAACCCTGGGTGACCGGTCTCTGGTCCCCGACGCTAACCACTACACCACCGCAGCTCTTTACATGTCACGACATTGTTTCCAAAGCTGCCGACCACTGTTATCACAAGTTGACAACCCACACATTCTGCCTATAACCAAAGGAAACAATTTATATAGGTATTCCGCATTTTTTTTACAGTTGGTCTCCTTTGGGTAGCACTACACACTAATTGGCTCTCTAATGGGACGGCATGCTTATGTCGACTACGTCTCATCTAACTGAGCCGCACATCACACACGTGCACTATTTATACACTAAATGTTGGCCTATATTGTCAGTGACATTCTCAAATATGAAAAGGAAATATGAACTGTTATCACAAGGCACATTATTCGAATGATAACAGATCATCAACACGGCAAAACTTCATATGCCCCAGTCTCAATTTCGATGTTTTTTCTATGCGAACTTCCCTGTAGATGCAGATTTCTCGCGTCCACGCTGTCTAAACACGTAACCTATACAATCAAAAGTGTTGCACGACCTCAAAGATATTTCTCTATCATGTAATGTATGTACCCTGCTACATGGACTATGTTGAGACCAAGTTCAGCAGAATCAGCAGCCTTCTAAAGTACCATCAGAATTCAATAGCAGACAGAAAGTCCTTGACCTTTCAAATTACAGAGGTGTGTGTAACCAGCGTATTCGATCATTTCAATACACCCAATAAACTTTATTACCAAAATAAAAAGCACAATTATATCTTATCGCCGCTTAACATCAAAACTTTCTAATTCAAACCTACAGGAAGACCCTGCAGATTCGAAGCTAAGGATCAACAAGTGTTAACCACCCTCCTTGTTTTTAAAGTTGGAACTTATTAATTTTACATCGATTGTGACAGAAGTTTGAAGCTCATTGAATTCACCCTCGATGACTGCTTCCTGGATACTAAACCAATACTTCCCACGAATAGTGGGTTAGTCCCGGCAAAATTCATCTCGCGGCGCCCAACGGGGATCCAACCCGGGATTCTCGGTACAAAATGCCAACGCTCTACCACTGTACCAATGTCTTCCAGGGTAAGGGTAAGGATCCCGCAACCTTCGTTTGGGAAAATATTTAACTAAATTACATCAACAAGCTAGTTATGTTAAATTAAACCCGTATCAAGCTTCAACAATAAGCGAGACTGTCGACAAACAGTCCCTAATCTAAACAATGTTTAACATCGCCTCATCTGCAGAAGAAATAAACTGAATAAAACAGTGTATCAAAGGGATCAGTTAACACCCCTCCCCCCCCCACACACACACACACTCGATTTGAAAGGGGGTATTTCTGTTCTTTTTTGTTATTTTTTTCTGTCGTCTGCTGTTGCGTTCAATTTGTATAAGTCGCCTGATTCCCCTCGTACTGTAGTGGTGTATAAGTCGCCTGATTCCCCTCGTACTGTAGGGGTAGTTATCTCACGGCGATAAGGGTCAGGTATTCCAGACTATTTGGGTCAGTCTTACTCGGTTGATCCACAGGTGCTCGACACAATCTAGCTTGGAGCCTGGCCCTTTCGTATACCTCGAACTATGCGGGTATGCATGGGCCAGGCCTCCAGGCTAGACACAATCGTCTCTATAACCTGTAGGTTGAACAAGACTGTAACTTGCTTTACATGTAGAATGAAATATCTACGTTTGGATCATCCGGACTAGGGTTAGTCACACATGTTCACGTGGGGAAAAGGGAAAATTATTATTGATGGACCCCATGTCTATGTGGTATTTACATGGTCTAGATATCAGACAAGAAGCTTGAGGGAGGGAAGTAATAGTTCTATGTCAAACATACAACACACACTAGATTAAATGTATAAGTCAATATTGCTACATAAAACAAGCAACTCATACTGGATAGATAACTCACACTAGATAAAATGTATTTATAAGTCGATATTGCTACATAAAACAAACAACTCATACTGGATAAATAAGTCAATATTGCTACATAAAATATACAACGCATATTGAATAAATAAATCGATATTCCTACATAAAACAGATGAACAACGATGACTGGATAAATAAACCAATTGTGCTACGCATGACATCACTGAATGGGATCACTTTTTAGTACGAATAATTAAGTTCGTATACAAAACAGACGTCCTTCACCATTGTGTGGTGTTTGCGCTTTATTCGTGTGTGCTAGTGACAGCATTACCGATCTAGTAGTTCAACCAGGACTATTGAGGTATTCGTAACCTACATTCAATCTCACTGTACTGTATAGAACCTGGTCTTCCTATGTTAGGTTTATTGTATATGTATATGACAAGTTTTAATCAATTATCGCTATATAACATTCGACTCGTTTTGTTAATACAGACGACAGCTAAGCCTTACCTTCAGATATAGGCATTTGAAATAAAACTGTTTCGAGAAATTTATGAAAATGAAACACTGAGATAAAAAGAATAACTATTCCTTTGATTAGCCTACACCGCTTCTAACCAAATATTTTAAAACAAATACCATTTGTCATAATTTGTAATTTTCGTCGGCTGCTGACTTCAATTTGGACCAGGTACAGAATCTCATACGAGAGCATGGCTTAAGTTCTTTGTAGAGGATATCGTTTGAAACATTTTGTAAAAAACAATATATTCGTTCTAATCAACACTAACATGGAGAGATACCTTCTTATCAACATCTCTACCATGATGCTCATTATAGCATGTGCTTTTCAAAAGTCTATTTCTAGTCACAGAAAAATAGACATTTTCATTTTGTGTGCATGTTTTGTTAATTCAATTAGATATAAAGTATGTATTTCCATTTGTATATCAGGTAAGAATGATTATATAGAAATGCTCCTAGTGTTTCCCTCGCCAGATCTGCATTATTTACTTTCACATTTGCAGGACAATGACTGCTTCAGCACGAGAACAATGGTTTGCTATGGATAATTGGTTCTACTATTGCCTTTGAGAATTTTGATCATATATGAATGAATCAGCCATAGACAGACAAACATAGACATTTTATTTCAAGTACTTAGGCCACCGGCCCATTCTACCGGGTTACACAAAGTGCAATATATCAATAGAGAGTGAGTAAATCCACATATAAATAAAATAATAAAACAATTCATGCAGAACTTGCGCTCTAAATTTGAGAGAAGACACAAATAAAGCCAAAAGCAGTTATAAGGTAAAGTGCCTAACCAGAAGCATTGTTTCATCCTTAACAAAAACACTCTCATTTAGATAATTTCCTGATAGAAGAAATAATGTCATTGAAAATATGAGTTATGATCGTCGTTTTATCAATGTTTTGCTGTTGAAAATGATATGAGAAATAGGTTAAAGAAATGAAATCGCAGAGAATCCTTGTTTGAAACCCGCTTGTAAAGACAAAAACGTTACTTATTCATGACAGTGATAATAAAATAAAACCTCAACCCTTACAATAGGCAGATTGATTAAACGAAATTTGTATCGTTATTTCAGTCATTTCCCAACGGTCAACGCATCTAGCCATGGTCCTGGTTATTTCTAACCAGGATAGCATTATTCCAAACCAAACCGAAACCAAATCAAACACTGTTTCAAAAGTCGACACTGGTAGCCTCATTAAATACGGCTACAACATTGTCAATACAGCACAGCTATAAAATTCCTTGAAAAGTAAGGGCAAATACCCCCTATACAACTATGTGGAAATTCAGTGTCTAGCTTTAAATACAATAGTCGGTAACCAGACTCAATATAAATAGAGCGGAGTTTGAATGAGTTCATATCGAGAGATTCATCAAGCACAAAGGATATAATAAGTGATTAACAGTAAGTACGTTTTTCAGAATTCGTATAAACGGGGGATCGTAGTTTGGTTTGGCGTGTGGTTGTTTAAAGAAGGTTATAAAGTCAAATTCGGACTACGTCGGTAAGTTAGGTTAATATTTTTGAATGGGGTTTACAGAGTTTGGTTATGGTTTATATAGTTTAATTCTAGTTTACAGAGTTTGAGTTGGGTTTACAGAGTACGTAGAGTTTTGTTTATGTAGTTTGAGTTTGGTCTATGTAATTAAGGTTTGATTACGAAATCTGAGTTAGGTTTATGTTGTTTGAGTTTAGTTTGCGTTGTTTGAGTTTGGTTAACGTATTGTGAGTTTGCTTCACGAAGTGTGAGTTTAGTTTACGTAGTGTGAGTTTAGTTTACGTAGTGTGAGTTTGCTTTACGTAGTGTGAGTTTGGTTTACGTAGTGTGAGTTTGCTTTACGTAGTGTGAGTTTGCTTTACGTAGTATGAGTTTGATTGACGTAGTGTGAGTTTGCTTTACGTAGTGTGAGTTTGCTTTACGTAGTATGAGTTTGATTTACGTAGTGTGAGTTTAGTTTACGTAGTATGAGTTTGGTTTACGTAGTGTGAGTTTAGTTTACGTCGGATGAGTTTGGTTTACGTAGTGTGAGTTTAGTTTACGTAGTATGAGTTTGATTTACGAAGTGTGAGTTTAGTTTACGTAGTATGAGTTTGGTTTACGTAGTGTGAGTTTAGTTTTACGTAGGATGAGTTTGGTTTACGTAGTGTGAGTTTAGTTTACGTAGTGTTGGTTTGGTTTACGAAGTGTGAGTGTAGTTTACGTAGTATGAGTTTGGTTTACGTAGTGTGAGTTTAGTTTACGTAGTGTGGGTTTGGTTTACGTAGTGTGAGTGTAGTTTACGTAGTATGAGTTTGGTTTACGTAGTGTGAGTCTAGTTTATGTTGTTTGAGTTTAGTTTGCGTTGTTTGAGTTTGGTTAACGTATTTTGAGTTTGCTTCACGAAGTGTGAGTTTAGTTTACGTAGTGTGGGTTTGGTTTACGTAGTGTGAGTGTAGTTTACGTAGTGTGAGTGTAGTTTACGTTGTTTGAGTTTGGTTTACGTAGTGTGAGTTTGCTTTACGTAGTATGAGTTTGATTGACGTAGTGTGAGTTTGCTTTACGTAGTGTGAGTTTGCTTTACGTAGTATGAGTTTGATTGACGTAGTGTGAGTTTAGTTTACGTAGTATGAGTTTGGTTTACGTAGTGTGAGTTTAGTTTACGTAGGATGAGTTTGGTTTACGTAGTGTGAGTTTAGTTTACGTAATATGAGTTTGATTTACGTAGTGTGAGTTTAGTTTACGTAGTATGAGTTTGGTTTACGTAGTGTGAGTTTAGTTTACGTAGGATGAGTTTGGTTTACGTAGTGTGAGTTTAGTTTAGGTAGTGTGGGTTTGGTTTACGTAGTGTGAGTGTAGTTTACGTAGTATGAGTTTGGTTTACGTAGTGTGAGTTTAGTTTACGTAGTGTGGGTTTGGTTTACGTAGTGTGAGTGTAGTTTACGTAGTATGAGTTTGGTTTACGTAGTCTGAGTCTAGTTTATGTAGTATGAGTTTGGTTTACGTAGTATGAGTTTAGTTTACGTAGTGTGGGTTTGGTTTACGTAGTGTGAGTGTAGTTTACGTAGTGTGAGTGTAGTTTACGTAGTGTGAGTTCAGTTTACGTAGTGTGAGTGTAGTTCACGTAGTGTGAGTGTAGTTTACGTAGTGTGAGTGTAGTTTACGTAGTGTGAGTGTAGTTTACGTAGTATGAGTTTAGTTTACGTAGTGTGGGTTTGGTTTACGTAGTGTGAGTGTAGTTTACGTAGTGTGAGTGTAGTTTACGTAGTGTGAGTTCAGTTTACGTAGTGTGAGTGTAGTTCACGTAGTGTGAGTTTGCTTTACGTAGTGTGAGTGTAGTTTACGTAGTATGAGTTTGGTTTACGTAGTGTGAGTCTAGTTTATGTAGTATGAGTTTGGTTTACGTAGTATGAGTTTAGTTTACGTAGTGTGGGTTTGGTTTACGTAGTGTGAGTGTAGTTTACGTAGTGTGAGTGTAGTTTACGTAGTGTGAGTGTAGTTTACTTAGTGTGAGTGGAGTTTACGTTGTGTGAGTACAGTTTACGTAGTGTGAGTTTGGTTTACGTAGTGTGAGTTCAGTTTACGTAGTGTGAGTGTAGCTCACGTATTGTGAGTGTAGTTTACGTAGTATGAGTTTGGTTTACGTAGTATGAGTTTAGTTTACGTAGTGTGGGTGTAGTTTACGTAGTGTGAGTGTAGTTTACGTAGTGTGAGTGTAGTTTACGTAGTGTGAGTGTAGTTTACGTAGCGTGAGTGTAGTTTACGTAGTGTGAGTGTAGTTTACGTAGTGTGAGTGTAGTTTACGTAGTGTGAGTGTAGTTTACGTAGTGTGAGTGTAGTTTACGTAGCGTGAGTGTAGTTTACGTAGTGTGAGTTCAGTTTACGTAGTGTGAGTTTGGTTTACGTAGTATGAGTGTAGTTTACGTAGTTTGAGTGTAGTTTACGTAGTGTGAGTGTAGTTTACGTAGTGTGAGTGTAGTTTACGTAGTGTGAGTGTAGTTTACGTAGCGTGAGTGTAGTTTACGTAGTGTGAGTTCAGTTTACGTAGTGTGAGTTTGGTTTACGTAGTATGAGTGTAGTTTACGTAGTGTGTGTAGTTTACGTAGTGTGAGTTCAGTTAACGTACTAGTGTGAATTTGGTTTACCTAGTGTGAGTTTGCTTCACGTAGTGTATTTTTAGTTTACGTATTGTGAGTTTGGTTTACATAGTGTGAGTTTAGTTTACGTAGTGTGAGAATGGTTTACCTAGTGTGAGTGTTGTGTATCTAATGACGGATATCAGAAATGTTATACGGGACCCTTTTAACGGTCCGCAATTTGCCCTGGTGACATGATAAATTCATAATTGTTTAACCAATGCAAGATAATGCGAATCTTTGACAAACAAATACATGTATGCATTACTTTTAATTGCTCATATTGCGATAACACCCACCCAGACACATAGTTGTTCGGAGTCTCTCGACTGCTCAACTGGAAAAAAAACTTGGATAAACATTTGGGATAGGGTGCTGTCGACTGTTCAAAATTGATCAGTCGACAACAAGTTGCACCAATGTTTGTCGGAGGTTTTTTTTCACCAAAGAGAGCTATCAATATGATATTCACGAGCGCACGTGCATTTCTTTGTCGTAGTTTTGAACAGATTTTCATCGGTTAACCCAGTATAAATACGTAGTTTTAGGATTGCTGTCGACATGTCAAATGGCAATAATAATCTATCGCCCTCTTAAAATAAGAATTTTTGTTTTTGTCTCGACTCTGAAGTAAAAGATAACTATAGGTCGATCGAGTTCTCGTGTCATGTTTATGTTTTAATCAATCGATACCATACCTGAGAAAAAGGGTTTGGTCAGAGTAACCTACTGCTGCACTTAGCCTATATAACCTGTTTACACTTTTGGCCTCGGAGGTATACTGCGTTGGACCTATACCATACCTGAGATCAGGAGTTCTGACCAGAGTTACCTGCCGTTTCATTCAGCCTATATCACCTGTTTACTTTTTTTTAACTCGGCTGTATACTGCGTTGAACCTAAAGTATCTTTCGATTAGAGTTATCTATGAGAGACTTTTTTTATTACTTTATGCAATCATATACTTTATATTCTTAACTTTTAATGGATTATTCCGACTGATATGCAATTTCTGATTTTACTGTTTATTTTACTTTATTATATTCTCGAAACTTTGTCGTTTTTTTCACCAAAGATCCTCTGCATATAATGCATCCATTGCTGACGTTTCGATGCTTGAATAATATATGTCTTGACCTCATACCTTATAATTTATATGATTTCTTCTCACACTCCACAATATGATGCGCTATTTCACCACTTTCAGGATAACCCGTCACGATGCTGGAGCAGTTGCTGTCTGGATCTGTAATCCAGACATGTCTGATCGGTCTGGTTGTTGGACTAGTCGTCTATCGATTCCTCAGAAACCGGAAGTACAATATGCCGCCTGGTCCCATGTCCTTGCCACTGATAGGAAACATGTTACGTAAGTCTTAGGAACCTGCCATGCAATTTACTGGCACATGTATTTTCTCGGCTTGCCACTTTCTGTTGTTTATAAGGTTGTTATTGTGCTTAATACATAAAGTTTTGTTGTGCCTGCCTTACAAAGGGTTGTCCGATATATTTCCTCGTTTACATACATTCAAAGAAGAAAAAAGTACCCGGGACAAATGTTAACTTCAACATGAACGAAACATGTGCACAATTTTAGAACTTTCGAAGTTTTACTGTAACTGAGCTTTATTATGCTCAATTGTTACTTTAATTCTCAAAATGATCATATCGCTGAATAAATGTTTGACTTGTGCAAATATTTCTTTCAAATTGTTTATCAAACGCTACCCAGGGGAATGCCATCCTATGTTCCATACACCATACTGTACTGTTGCTTCTTGTATATATTGCCACATGGGTCTATGACCTTCTGGTGTTAAATTGAATACAACTGTACGTTATACAAATCATTGAAATACCCCTGTGTTGCCAAAATTGGTCTCTAATTAGATCCTCGTTTTGATTTTTGATGTTTGATTTTACGTTACAGAAATGGGATCTGACGAACGTTACTACAAACAGTTTTATGAATGGTCCAAGACACACGGACCTGTTATAACAGTTGGTCTGGGTAAGAAAATGATTTTTAGCAGAAGAAATATTTTAAAGTCAAATATAACGCAGTTGAAACAACTAAATTTTGTATCGTTGTTTGTTATACAATTAAAAGCAGCAAATGAAAGCATATTTAATCTAATCCAGGAAGCGTCAGTTTATCTTAGTATGAACAGTTTATATGCGGTAGATCTCAAATGCGCTTTTGGATTAAAGTACATTTCAATTAATTCTTTACTCACTATCAAGAACTTAAAACTGTCTAAGTTGGCTTCAAACGACTACTCTTCAGGGCGTATCATAAAATAGAACTTCTATTGTGCAGTTTTAAAGCAATTGTTTCTGAGCTTCAAAATGTTGTGAACAAGCAGCTTCCATACCATATTGACTATCATGAAAAAAAAACCCATTTACGGCAATATTTCCAACATTTTAGGCCCTGTAACGATGGTGGTTGTGAACGATCTGGCCACAGCTATGGAGGTCCTCGTGAAAAAATCTACAGACTTTGCAGGGAGGATGAAAACTCCGTCTGGTAGGTGAAATCATCAAACCCCTTATATATCAATTTGCACATAGAGACGTTCCTCTTTACTATTTATCTATTTCTAGGAAGCGCTACACGTTTTTAACCCTTAGAATGCTGGGTAATTTTCGAAAAATAGATTTGGTGTCGTCTGATTTCAGAAACCTTGAATATCAGCTTTATTTTGATGACGAAAGATACTCAGAGTAGCAAACAGGTTAGATGACTATATCTAACCTGTTTGCATATGCACGAAGTTGGTTCCGGCAATAAAGGGATTAATTTCATTTGTTTAGTAATGCCTTGAAAGAGACCTGCTGGTCACATAGTGAGATGCACATTTTATTCATGGATCTTGCGCGTTATCTCCTTTTCGGGTTTGACAGCTGACCATCGTGCGCGAGAATAATTGTGTAGCATGTGATACGTCGGTATATTCCGTACCTGAATAGGCTTTACGAACTGTATATATCCAGGTCTGAGAAAAGTACCCTCGATGTTTTTCGACGAATTACTTGTCCTTAATATATTAGGTATCACCACAACTTGTTAAAGATACGTAATCAGATAGTATGTGGATGATTCAAATATCAACCGTTTCAAACATACTTCTTAGACCTATGTGGAATATAAACATGAACATATACACGATTTTGAAAATGAAACGTTGTGAATAAACATATTATAGACAGACACTTGCCTTTCATCTTGTCAGAACGATTTTCTGAATAAACCATTGAATTGAATTGAATTGAATAGAATATGCAGTTTTCCTATATCTCTGTAGTCGGCACTTTTACGGACGGGTTTAAAGACATCGCCTTCTCCCAGTACGGGCCGACTTGGAAAATACACAGACGACTGTCATCGAAAGCCCTTAGGTAAACAATTGTATTTCAGTTTTATAAACTGATAATGTAATAAACGCACACTAGATGTATTGTAAGAGAACAATTAAACTTTTTAACCTTACAGAGACTTCACACATGATGCATTTTATGTTCGTTGCTTTTCCCCGTAGCATTTTTCGCAATATGGCTAACAGAACCTGCCGAAGCCAGTTTAAGGATAACGCAAGGATCCAGGGGGTATAATTATTGTGTTAATGAACACTTGCTTAACAAATCGTTGGAACATATTTGTTAAGAGCTCAATGCAAGATTATGAGTTAAATCTTGCTATGGATGGACATCTAATAATAGCCTACCAGAGTAACAAAGTGCCCTCCTGCTGCTTTCGAACACAGTCTTTGAATAATATTTCTGTGGTACTAATGTGTCAAACAATCATAACTTATTTCTGGTTTGGTATGAATAAATCCAATGATGACACTTAATTGGCCACATTATACGTTAAATGTTTTTTTTTCTTTATTTGCCATGGAGCCAAACACTAGTCATGTACTCGCGCTGTCCTACTCATAGGTCTATGGACTTACAAGTGCTTGTTCCCAGATTTAGGCCATATTCACCATAAAATAATATGTTTACAGGATATCGATATCCTTTACTCGTACTGCATACCGACGGTGGGTATTTAGCCATTTCAGTGAGTATGCAATCCATTGAACTCTTAATGCATCCCTAACACACTCTGTTTGGGAAATATCGGGATATAAATAGACTGGATCTCCCTGAAATCGCCAAAGTTCTCATTGATCACGTGATCTAAAAATGAAATGATTTTTATTTTAGATTAAAAAGAAGGCCTGGGTAACGTGAAAAGGTCAGAATAACACAAATAGATATTATACAGAACAAATGCAATTTTAACACCAAGTTTCCTATCATATGAATCTTTCCTGGATTGGAATTTGTATTTGCCAACTCTTTTTATGAAATTATAATTTTGATGGGAAAATTAAATATTAAAGGGAGATAATAATTATGAAATAAATAACAAAATCGTTTATATTCATTATGTAAAGATAAAATGAAACTCTGTCAAATTTTGAAAATTGGCGCGGTGAATGCTTTTGAAATGATAAATATTTCATGGATTACATTTCAATTTATTCTTCACCCAAAGCAATTGTCAGTTTTCCATTAACCAGGTGTTTCTTTAAGTTTTCAAAAGTGATGTATCGGTTTTGAAATTGATATCGTTTCAACTGCAATTACAAAGATATGATGGCTCTCTTCGAGTCAAATTAGCTATCATTAGTGACTTTTTATTCCGTAAAATACGCCAGTACATGAATCGCTTTGTTTTTAAGGCACCTTTTTTCTATATTTGTTTCCATTTTGTCATCAATGAACAAGCACCTTTGAAATAAAAGGTTTGACACATTTCCTTCTATATCATTTATATTTTTCAGACAATACATGCAGGGCTCAGCTTTAGAGAATCGAATTCACACCGCTCTGGAGACAACGTTTCCTGTTTTAGACAAACAGTCGGAATCGTTTAGTCCGAAAGAGATCGTCGATTTTCTCGTTTCAAATATCCTTATGGGCCTCTGTTTCCATGGGAAGTAGGTGTTTTTACTCTTTTTACACATTTATACTCGTCTGACTTTGCTCTATCTTACGTACATACAATATCTTGTTTTTCCCCAATTGTACACAGTATATACAATTGGTTTGCTTTTTCATACACACATATATACGCTTGTAATTGCGCCATTTTACACACACTGATATACACACTTGAGTTTGCCCTATTACACACACATATAATAACTTGGCTTTTTTTCCTGGCTAGTATTCAAAAGACACATCTACCAGTAGGAAGTGAAAGTTTTAAACCCACAACTCTCCTGTCTCGACGCCAATACCAAACAGCTAACGTCCTATTGTAGAATATCAAATACCTTCATTCTGGTTCTTTTCCGTCTTGACGATATTGTCACTACACACAGTGCTCTTGACCTTTTTGAGTGATACTTCCTTCCATGTCAATGGGGACAACAATATGAGTAAAGCAACTTCTAAAAAAACTGTTTTTTTTTCTAGCAAACGGAGAAGTGTTCGCTAGAGGTCCCGCCACCGTTTAATTTACTCAGCCTTACAGGATAAACTTTACCACCTTCGCACCGGATATGTAATCTCTATCTTTGCCATAATCACATCATACAATGACTGGATAAAGAATGGCAAAATAAACTGACTCAAGTATAATAAACATAACGTTAATCCAGTGGACACAACGACGTATCACATTATAACATTAACCTGTGTTTCTTGAATTTTGTTTCTATGTAGGAATCCATAAATTTCAATATTCTATGAAATTTAATCTTCTTGATTTACTTCAATGAACTATGTTGTCGTGGGCTTTTAATTTTACTCTTTTGTTAGTAACATTTGAACTTGCCGAGCTCGGTTAACCTCAAGAGATGTCAACATATCTATGTGAATATCCTATTTGTCATAGATCATAGATATGTGTTGTGCCGAGATCGAGAAAATTTTCCCGGTTTGGGTTCAAAAATGGGATTTTTACAATTTTATCAGACTCAGCGGATAAACGTCTACCATCTAGACCCACAGGTACCAGATACATAATGTCCGATAACTCTGAAAATATGTATTTTATTCTATATAAGAGACTCGTTAAGAGCTTTTTTTGGGGGCATTATACAAGATTGTGTCTGGTACCAGTGTGTCGACACCAACTGCCAATCCTTGGCAATCAAAACGACACAAACACCGTTATTGATTTCACCTTTATTACTTACTAGGTATGAGTTTGGAAACGCTGAATTAAAACGAATGATAGAACTGGACGACAGATTTATAGAAGAGTTTAAATCATTCTTACCGGAAGACATGTTTCCACCCCTACAACATGTCTACACGTCAAAGGCGATGCAGAGCTTGAAAGATATGGCCAAGGATCTTATTGATGATTTTATCGGTAAAAAGTATTATGAACAAAAGGAGACGTATACCAAAGGTGAGTTATTTGTAAAATTTCTGGTTACAGCTTTTTGTAATTATCTTTTTTAGAATCTTCTGGGAAAATGTAATGCGTTGTAAAATATGGACTTAATGTCCGTTTAACTTAGAAGCTTTAAGTGATGCTGTTTTTGCTTACTTTTCTTTTTTTCATCATAGATAACCATTTCAATCAATATGTTCTAAATGATGGTCCGTAAACATCTTTCTTTGAATAAAGGACGTTTGTATAAAGTTTACAAAAGTGATTGAAAAAAAAAAGTATTTCTCCGTTCATTGTTATACACTACTATCAATGTTACAGTTTTATCACACGTCCCTCGTTAACATACACACCTATCCGCTGTTTCCGTGTCTTTTGAACAGAAAACATTCGTCACTTTACTGACACGCTACTGCTAGCTAGAGAAGAAGCCCAGCAAGAGGAAGGAGCGGATATTGAGTTTCTGACAGACACATACCTCAAACAAACGTTGTCTGACATCTTCTTTGGTAAGTAGAGTTTAAAGTTCGAGTGGACCAATGTGTAAAACAAAAGATTGCTGAGTCATACTACATGATAAACCAATGAATAATAAAATTTCCGAAATCGTTTCAACAATAAAGTTTTCGAAACAATCTTAAAAGATGTCCATATGGGAAACACGCAAGATATCCTGAATAAAGATGAAAGGTTTTCGGTGAACTAAAGTAGGCTGCTGAGCTTCGGCGTTGGTGTCAGCAGCACACTTTGATTGGATTTGTGTCCCGAGATAGGTTCATTAATAATGAAAGCGGAAGCTTCTTAAACATCTTTATATGGAAAACACGCATGGTATCCTTAATAAAGCTGAAATAGCGTTGGTGTCCTCAAAGTACTGGGCTTCAGGATTGGTGTCGGCGTCAAGCTTTAGTTACAGGGTTACATTCATTACCAACTGTAGGGATGGATTGAATCTTCACACATCTGTTCTGGGCCATTATGTATAGTCCCTTATCACGTTTTTTTTAAGAGACGGAATCTGATTATAAGCGAAAAATACTGAAAAGAATGAATTGAAATTATGCGCATGGACTAATTGTCATCAAGTTAATTATAAACTTTCTGTACTCAGAAAGTCTTGCCTTGCGTTCAATAAGGAAAAACGTTTTCGGTGTACAATTTATCTCACGGAAATCTCTATTGAACGGAAAAGCTTTTCGCAAACGTACGCTTTCTTAAGGGAGATAAATCAAATCCGATAAAGGGAAATCACCGTGAGAAATTTGGAAATTGGTTACGAATATGTGTGTGCGAACATGGTCAGAATTGTCAAACTATTCCTTTTGTGGATAAATAGTAAGTTATGCCTCATATTTCTCATGATGTAAATTGAAATTAAAACAACCATAAACGTTAATTTCAATTTTATTATGAACCACATTTTAATCATTACACAATCAATCAAACATTTTAACAAGGAGTGAAAGAATCCTAAGTTCACCATTTTTGTTCGCGTGTTTGTAATTCGCGAGTCAAGCTCCACTTCCGTTTGCGAGATCCACGAGCGCTCGCGGAGATAATGTCGTAAAATCTTACGGATTTTCGGCAAATCGCAAACAATTCGCAAACGTTTTCCTTATTGAACTCAAGGCTGGCCTATGTTTTGTGAGTGTCTTCATATTTCAGAAACACGTTAACTAAAATACATCCCTCTCAAACATTTATCGAATAGTCGAGTACTCTTACTTATGAACAGCTCTTGATGATATAACACTTTCTTTTGTTTCCGAATAAATTGGACGAATATGTGACAAACCTTGACTGCGTATACTAGGAAGCCCTAAGCTCTTTAGAAATAAATCCAGTTCTGTTTCCGAATAGATCAAACGTACTCTGTATCACTAAATCTTATCTGCGTGTAGAAGCCACATATCTTTTTTTATTAAAAGTGTCTGTTAATTTGGTTATCCGTTTCAAAATACACGTATAACATATTCGCCCTGTTTTAGGTGGGTTCGATACATCCCGAGCAACTCTGCTCTTCGCTATTCTACACATGGTTGCGTTTCCCGACATCCAAGAGAAAGTTCAGGAGGAAATCGACAGGGAAGTCGGTAAGAGATCATACAACTTTATATTAAAGTAGCCTACATTTGCGGGGATTTTGTACAAGGCTCCCTGGTTCTATCTTTAATTTTATTTAACATTTCGTTGCAGAGTCTTTCATTGTAAGTCAATATTGTCTAGCCTCGAACGGTTAGCAAGGTTTGATTTTAAAAAAAGATATTAATTGAAAACATCATTAAAGTTGATTTTTTTGCACGTCCCGAAGTGGGCTTTGCAGACCGAGAAAAGCCAGTCGCTAACATAGCTCTTCGATTTGAAGTAAGTGCCTGTCTCACAAAGGTTTGTACGATCGATTCCCTCGAAACGTAAATATAAAGAGGAAAAACTAATCACAGAAAAGCATTAACTTAGATGTGAACAGAACTACCTGTGTAATTCTTAGCGTACTTTTAAATCATTAAAAACAAAGCTACATTTTAGATACTAGGGAAACGACAATTGTAAAAATGTTGACGTTAAGAAACGAATCATTGCAAGACAGGCCCCATTGCAAAGCTATCGTTCGTTCCTTACATATTGAATCGTAACGGGAAACAATTTACTCGGCTAGAGATTGGCCCCAACTCTTGATTCTAATGGACCTTACCTAATGGCTAAGTTATGTTTGAAACACACACCCTCCTCTTATTTATTGCCTGATATGCACATCTCCAATAACAAATCAAGACGATTGCTATAGGTACTCACAGCAAGGATCTGTACATGTTTGTTTATCATTATCAGTTTTACTTTCTTTTTTGTTGAACATACTTCATTTGATAAAAAGAACCGTAAGCACATTAACTCGGATAATCAAAGCTGTGAATTATCAGTAAACGTGAACATAATGAAACATATCTGGATCATCAGGTCGAAGGCCATTCTCTTATCGAGAATAGTAGCGTGTAAGTATATTAATACTGATATCTAGAATATTTGGTTTGATGACGTTTTGTCGTATATTCTAGGTCCAGACCGACTTCCGGGTGTAGCCGATCGTCCCAGTCTGAGTTACACAGAAGCTGTGTTACACGAGAGCATGCGTCTGGCGTCTGTTCTCCCTTCCGGTTTGTTCCACTCAACGATGGTCGACACAGACATAAGTAAGTGAGCATTTATTATCGCCTCTACGTGGAATTACGCTGGTAATGTCACCAAATTTTCACTTATGTTGCAATACCCGGCTCATAATTGGCGGAGGAAGACCCTTTACTGTACCGCCATTAAAGGCTTTTCAAATCGGGTAGAGAAATCGGCCTGACGTTAAACAGCCATGAATAATCTTTTACAATAGTTGTGATCATTGAAGTTACACAGCGGGGGGTTTCATGTTTCCCACTACACCACGGCCTTCCGATGTAGTGACAAACGTTCAGAAACTTTAGGCCGGCCTGTGATCAATCCCCGCTCACGGTCAAATATTTGTACAAGTAGTGTGACACATACTTATAACTTGGTCTAGTAGAGACAACAACGATAAGCCCTTTTAGCGAATCTAGAGAAAGGACATTTTGAAATCGACTTAAAACACCAAACTAACATAACGTTTGCCATGTTCTATAAATTAAAAGAAGTCTCTACAAAGACCTGGTGCAATATGAAGTCGATTCATTGACCTTATGAAAAAACACACCATTGTTTGATATGTAAACACAAGAGAAGAAAAAGTCAAAACACAAAACGAATTAGATCTATGTTTTCGTTTGAATTTTATTATCATGTTGTTTGACGTTATTGGTAAGTTTACTTTATTTTTTCAACGAATTTTTACTAAAAGGACCCAATTGCTTTACATCGAATGTAAAACAATTTGTTTCAACTTTTGTGCATTGCACTCGATAGACCTGTCCATATTGAAACAATCAGAGCCGATAGTAATACCGTTTTGAATCTCACACTTTCCCTTTGAAAGGAGGAATACAGAATTGAAGGTGCTTACCAACACATGAGACAATTAAATACCCTTGTCACAATACAACGTTTATATTTCGGTATGATATTGAACGAAAGATAGCTATTGAACGCAAAATTGATTTAGAATGTTTCAATATATCTAAAAAATATACATGCGTTATGCGATGAATTTCAACATTGTTGAAACCGTTTCGGATCTGTTTGCATATTTGTTCTCTCTATAGCCTACTCGCTTTAAACACTTAAATACGAAGGTATTTTACTTCCAAAAGCTTTTCTCAAGCATGTCTTTTACAGCAATACAGCTGTTATACATATTTGAAGAAATACAACTCGATAGTCAACGTTTCCTCACATCTTTGAAAAAGCAGCTTTAAAAGGCAGATCCGTACGTAACAATGCAATCAGAACGCATATTATGTCCATCCTTTCCTATTTCAGCCGGGTACAAGATTCCCAAAGACACCCTCGTGATGATTAACCACTGGGCTATACTTCACGACCCTAAAGCGTGGGACCAGGCCGACAGATTTATACCAGAGAGGTACCTCGACGAAAATGGAAGGCTGGGACCCAAACCTCCAAACTGGCTCCCGTTTTCGGCGGGAAAGCGAGTCTGTCTCGGGGAATTTGTGGCCAAACCGGAACTCCATCTGCTGTTTGCCGGCTTGATGCAGCAGTTTTCGTGGAGAGCCGAGTCCGGGGTCAGTTTGAACGTGGAACCACAGGGAACCTTGTTTTCGGGAACTCCAGCGGAGTTTAAGGTTATTGTAGCCCGAAGGACAGAAAAATAAGAAATGACAATTTTTGTACAAACCCATAATCTCATTTGATTTGTTTATATATGTTGTATTTTGATTCTCATTAAAATCACACATAGAAACAGTTTTCTCTGTGTTTTACTCGCCATTTCATAAAAATCTAAAAGGGATTTATACAGATGATAATCTAAAGTGGACCTACTTGCCTTAAGGCCTATTTGCTTGATGGCCTTTTGCACCGAATATGTCTGTCGTGCTATCGTCATAAAAAGAGGGTAGCATATAAGTCATGTACAGACAAAAGCAAACTGGCTGGAAGGGTTAAACTTTATTCTAGCACCTGACCAGGGGTCCAAAGCTGATCTCCTGTAAACTACAAAACGTCTTTCCTTAACCTTTATTATCAGTCCATGTTAGAAAAATCCCTTTGTTTTCAAAGAGAACTTATGTTAAAGGACTTACGATATAGTCTTATAACTACTGCTCGCAAAAGGCTCCGTCGCCGGATATGGATGCTTTCTTAGGAGAAAACTCTGTATTCGTCGACATCGTGTGTTTGTATTCGTCGACATCGTATGTTTGTATTCGTCGACATCGTATGTTTGTATTCGTCAACATCGTATGTTTGTATTTGTCGACAACGTATGTTTGTATTCGTCGACATCGTATGTTTGTATTCGTCGACAACGTATGTTTGTATTCGTCGACATGGTATGTTTGTATTCGTCGACATCATATGTTTGTATTCGTCGACATCGTATGTTTGTATTCGTCGATAAGGTAATGTTTGTATTCGTCGACATAGTATGTTTGTATTCGTCGACATCGTATGTTTGTATTCGTCGACAATGTATGTTTGTATTCGTCGACATCGTATGTTTGTATTCGTCGGCATCGTATGTTTGTATTCGTCGACATCGTATGTTTGTATTCGTCGACATCGTATGTTTGTATTCGTCAACATCGTATATTTGTATTTGTCGACACCGTATGTTTGTATTCGTCGACATCGTATGTTTGTATTCGTCAACATCGTATGTTTGTATTCGTCGAAATGGTATGTTTGTATTCGTCGACATCATATGTTTGTATTCGTCGAAATCGTATGTTTGTATTCGTCGATAAGGTAATGTTTGTATTCGTCGACATATTATGTTTGTATTCGTCGACATCGTATGTTTGTATTCGTCGACAATGTATGTTTGTATTCGTCGACATCGTATGTTTGTATTCGTCGGCATCGTATGTTTGTATTCGTCGACATCGTATGTTTGTATTCGTCGACATCGTACGTTTGTATTCGTCGAAAACGTATGTTTGTATTCGTCGAAATCGTATGTTTGTATTCATCGACATCGTAGTTTTGTATTCATCGGCAAAGTATGTTTGTATTCATCGACATCGTATGTTTGTATTCGTCGACATCGTATGTTTGTATTCGTCGACATTGTATGTTTGTATTAGTCGACAACGTATGTTTGTACTCGTCGACATCGTATGTTTCTAGTCGCCTACACCTTATGTATATATCCATCGACATAGTATGTTTGTATTTGTCGACAACGTATGTTTGTCGACATCGTATGTTTGTATTCATCAACAACGTTTGTTTGTTTTCATCGACATCGTATGTTTGTATTCGTCTACGTCGTATGTTTGTATTCGTCTACGTCGTATGTTTGTATTCATCGGCATCGTAGTTTTGTATTCATCGACATCGTATGTTTGTATTAAGCGACATCGTATGTTTGTATTCGTCTACGTCGTATGTTTGTATTCGTCTACGTCGTATGTTTGTATTTGTCTACGTCGTATGTTTGTATTCGTCTACGTCGTATGCTTGTATTCATCTACGTCGTATGTTTGTATTCGTCGACAACGTATGTTTGTATTCGTCGACAACGTATGTTTGTATTCGTCGACAACGTATGTTTGTATTCATCGACATCGTAGTTTTGTATTCATCGACATCGTATGTTTGTATTCGTCGACATCGTATGTTTGTATTCGTCGACATCGTATGTTTGTATTCGTCGACAAAGTATGTTTGTATTCGTCGACAACGTATGTTTGTATTCGTCGACAACGTATGTTTGTATTCGTCGACAACGTATATTTGTATTCGTCGACAACGTATGTTTGTTTTCATCGACATCGTAGTTTTGTATTCATCGACATCGTATGTTTGTATTCATCGACATCGTATGTTTGTATTCGTCAACGTCGTTTGTTTGTATTCGTCTACGTCGTATGTTTGTATTCGTCTACGTCGTATGTTTGTATTCGTCAACGTCGTGTGTTTGTATTCATCGATATCGTAGTTTTGTATTTATTGACATCGTATGTTTGTATTCGTCTACGTCGTATGTTTGTATTAAGCGACATCGTATGTTTGTATTCGTCTACGTCGTATGTTTGTATTCATCGACATCGTATGTTTGTATTAAGCGACATCGTATGTTTGTATTCGTCGACATCGTATGTTTGTATTCGTCTACGTCGTATGTTTGTATTCGTCTACGTCGTATGTTTGTATTCGTCTACGTCGTATGTTTGTATTCATCGACATCGTATGTTTGTATTAAGCGACATCGTATATTTGTATTCGTCGACATCGTATGTTTGTATTCGTCTACGTCGTATGTTTGTATTCGTCTACGTCGTATGTTTGTATTCATCGACATCGTATGTTTGTATTCGTCGACACCGTATGTTTGTATTCGTTGACATCGTATGTTTGTTTTCGTCGACATCGTATGTTTGTATTCGTCGACATCGTATGTTTGTATTCGTCGACATCGTATGTTTGTATTCGTCGACAAGGTATGTTTGTATTTGTCGACATCGTATGTTTTTATTCGTCGACATCATATGTTTGTATTCGTCGACATCGTATGTATGTTTTCGTCGACATATTTTAATGTTTGTATTCGTCGACATCGTATGTTTGTATTTGTCGACATCGTATGTTTGTATTAAGCGACATCGCATGTTTGTGTTCGTCGACATTGTATGTTTGTATTCGTCGACATCGTATGTTTGTATTCGTCGACACCGTATGTTTGTATTCGTCGACATCGTATGTTTGTATTCGTCGACATAGTATGCTTCTAGTCGCCTACACCTTATGTTTCAAATTTTTCGACAACATATCTTTATCCGTCGACACCAAGTTTCTATTCGTCGAAACCACTATATTTTTCCCACAAAGAAGAAAATGTATTATTTGCTGAGGATGAGCATGAACAGGGTCGCGTATGTGACATTTACAAACTTTTGAAACAGTCATGTCTGATCAATATTCCTCGGCATGTCTGCAAGCCATCGAACAATAACTGGACGACTGTCGTAGTACAGTTCTGTTTGAAAATAGTGAGTGGGGGGTTCTCGCTGCTTTATTATAAGAATTTCACTTAAAAATCGTCCACAAACTATTTTAACCATTAACCAGCAGTTACTTCTAGTAGGGCATGAAACAGAAAACAAAATATACACATTTGACTCAATAGTTCGTCTCTATTGACTAATTATCCACCATACAGAACGGAGACTTAGAATTCGTTTTCAAATAGAAGGCACCACGTGATTTCGGATTTCCCGCCTCGATTCCCATGTCTGGGCACGTGGTATTACCGCAGGAGGAGCACGTACCGGCTTGATAGTCCTTCCAGGAGACGCAGGGATGGGCGACGAACCGACAGTCCTCGTTAAGAACCGATTCTATGAAGTACCAGGCCGATCTGTCATGCGCGCAGGACACCGAGTCGAAGGCCTCTGTAATAAACGCAAATTTGGTCGATTTGTTTAAAGGTGGAATATCCATAATCCGCCATTTTGAAACTCTTTATTTCGTCGGAATACTTCGGTCGTTCTCGGTATACATCGGTCGGGGTCGGAATTATTTGCATTAGACCAAATAGTTCCGGCCACGATAAATGTATACCGAGAACGACCGAAGTAATCTGACGAAAACATGAGTCTCACAATTGCTGATTATGGGTATTCTATCTTAAAATATTTCAACGGTTTTTAAGTAATGTTTTAATACCATGTACATATTTAATATCCTTTCATCCATCATTTAACGGATTTGAATCCTGACAAACTGTCGATGGTTCTGCCTGCCTACCTTTACATAGCCATATGTCGGCAGATTGGTTCGTGGTTTTACATATTAGCCGAGTTATGCGTTATATCTGAACAACATGTACGATGGCTCTATTACTAATTTCGAATCAGTTATAATAGGGAAGTTTAGATTGTCGTCTTTCTACTTCAAATATAATCCGGACGATGTTGTATCCCCAATCGATATTGGTCCGGACAATAAGCCACAACCGCCATGCTTCCAATAAGGGAATACGTTTGCGAATAGTTGGCCAATTGGTGTAAATCGTAGGATTTCACGGCGAAAGTTTTTGTTTTAGGAACGGAAGTCGGATTTAACTCGCGAATGGCGAACAGGCGTAGAAAAATGGTGGACATTTGAAATAAAATGAATACAAAGTTAAACGTATATCTAACAAAAATAAAATGAATGTTCGATTTTTCTAATTTTGATTCACAGCATTTGAAATATGATGTGCACATTAGCCCAAAGGTTGTTTTGACAACACTGTAAACTTGATCCTCTTTCACTTAGAGACATAATGGCACCTAATCCTCCTAAGTATTCAAGTTGTTCTTTTTACTGATAAACAATGTTTTTTTCTTAAATGAAATGATATAGACCAAAGAGACACTGCATTTGACGTTCATTTTTCTTATGTTTTGTCGTTTATTAGTAGTTTCATGACAAGTATATCGCAACCAAAGTTTTATTCCTTATTTAACGTATGGGTAAATTGATGTCAATGCACTCTAGATACCGAATAAACCTCACTAAGCTGATATGTAATTTAGATAACCTTGTTTACCTGTAAACTTGCCGGTAAGGAGTTCAGTCATTGTAGACTTTACAGGCGGAGGGCAACCGGGCTGAGTCTGGCCGCCATTAGGGTAGAAATCTTGATGACCCAGACGCTCTAATGTTCCAAATCCTGGAAAAGCATGAAAAACTGTTAACGATCCTTATTTCTCACATAACGCCTCTTTTTTCACATGTGCTGCAGAGTTTAAGAAACAATGGAGACAAATTGGAAAAAATTCTCTTGTTAAGCATTTCTTTTTCTAAATGTTTTTTTTTTTATAATCACAATAAAGAACGTGTATTCCTTTCGTAATTTCGTCATCTGTCGCAAATTCTCATATGGGAAATATTTGCATTAACTCGATACATTGTGATTTCGACTCATCGCCCCCCTCCCCATTTCATTATGAGTAAGGCATCACAAAATAACTGGACAAAATCCCATGAAACAAACAAACAAACAAACAAACAAACAAACAAACAAACAAACAAACAAACAAACAAACAAACAAACAAACAAACAAACAAACATACAAACAAACATACAAACAAACAAACAAACAAACAAACAGTGTTTTGTTGGCTTTTTTTTTGTTTAAATTTTATATTTTCGTTTTTATGGCAAACTTGGCAGACTACTGAAAATTACGTGACACACAAACATGGTTGACCTACCGGCGTCCTCTAGTGGTGCCCCGTCTGTGTGTATGACGTCAACAAACATGGCGTCGCTGGGATCCAGCCGAACCACCGGATCTGTGTTTGTAAACAGGGGACCAGCAGGGTCAAGACCTGGAATTCATGTTATTGTTAATTCGAACGTTTCAACCTGTTCTATATGTATCAAGTTATAAAATAAACGATTCGTCTCGACATGAATATGCAATTGTTTTTCTCGACGTGTATTACAATTTTTCATTTGTGCAGTTTTCATGTAATGTGATCGACCATTCGATTGTTTTTGTACAATGACATGACTATACCTTAAGGATGTGTTTTTCTATAATGAGAACTAAGAGTTTTGTGTAGATCAATCTTAACCAGAGTAAACTTTGATATGTGCGGAACGAACGGTAACTCTTCAAGGGGGATTTGATTTAGATCTGTTAGCCATTTTGTTTCCGAATAATGATCACGTTATCAATGCAAACCTGCTCGATATCAGGGAGGTCCAGTCTATCTAAAGCCCGGGTTTTCCCAAGAGCTGAGTGTGTCAGGCATTAGTTAAAGAAATGACTGGATACAGACTGCTTTCATGCGGAAAGAGTAAAAGACATTGATAATATGCAAAATTTGATTTCATAGCTGATATGGCCTCCATCTGGAAACAAGAGACTTTAAAGCACACACACCATACCTGTAATTCGGGGCAGTCCGGGGAGTCTACGACCGACATAGCCGGCTGTGTGGGCCCCAAGACTGTGGCCAATCAGATGAATGTTACTCAGAGGAAGTCCGAATGTGCCGATCAAAGTACGCAGAAGTTCTGCGGTAACCGCTCCTGCGACTCGAGTGTTAGCCACGGCTTTTGGGTAGATCGCCTTTGCACCTTGCGACCAGTCTATTCCAATTATATTGTAGTCATTCTGGTGGGGAAGGTTTTATGATATGGTTGAACACCACTTTCAATAGATTTGCAAACATGCTATCTCAGCGATATGTTGCTAATTATAGATCTTTAGAAAATGTACCAATACTTGTCATTGAAATGGCTTGCTGCCCAAAAGTACGCCACAAACAAAAATCAAGCCTCCATTGAGAATCTTTCTAAATATTTCTCTTTATTATAAGATGCTGCCTTTATAGATTTTCAGAGATCTTCCCTTTTTCATTTATGGATTTTTGTTGATTTGAATTTTGATACTAAAGCCAAGCATTCTATATTGATTTGGGTAGGCATGATCATGTTGCTCAGATAATAGAACACACATTCTGTTTCTTACACGATTAATTAATTGCAAAACTAAACAGAACGCGTCCTTTAATTGGATTAAACACAGCATAAAATAGAGCTTTAATACAATCGACGCTTTGAAAAAAAAAATGAAATTCTGCACTGTTATAATCTTATTTTATCAACGGTTACCACAATTACACACAAGGCTTCAAAACGTGAATCATCATCATGTATTTATAAGAATGTTTCCTGACATATTTATAGTGTTGTTGTTTCCCCTTTTTATAGTATACACATAATTGTTTATGTTGTATCTTGGACCACTGTCCTTTAACTACAATTAATATTTTGAACCTTATATAAATAGAAATTCATATTTCGTATATGTATAAAAATATAACTATCAAAAAGGTCAATTATATGTTTTCTTGGGCTGCCATGCTAGTAACAAACGCATTTACTGTTCAGATTGATTCTAATGTGAAATAATTACTTTGATTTCTAAGAACATTGTTTTTTATAACGTTAGCAACATAGTTGCCTGTAATGTAATTTATCATATGCTTATCATAGATCTTAACGCAGGCAACGAAGTCATACACATATCTGGTTATCATCAACTATGGAATACTTTTCTTTAGTTTCAAGTTAATTAACGCAACTGATATAATTGTATAGTCATTCAGTTTTCTGGGTTATCATAGACCTTCAACTTATTACACTGAGTTCTATATTATATGCCCAACCAACATAATTAACGTAATTAACCGTTCTTTCATAGATCTTAAACAAACCTTTTAGTTCTAAGCCCATTAGTTCTAAGCCCATTAACGTTAGTAACAAACCGTATAGACACACACTTTTCTCGTGTATTCTAGATCTTGAAATAAATACCTTTTTTAAGAAAGCCAGAGACAAGTTGGCCACATTAGGCGCCACCGACACGCTACTCATGAACCCGTGAATCAACACCTTGGTCTGCTTGGCGGGGTCAAAGTTCGACTCCGAGATCGTATCCGGATTCTTATGGTCCAGCTCTTGTCCAACATTCGGGTTCTTTTGGGTCCATAGAAAAGCTCGAACCTAAAACCAAGCATTTCACACGTATTTGGCCTTCTTTGCTTTAATTCAATACATTATATAATACAGTTTGTTTCAGTCAACATACCACTTGCTAACAGTACATATACATAACGCACAATTCATATTACATTCTCTCGATCAACAGCCCTTGTGCCATTTTTAGGCATTCCGTGACCTTATGGATATAAATCATTCATTGACTGTAAGTAGTTTGTCTTCCTCCAACAATAAAAACTTAGCATTGCATTATAACTGAAATAATAATAACACGATATAACACCATCACTTAATCAAACCAAGATTCCTTTTTGAGACCAACCCAACTATTTTGTCGAGAGGATTACACATTTTAAATGGAGTTTAATGTAGGATAGATGATAGTCCCGCATTATTTTATGCCGTCCTATTACATCTAAGTCAGATAATAGAAACAAATCAAAGTTAGTTCTTGAACATGATGCTGACACAATTTCTAAACAACGATAAAGTCTAACTAAACGACGATAAAGTCTAACTAAACGACGATAAAGTCTAACTAAACAACGATAAAGTATAACTAAACAACAATAAAGTCTAACTAAACAACGATAAAGTCTAACTAAACGACGGCAAATATTAGTGTAAGTCAAAAGTGCTTAACACTGATAGGATCTTGAATAGAAGTACAATATTGGAATGTGACACATAATTGGACGTGTGTCGGAGAGTCGTGTGTCGGAGAGTCGTATGTCGGAGAGTCGTGTGTCGGAGAGTCGTGTGTCGGAGAGTCGTGTGTCGGAGAGTCGTGTCGGAGAGTCGTGTCGGAGAGTCGTGTGTTGGAGAGTCGTGTGTCGGAGAGTCGTGTGTTTGGAGAGTCGTGTGTCGGAGAGTCGTGTGTCGGAGAGTCGTGTGTCGGAGAGTCGTGTGTCGGAGAGTCGTGTGTCGGAGAGTCGTGTGTCGGAAAGTCGTGTGTCGGAGAGTCTTGTGTCGGAGAGTCGTGTGTCGGAGAGTCGTGTGTCGGTCGAAGAGTCGTGTGTCGGAGAGTCGTGTGTTGGAGAGTCGTGTGTCGGAGAGTCGTGTTTGGAGAGTCGTGTTTGGAGAGTCGTGTGTCGGAGAGTCGTGTGTCGGAGAGTCGTGTGTCGGAGAGTCGTGTGTTGGAGAGTCGTGTGTCGGAGAGTCGTGTGTTGGAGAGTCGTGTGTCGGAGAGTCGTGTGTCGGTCGGAGAGTGGTGTGTCGGAGAGTCGTGTGTTGGAGAGTGGTGTGTCGGAGAGGCGTGTGTTGGAGAGTGGTGTGTCGGAGAGTCGTGTGTCGGAGAGTCGTGTGTCGGAGAGTCGTGTGTCGGAGAGATATCACGTATCTCAATATTGAAATCAGAAGGAATCATATTCTAAACTGGCGCAAATGTTAGCATTATATGTTTACTAAAACACTATAGAAGATGATGACAAATGTGCGAATTGCTTAATGGTTGCCGTGGAAATTCCCCGTTTGATTGTAATAGGACTTAACGAAATAAAAGCACTCATATACTGTAAAGTCTTGAGGGCTATTGTACAATTGAAATTAAACATTATAATAAAATTGAAAAAAAACTTTTTAGAGTACACAGGGTAATAACATGGTCAAGTTAAGAGTAAAATTGATGAGGTGTGTGTAAATTAGCCATAATACGATGTCAGCCGAGAATTGCAGGGAAAACCTTTGTTTAAAGTTGGAGACCAATGAAATAGAAAATCAGAGTTATTGTTGTTGTTGTTGTTGTTGTTGTTGTTGTTGTTGTTGTTGTTGTAGCAGCTGCAAAGTTTGTAAGTTTCACATGACTTTTTCAAATAGGTGCCTGGTTCGTTTTGCCCGAGCGCTCTTCGATAACTTTTGACAGATCTCGAATGTAAAAAAGTTGTATTGTTGGCCCAAAGATTTGTGATTTTAGAATTTCAATCATTAATTATGAATAAAGCAGGTATTATAAAGGCATGGTTATAGAGTGATCTAATGTGCTTTAAAGTATAGTTGTATTATTGATTAATCAATTTACACAGTTTAACAGTTTTTTGACATTTTGACTTTAACAACACAACACAACACTTTACACACTTACACATGCCAACATTTGAAACAATGGCCCCAATTATGATGCTGCACGTACGTAAGGTTAATATCTTAAAAGGAAAACATATATGTCTTATGGCCGCGATATGGCCTTCGAACGGTCAAAACTGACATACGCCTCCATACAAAGGCAGACAAAACCCACTGTACTACTCGTGTACGTACATTTACATCATTAGGTGCAGCAGGCAGCTCGCCATAAGCGTTGTTAAACGGGTGGCCTACACTGAAACAGCCGAGGGCCTCATAACACACCTTGCTGTTGAAAAACAAACCTGAAAACGTGGTTATGATAATATAGTATGTTTGGTATTGAGGTAAAATACGCATCGAAATAATCTACGAAGCGTCCATGACTTATTGGTGGATAGCCGTGTGATAAGATGAAAGTAATGTTGTCAGTGTAGTCAGAAACAAAAGAATGATATACTGTTAATGGAGCAACAAGTTTTGTCTCAAGTATTTTGGGGTGGAAACTGTGCTCCACTAGAGCGTCGACCTTTGTTACCGAGGATCCTGGGTTTGATTCCCGTTAGCGGCGAGGCTGAAAAGCCGAGACTATTCCACAATCAGTGTGATTAATGGTTGTACAGTATATATCCTGGAAGCAAAATTGAGAGTGATTTGATTTGATTAAATTTAATGGTAAGAACTTGTTTCACAATCGGAGCAAGAGAAATAAGTTTAAACAAAACAGTGTTGTCCATACCTGGCCTTGGGGACCAGACTAGATGCAAATTAAATGAGCTGTTAACACTTTACGAGAAACTATCCCTACGACCGACCATCCCCATCTTTCTACAAGTATTTGCATGTTCGTCTGCTACATACTTGTTAGGTTCATACATAATGCAGTCAAAGAGTCTTCAAAACGAGCTGTGACATGTTGAACGAATAAACGTACCTGATGTAACTGCAAATAACCCAAATAGAACCAAAGATCTACCAAGTGCTCGCATTTCTGCAAATTATTCCTTGTAGTCAGTTGAATGGTAAGCAATGAACTTTACTCTTGGAATAATACTCGATAATACGTGATAAGAAAGTGCCGAAAACTATACCGGGTCAAGTTAACATGTTTATGGAACACTTACTCGAGGACGTTTTAGATTTAAAAGTCAATACCCAATCATTTTAATCTTAACCATTACAATGCTGGGTAATGTTCTAAAAATAGATGTTTTGTATAGTCTGCTTTCCAAAACCTTAAATGGCTGCTTAATTGTGTTGAAAAAAGACACTCAGAGTAGCAAACAGGTTAACCACCAATTGACTTGGGGGCTGGCTCAGATCTAACCTGTTTGCCAAAGCATGAAGTCTGTTCCTGCACTATAAGGGTGAGGGTTAGTGGTTAAACCTAATCCAGATTATACAGCTTTTGTAAATGAATCTACGTCACAAGGTTTTGTATTAGTATTAGGTAGATACACTGGAACAAAAAAAAATTAAAGTCTTTCAATAGCAATTTCTTCTTTTGTCACTATGATATTTTAGACCACTATGTAGTATTAAATGATTGATTGATTAGAAAGTTCAAAAATAATTCCTTCCTTTTGCTGAATGTATAGACTTACAAGCTTAGTCGGTAATATGAAATCGTTAGATTTGACCGATTAGGACATGTATAGTTTATGCTTCGCGTTACGAAATAAGGGGTACAAGTATCTACCAAAGGATGTACAGGGTTCGATCCCCGTCAGCGGCGAGGTAAAAATTGCCGGGACTGGCCCACAAATCGGTGCGAATACTGGTTAAGTATCCAGGAAGCAGTCATCGAAAGTGAATGTGATAAACATCAAGCTTTCGTTATAATTGCTGTAAAATGAATGTTTCAACGTAAGGACGTATTCGTGGTGTTTTTTTTCATACATGATTTGACACTGGTTTAACTCAATATCAATCATCTAGCCGGTTTATAGTCTGTAGATCGATCAATAGAATAAAATATGCCTAAAACAGACTACATAAGAATGAGCGGGGATGAAACCCACGCAGCACTTATGTTCCGAAGTTATTTCCGATTTTCCGACATTTACAATTATAATTTCAACCTTCAACTCTTTAATATAACGCTTTGACGCACCTGCAGCAAATTACTTCAGAAACCATCGTGACTAAAGGAGAAATTGATTGTCACAAATAATTTTTCCTATAGTCACAGAGGTTTTTACTCGATCTTGTAAAAAAACATGTCACTGTGATACGTTTTTGGTCGCCCAATGTTGTTTGATCGAACGACCCAGTTTTAGTTCTTCCTATTTGAAAATATAATGCTATTATCGCATATTGTCTCTTTGTTCTATACTCTCTGGCATGTCAACGGTTTTTGTGCACAGATGTAAGGAAATTTAGAAGTTAAGAACTAATTTCTTTAAAACTGCACAGCAGATGTACTGTTATATGATTAACACTGAAAACTAGTATATGAAAACAAAATTAGTTTGTTTTTTATTCTTTTTAAGGATGTATACAATGATATAACATGTAAGTAAATCCAAAAAGCGTAACATCGCTTTTGAAATCTACCACATATAAATGCACATACTTTGAAAAGTCGACGCTTTCTGAATCAGTTATGCTTTCAATTAATTGTACATCAAAAACAATGCAAAAGCTGTACTTAATTATTTCAACGACATTTTACTTTGACTTTAGAATATACTTTTCCATGAACAAGGACCTTTAATGGTTTATTGCAATTTGTTTTTGTCTCTTTTACGGAAAATGGGACAACATGGAGCGCATGGTTTGGGGATTAAGTGTAAGAAACGACAATTCTTGACCTACTATACCAAAGATAAAATTAATCGGTCCTGTGTCTGGTGTCATAATCTAGAACAACGATTTCCTAATGGTCACAGACACCATTATGGTTTTGGTAAATGATTTGACATCGCCCGGATTTTTCGAACTCTGAACATTCTACACACATGGAGGCCATACTATTGCGAACCAATGGTTAGTTCCTGATTGTCACACATTAAGTTTTATAATTTTAACCCTTTGCATCATAATACCACGCTGTGACGAACCTGCAGCGAAGAATTTATGTGACTTCAGACGAAATTGTTTGCGACATGCAATTTCTTCCTTAGTCACCGTGGGTATTTTCAACGACATTGTAAAACTATTTATTTCGTTCATACTATTTTGGTCGTTAGCTGATGCTTTGTTAAGCGACCCAAGTTCTAATAATTTTATTTTGAAATTGAAATCAAGTATTTCGTTTTATCCTTCTCTTAAAGCCATTCAAAGGGTTTATTGAACTGGTTTAATTCCAAATATTGAACATCCGGGACGACACGGTTTCAACGCAGTAAGTTCGCAATCTCCTAAGCAGTTATCTCCCTTTTCTTTCGGCAAGGAGGATAACTCGTTGCAAAGTAGCAAAGGGAATTAATCCTGCGCGGAGTCAGGTAGGTACGTCGCATGAGAAAGGAGGTAAACATGACTGGAGAAGGAAATCAATAACGTATGAGTGGTTCTTTTAAACTTTTTACCCCATGCAGACGACATTTTTTTTAACTTGAAGCAGACGTCTTCAGAAAAGCTTTGTTAACATGTGAAAAACCGTTCGGTTCTGCAGTTGTGATAAGTGATTAGATTGAAACAACAATACGGCAAATGGAGAAATTGCTTGTGACAAGCAATTTCTCATTTTGCCGCAATGCTTTTTGAAAGTCTTCTGCTGCCAGACGCTGAAATATTGCGTTCGGTGGTGATAACAAAAACCATGTATTTTATTCATTTAAAAAATGTTTTTTTTTTCAAATTCCGATTACCTGATAGGTTTCTCTCAACCCAATCCCTTTTTTGGTAGCTTGTTAAACAGTCCAAAATAAGGCAATAGCTAACGACATAACGCTTACAAGAACAAGAAACAGGTTTCCTATGCTGTTGATAAAAAAAAACCATCAGGATGTAAGGGCAAATTGCTCTTACGATCAATTTATCTTTTAGTCAGGATACATTCCTCTGTATCAGTCTAGACTAAATGAGACTTTTTGTAAAAGGTGAGACCTAACACGAAGAGACAGAACCCGCGTACATGTCTAATTATTGCCAACGACAAAGGGTGAATTAAACAATTAGTTTGAGGGACAACATTCAAAATAATTGAATTGACCTAATACCAAGTTTCAAGTTTCAAATAGTTTATTGACATAAAAACTTAACATAGTTTGTTGTCAAACATTAATACAACATACACATGCATAGAAATACATAAAAATGCATAAACATGGCAATACAAACATAAACATGAGGAAAATGTGATTTTGTGACGGAAAAGCATCACAGAATACAAATGAAAGATGAATGTAAAACTAAATGCTAGAATACTTGGTAGTTATAATGAATTATTATTAATTACAATATAATTATTGCGTCTACTATTTGCTTTTTCTCAAAATTTACTAATGTTTAAAATTGATTTCTTAGAATTTGATTCCATTAAGCATATGAATTTCTGAATATAAAGCCAAGTTTAATAATATTTTGGCAAAAGCAATCTCCTGATATCTCTATAAAAGGACATACGAGTGAAAAGTGAAATTCGTTTTCAATTACATTTAAATTGCATACTATGCATTTCCTATCATCTCTGGCAATGTTTCTGTGTCTGCCTACTTCAATTTGAAGAGAATGTGTTGACCATCTAAACCTAGTCATAATTATTCTGCTTTTTATATTGGTATTGGTTGCAAAATGCACTTTCTTAGTTATTAAATGTATTCAAATCAGAACCAATATAGTTAAACCAATTTAACTTGAGAATACCCAGGAGAATCCGTATGTAGTGACTTTTGATTCGGGTATACCCTCGTTTGATAAAGATAAGTTGGTTATTCATTGAATACAGAAACGCCCGACAAGTCTGACGAAAGTTGATTAGTCTCAAGTTAAGTTGGTTGAACTATACCAATAGTACAACTACTAGTATGACAATGTCTTATTTAGATCACAATTAGAAGATATATGTTTTGATCAGACATTAAGAACATTTGGGGTATGCAGTGGTCAGCAACAGTACACTGATATATCTACATGTAAGACTGCATGTGTCAGATTCGATCCTCTTTTACTATCAATATTTTTTGTTAAGGGTGAACTCTATCAGGACAGTATTTCCTAGCTCAGTATTTGTGAATTAGTCAGAAGCATTTGTAAGTCAAGGTACTTCAGGCAATTTCTTCTTAAGTCACAATGGTAGGTACCAAATATCACAGGGGAAATGTCATTTTTCATTCTCTGAAATTGTCATCTGTCGCTGTATTTGAACTGTTTACTTCATATAAGCGCGTTATCATCCGCTACGTTAAAATGCACACTCGTGTGAACGTGTAATTATTCCGTTTATTTAGTATGACCACTTAAAATCGCTTTCAATCTGTGCTGTTTTATCATGTTACAATAACATGTTCTTTATCCAATCGTTTACTTCCTTTTTTCTTTGCTGAAAAAAACTTTCTTATCTTTTTCACATGTAATACTTTTGAGAATTGTCTAGATGCAATCAGCTTTTCTTTTATCTTACTTCCTTAAATACCCTGTGGGGTATCGGTTAAGATATCTTTGTTGTAAATTATCCATAGGTACTCTCATTTCAAGTGTTATGCTTAACATAACATTTCATTTATAGATAATCTTTGACATTTTTAGCACGAACGAAGTCGATATAAACGTGTTTGGAATGAACTAGGAAACAAAAAAGACTTTTGTAAGTTAGTTGTTTTCTTTTTAGTCATTTTGTAAATACACGTTTTACTATCTGTAAGTCCTCGTATATTTGAATATAAATTTCATTTTTCATTCGTAATTGGTTATAATTGGAAGGAATAACAGACGGCGAACAAGTATGGGGAATATTTTCTTTGCCATTCTGAGAACAAACAGAAAACTCCTGACACCGGCACATGCCTTATTTTGCCATAAATGCTGTTGAAAGCTTTAGAATTACTTTGGCAAAAGGTTGCGTTGCTCATTTGTACGAATTATTATTTTGTCACAATAGTCTCTTTACAATCTTAAAAAGAACAAACACGTATTTCTTCATATTTTTGTTTGCCGTCAAGTGATGCTTTCAAATAGTACCAGTCACAATGCTCCATATGATGCAATAGGTTAAATAGTTATTAGGGAATTGACGTTTGTAGCCAATTCTCCTTTATTGTGTGTTCTTAAAAAAGCCCTACATGTGCATAAAATATATTCCTTTGAATAGGAATACATGTGTCTTCAGGGGCCTCCGTGGCCTAGTGGTTAGAGTACAGAACTTAAAATCACATGGCCCCTCTCCGCGTGGGTTCAAGTCCTGAGAGGGATATGGATTTTCATGAGAGGCATTCTCCCGACTGACTTACGGAATGCCGATGGTTCTACCCGACTTGACCAGCCCTTATGGGCATTTGAGTATGGGGTCTTCCTCCATCATTAAGAGTCGGGCATCGCTACATAACTGAAATAATGTTGATGTGATGTAAAACCCATATGAAAAACAAAAAAACATGTGTCTTCCTATGGTATATTTGCTGAAACATGAAACAGCACGCAACATGTACTAAATTACATTGCCTAAAATTTCAAAGATATGCTAAAGCGTAAATGTAACAGATACAAAAGCGACAATAGTCAAGAGAATATTTTCAAGTATAGAGCGATTTCTCGTTTTTCCAAAATAGTGTCTGCCAATTCAAGTTGCTCGTACACAGACGAATACCATTTAAAGTTAAAAACATATGTCGTTAGAACAATTCAGCATTTATTTACAATTAAAAGAAGCTATTAATTCAGGAAACATTAATGTATATGTCGTATATCTTCAAAGTGATGTCAATCTTTTGGATTGGAATACATATTGATTCATTGTATAGGCACTTTAAAGAATCAAAAACGATTTGATTTTGATCATTGACTTGTTTTCAGTGCATATCATATAGCAGCACATCTCTGGGTACCGTTTTACTAAACAGTTTACACTTAAGATTTCCGTAAGTCTAAAACAACAGTTCCTCTTATTTCAATACAAGACTAAGCAATATTGCAAAGTAACACATCATTGGAAGCGTCTCTACGAGACGCTTCCAATGACGTGCCACATTGATATATTGTACTTGCATTAAAGATACTATTCATGTTTATCAGTTATGACTTACGCTAATGTTTTCCTTAGGTTGCTTAGTAAAACGGTACCCTGCTGACGTGAAGTTTTAGAAAAAATAATCTTTGACTCCCAAGTGTTCTCACATCTGTAAACATGCATCTTTAAAACAAGATTTATTTTATAATCGCCGTCCGGTTTGCTATCGGTTTGAGAAACAACCGATCAGAATCCTCTGGATGAGGAAAATAGTTAATTAGCAGAGTAAATGAGATCGAAAGATTCGAGATCAGAGTAAAAGCGTTTGCTTGTTAAAAGCTCAGTCAATAGTGTGTCATAATTGAAATACAGTAGTCAAGAGTACGAAACCTGACTTGTTCAACATTAATTTACTTGTTTATTCTTTACGTTCACTGTTCAACATTAATTTACTTGTTTATTCTTTACGTTCACTGTTCAACATTAATTTACTTGTTTATTCTTTACGTTCACTGTTGAACATTAATTTACTTGTTTATTCTTTACGTTCACTGTTCAACATTAATTTACTTGTTTATTCTTTACGTTCACTGCTCAACATTAATTTACTTGTTTATTCTTTACGTTCACTGTTCAACATTAATTTACTTGTTTATTCTTTACGTTCACTGTTCAACATTAATTTACTTGTTTATTCTTTACGTTCACTGTTCAACATTAATTTACTTGTTTATTCTTTACGTTCGCTGAAGGCAAAGCTACATGATAACTCTTACTCTATGGCAACAGTGTTGCAGTTGTAGAGCATCAGCCTCTTGCTCCGAGGCCCCCGGGTTCGATCCCCGTAAAGCGAGGTGAAAATTGCCGGGAATAGCCCACAAATCGGCTCGAGGTCCGGTTTAGTATCAAGGAAGCAGTAATTGGTAGTGACTCTAATAAGCTTCAAACGTCCGTCACAATCGATGTAAAATAAATAGGTTTAAATCTACATGCTTTATTCCTATCTCATCACTGACCGAGTGTGTTATTGGATAAAAGCATTTAAAGGCATTATAGTTCGCTTTTCAAAACTATCGGAAAGAAAATACACAGAGCTTTTGACAAAAAACTTGAGGCATGGATTGGTTTAAAGAACATTGAGTTAAGAATGAAATATTATTTAAACCAGCGTTAACCTCAATAAGAAGAGAATAATGGTGATATAAGTATTTATTACGTTACTGAGATTTCCTGTTTTAAGGCCTAGTGTGTATTGAAATATTCTAACGTTTTTCTTTATCTTACTTCACTAACACGAAAACAACTGACGTTGTGAGAATAAACTGTGTTTAAACCCGAAATTGTTAATACAGACGATGAACACCGCTTCCTATTTGATAATTGTCGTCTGCTGTTAATGATTTCAGTTTAGACCAGGCACACAAACCAATATGAGGGGATATATGACCATACGGTTAATAAACATGCCACACAAACACAAGGACCCTTATTACGCTAGAATTTACGGCCATTGTTTTTATCAAGTTTTTCAACAGCAGACGAAAAATGGTTGCTCCGATCAGTGCAGTTTGTCTCTGAATTTAGAAACCATCGTGCATAAAGGATTTATTGCTCACCATGAGCAGATAATCATTCTTCGTGATAGTTTTTAAAAAGTCCCACAACAGATGCTATTTGTTTTATCCCATTTGTTTTACATCGATTGTCGATTTGGGCGCCAGAGGTACAGTGGAAGAGGGTCGACCTCTTGTACCGAGGCACTGGTTTCGATCCCAGTTAAGCGATGTGAAAATTGCCAGGACTAACCCACTTGGTGCGAGTACTGTTGTAATATCCGCGCAGTCATCCAGAATGAATTAAATAAGCGCCAAGCTTCCGTCACAATCGATGTAAAATAAACAAGTTTAAAGTAAACAAGTTCTTTCAACTTAGCTTAATCACTCTCAATTCTGCTTCCTGGATACATAACCAGTACTCACGCGAAATGTGGATTAATGAAAGGTGTCAAGGCGCAACCCGCTTCTCACAGGATTCGAACCCACGATGCTCTAAACTGAGGTAATATGAAGTAATGTATTAAAGTGGGAATTTAGAAAAAAAATACTTCAATAAGTTCGTATTATCAACCCTTGGGATAATTCATCAAAGATAGATTTCTGTGTCGTCTTCTTTCCAAAATCATACATATCTGCTTAACTTTAATGAGGAAAGATACTCCGAATGGCAAACATGTTAGATCACAAACCAACAACCCGTTTACTTGGCGGCTGGCCTTGATCTAACCTGTTTGCATAAGCATGAAGTCGGTTCCAGCATTACAAGAAATGAACAAATCTCAAACAATATTCATGTACATGTTAATTACAGGTAAACCATGAGTCGTATCAAAATCCACTCCTATGATGAGAAGCGGACTTCATTCTTTAATATCGATCAGCATGCCTATAAGGTAATTCTATCATACGAGGTATAATGCCGTGTCAACAACATTTCAGTTATAAACGGGGCCACCAATGTTTTATCACTAAACTGTTAGGGCTCTGAAGTGTTTTCCAAAAGGTCACTCCTACGAAATTGCCAGCGCTCGTAAGGATCGAACCCCGAACCTCTGGGTTACAAATCCCACATAAACACACAGGACCGCTAGGAGGTTAAGATCAGATAGGGTAAAAATAGGTGGACAGTTAGTTAATTGGGAAAAGTTTGTTAACCGCTGACACCACAGTACATGATTATAAATTATCGAACGAGATGATTTAGAAATTACAGTGACAAAAGAATACATTGGTCGTGATTCAATGGATTCGTTGAGATAAGGACAAGCCGAAAAGGTGTTGCTAGACACAATTGCTTCCTATTTCAACCTTAAATTGTTTCTTTCAAATGTAGACAGTTTATTTTACTTGTCAAATATTAAAATACGTTTGACAAAAAACTCAACAACAACACGATTTCTTTTTGTCAAATCATCATAATCTAGTTAAAGTATTTTATTATTAATTAAGTCATATAATTACTCATTGTGTATTTGGTGTGGCCCAGACCTGTGAATCAGACCTGTGACATACCACTCGCTGGACCTAACTCTAGAGTTGATATAACGTATGAAGATTCGCACTTTCATAGGAAGTGGTTATGACATACATACATTTGATCTACAGGTCAGATATATTCTCTATCATACAGCAACGTTTAGAGAGAATTCGTGTTGATAAATTTCATATTCACTTATATAACCAGTAAACTGATGATAATTCATTCTCTCCCAAAAACCTCTCATTGGGACCATTCTGGTGATCGATGGATACGAAATTATCGACAAAAGAGAACTTATAAAGGAAACTGAGAGCAAAACAGTTTCCCATCCAACTTTCGATAGTGAGGAATCACGCTCAAATACAAAATAAAACCACCACAACACTTCTGCATTTAGCTTTTGTAACTTTTCAGGCTTCAGCTAAAGACGCCAGGGACCTTCCCACGTTAATAAGATACCTCAAAAGAAAACTACCTCACCATCTCGGGAACCAGGATTTGTATCTGGCCAGGGGCATTATAGCATGGCAGTATTATGCGCTCACTACACACAGGTCGCACCGTACCAATAGAATCAGTTACGGGGAACCAATTGGGATGGTCCAAGCCATGGCGGATCGGCAAATACCACACGCCGAGGTGTTTAAGGTATTTTGTGAGTAAGTGTATTAGATCGATTCTTATCTGTCAAGAATATAATGAAATATACAGCTCTACCGTGAGGGTGTTATGTATTATACAGTCACACCTTTTTACGGGATCCTCCTCAAGTTTAAAGAATTGGGCTTCGTAACGTAACTGAAATAATGTTGATGTGATGCAAAACCAATATAACAAAAGTTAAATCCACAAAACATCGAATCGCCGTGCTTAAGGAAATGATTTGTTCGTCGCTCATTACTACATAATTTAAATCATTCTTAACTCTTAGAGTGCTGGGTAATTTTCTACAAACAAATTTTGGTGTCGTCTCCTTTCCAAATCCTTAGATATCTGCTAAATTTTGATGAGGAAATATACTTAGAGTAGCAAACGGTTTAAATCACAGGCAAGGCGCCTACTTACTTGGCAGCTGGCCTCGATTGTACCTGTTTGCATTAACATGAAGTCTGTTCCAGCCCTTTTAAGGTTAGATGACATAGAGGAAGGGATATTTTTCTCGTTTACTGTGCAGAATGTTTTGTTTTCGATGCTATAAAACTACACTGCATTCTTTAACACGTTTCAGTGCAGCTTCGATCGAATGTGAGATTATTCGCGGACGTTGTAAGGCTGTAGCCTACAAGGCAGGCGATTCCGACAACTCCTATCTCAGTAAGGAACACACCTGGAATGCGTTCAAGGCGGGTGGTCGATGGCACTTGGTGCATCCAACCTGGGTTCTTCACGCTGTCTCAAACTATAGTCGAGGGGGAGAAATCGAGCTTGTTGGTGGCGCACAAAACGTCCTTTCAATGGTACCGCATTTTGGGGGAACTCACACTCATGCATTCAATGATTTCTGGTTCTGTACAAACCGGGAAATATTCGCCGCAAGATGTCTGCCAAACATCCCCGAATGGCAGCTTCTACCTGAAGACAAAGTCGTCCATTCGATGGACGAGTTTCTAGAATTACCAGACTTGAGGCAAGGTTTCTATAGAACAAGACTTAATCTTCTAACAGAGCAGTCGTGTATACTACAGGCCAAGAATGGACGGTGTCTGATTGCGTTTTCTGCCGACCGACAGACGGCAAGACGATTACAGTTTACCTACCAGCTCACCCTTGTACACGGATACATTCCGGATGTCGATAAGGACGATCTGTCAAAGTGTATATACCATTCTAAACCGGGAGGGAATATCTTCAACTTCGAAGTTCGTTTTCTATTCACTGGCACATTTCGGCTGAATATCAAGGTAGGATATATTCATGAAAGGCTGAAAAGAACGTGTGGGGAGTTTTTGATAGACTGTGATCAAGTCGACGAGGAGTGTAAGCCGTTACCGATCGATGCTGGCGAGGTGGGCTGGGGTCCCGGAACGGCCTCGGATGATGCAGGGATAAAAGGTAACGGTAGAATATCAATACGGTAGTTATCCGTTTGGGATACGATGTAACTATAGACTATAATTATGGTATTTATGTAGCTATACGTTTGGGATAAAAGGTGCCTATAAGATCATACTACGGTAGTCATATAGTCGCACTTTCCGGTCAGACATTTTCTAGTTCACATAGGAGCTTTTGATTTAATTCAACCATCGACCAAAATTACATACATCATACCTATTTACCTTTTTAATGCATCTAAGGATCAACATTATTGTTTTCAAGACGCCATGTAAAAACCCCATCTTGCATGACTTTTATTCTGGCGAGATACACAATTTCCCACGTAACTTGAAGTAAATACGAATTTCGATAACCTTCCACACTGTTTCGTATGTACTTGTCATTGTCATTTTAAAGAAAACCCTCATCGTTTTCTCGTGTTTCTGTCTTTAGGAAGTTCCGAGGATACCGGTAAAGTCTTGTTACAGCAATCCACCACAGATCCATCAAAGAACGTCAAAACCATCACGTTAAAGACAAGAGAGGATGACCGTAACGAAAAGGTTTATGAATCTATCATTTGTGAAAGCGATGAGGTGGACGACGAAGATACTTTTGTCGAATGTCGAGGTAAAATAACAAAGGCCAAGATAGCATTTAAATTTTGATCTCATGTGGTTATATTACGTTTGTAACGTTCATGGAACGTGAGTGCAAATTTGGAACCCAATGCATTGTTATAGACTATAGAGAACATGCGGGTATATATAGACAACACAAACGATAATGTTTCTCACTGAACGGATGTACTTGTGCCTTTTAGAGGTCTATTTGCTCGGTTTGTTTCATTGGTGGCAGCGGAGGGTGCAATGGCGATATGTCGGAGTTGCCTTTCCTACGTATATCCAAAAGTGTCAAGACTCTTCTCGGAGGTTGGAATTGTGTAACGTTCTCGGAACGTTTATGCAAATTAAGGAACCTAATACGTTGTTTAAGAGAACGTGCAAGTACGAGCATGTATATAAATAGACAGCATAACTGAGGATTGCACGACAGTGCTTTTCTCTGATCAGATGTGTTTTTGCCTTATAAGATGTCTATTTTTATCGACTTGTTACATATTCAATTTCTTTTTTTTTCTATCAAACCACTTTGATACATAAAAACTGTTTTGTATCGCACCGATGCTATCAAGAAAGAACCGAAATATGTAGCCTATTATCATACCATCTAATGTCTTGTCTACTCAGTTTCTTTTGCCGAGATGTTCATAATCCCATCATAATTTACGTATTGATAAATATGCTGCGTTCAATCTTGTTTTAAACAAACGATCATTGAAAAATGGGGAAAATTTTGGTGTTTAAGACAACTAACGGCTTAATCCAGGCGCCAGTCTTTAGAAAGTTCCATTAAGAGCTTTATGAATGACTGGAGTCCTGTTGTTACCTATTCTCATGTTAAAAGCCTTTCATGTATTGTTCAGGATTGGTCGGGTAAAACAAGATTATTTACTATCTAGATATTACTATCTATATCAAGATCTATTTACAAAAAACTGTCGAGAGATCGTGTCTTGATTGGGATGCCAATTCCATGAACATCTATACAAAGAAATCATCGCCATGTTTTTTCATCTGGTTTATCAATAAATTCGTGATTAAACCCACGACACTCTTCCAAACACTATGAAAAATACAAACAATTTATCATTCTAAAACCTTCAAAGCCGAGGCGATCGAATTATCAAAAACATTTTTCAAAAGATCGTGGTGTATGCGTATCAGTAGCCCTATACAACTGATAGAATGAAGCGCCTTATTTACTCGAAAGCAATAAATGATGATGATTTTAGAAATACAGATATTGAACCGCTTACATCATGGACATGAATACAATTCGTTAAATATGAACATTATTATTTCGAACGGCCCTGTAGAGTAATACAATGATGACTATAATAAAGTATAATTCTTCAAACAAAGGGACACGTCATGTCATTTGCCCCACCAGAAAATAGAAGGCAATCTTCAGGTCGAATTATTTTGACCATAACTGACCATGAAATCCCCAAATGGGAAATGCAAGTGCATTGCATGCTAATGAACTTTTGCATACTTGTAATGCTTCATAGTAAACCAATTATAGAAATGCATCGGTAAATATGTAAAAAAAATATGTTTGTTTTTTATGCTGAACTCTTCACGGGGTTTGAGTCACCGTGAAACTTTAAGTTAAGTAATGTTTATTAAGAGATTTCTTACAACAAAAAATATCATGGGACAAAAGCTCTTGTAGCCGAGTTTACAAGTGTCCAGTTTCTCAATTCATACCAATATATCAATAGTTCAAACTACTGACAGTCCTGTGTGTCCACTAGTGTGAAGTATTCATTCTTTGTAAATTAATTTAAGTATGTACATGTATAGGGTTCACGCCTATGCACCAAGTACAAGTTCCCCGGATAGCCCACCAATACTAGGCTAGGAGATATATTTTGCCAGTGAACGGTCCAAGGTGGTGATATAGTTAAATCTGATTACAGGGAATGTCCGCGTTGACCACGACCGGTCAAGGATCGAGCTGGACGTAGAGACCACTGGAGAGCGAGAATGTGCGTTACGAGTGACCGCTAGAAACAGGAGTTCTCCTGCCCACACCGCCAATACATTTTTAAACTACCTACTCATCACCAATGAGGCAGACTGCGATAGTAAGTGTGCATATGTGGGTGTGGGTTTGTGGGGATGGTGGTGTTGTGAGGGTATGTCTTGTTTACAATATACTTTACATTGACTGATTTTCGCACATTTCTATTTTATACCAAATAGGCTTTAAACAATTAAGGTCAAATCACACACTTAATATAGAGGTAGGTAGACCTAGAAATTGCAAGGACAAACAGAACATGCGGAAAGTGTTGTATGAATGTCATCGAAAACGAATTCCATTTTTGTGTAAGTCCTTTTCTGCAGACTTTTAAGAAATAGGATTTTGCCAAAGTATTTTTGTAGATGGCCCACTCAACAAAAGTAGCCTTTGGGGTATCCAATTCAATCAAACACCAATATTGCGGCTTTCTTATTATGTCATAGGTGTTTTCATTGGATAAACCCTATATGTTCCGATTGGCGTGAACAATGTACAGAATCTTATATTTGACTTATCTTTTCTAGATGAGGAGCGCAAAGGTTTGAAACAGAAGGAAAGGAAAGCAAGGATAGAAAATAAAGAAAAGGAAAAGATTGAGCTGAAAGATTCACTGGAGAAGAGTTTCACTATGCTTAAACTGGAAGTGGATGGATACGTTAGCGGTATGTCAAGATTAGCTGTAACACCATAGCCAGAGACATATTTATATATGTATCAAACACTTTAAATAGCGAAGAAAATCAGATATCAATTAAGTCCCAATTAATTGAACCCTTGCAATTGCTCAACACTTTTTCTAACGGACAATGACAATTGCAAAACCTTTATTTCATAATATAGGCCTTTAGTCCATAATACACAATTTATGTTCAATATATATTATTAACATTTATGAGCAATACTAAGCGATGATTTTTTTTATGTCTGATAATGAAGAAAGGAACTATATTTGGCTTACGAAGTTTGCCGAGTTGTCTGAATGTATTTAATATAACGATGCCGACTTTATGAGATGTTTATAAAGCTTGTTCATTATAGGGAGGCTGGTTTAAGACAGGGTGACGAAGAAAAAAACTGACGACTTCAATAATACAGAAATTTGTCAGCCATTTATGATGCAATCAGCGTATGATATTTTCGTTTTATCTAAGGTAGAATACCCATAATCCGCCATTTTGAAACACATACTTTCGTCGGATTACTTTGGCCGGAGCTATTCGCAATAAACCGATCTAACCTGTTTGCATAAGTTTGAAGTCGGTTCCAGCAACAATAATGTTTTATAGTACGACGGGAACCAGACTAACACCGCTTTGTGGTAGTAGCTTATTTTTTAAAACACTATCTCCACTACAGGTAGAAAGGGCCATGCTGACGCTGTATCCGGCTCTAGACCTATTGACCGGGAACTGAGGCATCCTAAACGTGTTGGTCAGGCAGAGAAAAGATAAACGTCTTCTGAAGTTTGTCGATTATCGTGACCTCTAAAATTGTCGAGAATCATGACTTCTAAAGTTTGACGAAAACCATGACTTCTGAAGTTTGCCTAATATCGTGACCTCTGAAGTTTGCCGAGTATAGTGACTCCTTAAGTTTGTTGCCAATCGTGAAGTAATCCATCGAGAATCGTGACTTTTAAAGTTTATTGGGTTTCTTGCTTTCTAAAGTTTGTCGAGTATCTTGACTCCTAAAGTTTCTCGAGTATATTGACTACTTTAATTTATCGAGAATCTTGATTTCTGAACTTAATCGAGAATCGTGACTTTTATTGTTCATCGAATATCGTAACTTATAAGTTGTGTATCGAGAATAGTGATTTATAAATTGTGTCGAGTATCGTATTCTTTTTTACTTTGTGTTTGGTTGACTGGCTAGGGCCGAACTTGTTTTAGACTCATTCAACCGTGTGAAAGTAACCTGTTCAAACTCAAATAAGCAGCAGACAACCAAAGTATATATGTATTTGGTACCTTCGAAGTCCTTTAGAGACAGGAAGATAGAACGCCTGTCAAAGCAGGTCGAGAATTGTAACTTTCTTGGCTCGGAGCGTTTATTAACACGAACTGACTATTTCATGTGAGAGTTTGGGATTGGTCCAAACTCTAAGTAACTGTAGACGGTAAAATTCATATGTATACTTACTACATTATATTCTGTTTGGGAAGAACATATACTAAATTTTATCGTTGTGGTGACTAATTGCCCTGGCACTTCACACCAATAAAAGTCTATTCCTCCATTAGGAAATGTGTGACTCGATCAAATTGAAAGCAACAGCAGACGACATTAATACACATGATGATATAACATGGGATTAGGATTGAGGCTTTCGCGGCCTGGCTGTGGGAGTAGAGGACTTGAGTTCACATCGTCCCTCTTCACATGGGTTCAAATCCCGGTGACGGTATTTGGACTTTTATAAAAGGTAGTCTTCCGAATGACTTTCGGCGTGCCGATGGTTCTACCCGGATTTACCGGTCCCTATGGACAATTTGAGTATGTGGTCTTCCTCTATCATCAAACCCGCCCCTCCGGACAATTTGAGTATGGAGTCTTCCTCTATCATCAAACCCCTAAATGGGTCCATGCAGTAATACGTACTTTAGCAAGGGAGTGAACTCCTACAATCTTAACTATCCAAGTTAGGTTACATGTATCAAATTACCTTACCTACCTTATCATTATTTTTTACTATGTTAGTTAATGATTGAAGTAAAGTCTTCATAAAGTTATATAATTCTGATCTTTTTGACATCTCGAACGAAATCTTATTACCTGATAGGTATTCCCCTAGTAAACGTTGTTATTGCTTCTCGATACCCTATGTGGTGGGTACTCATAAACCTTATATAGACGAGATATGTCGTATGCATAAACTACATTGGATTTGTGAAACAAATTTTGAAAAGCGTTTATTGGATCTTTTTATCAAGATTCCTGATAAACATTTCTTATTGTCTTTCTAAGTCACGTATACGTGAATATCATATCAAACAGGGCTTAGATAGAATACACCAAGCACCACTGTGACAAAGAGAAGTTGGTTTTGGTGAACGTATTTTTTAAATTTTCCACAACGGTTTCTTCACGGTACAACATAGAAATATTCGCATTTTTGAACTGACCGATCAGAATTCGTTATTTTGAAAATGTAATAAACAGGTTGTTGATAAATATGATTGAATTGGAGACAACTATATTTCAAGCACAAAATAACTTATTCAAATGAGTCTATTTAATAGGTTCTCAATGCTATTCTTAACTAATTCTTACAATGAAGTATATCTGATTTTACGCGTGATTAGTTTAATTTAAACTAATCTTATTTTACATCGATTGTGAAATTAGTTCTTACAAATAATATAAATAATTCTCTATTCTGCTTCCTGGACTGGATACATAACCAGTACTCGCACCTAATTGGGATTAATGAAAGGCCGCAAGGCGGAACCCGCTACTCGCGGGATTCGAATCTTCGTTCCCGAGGGCACGCTCTACCCCTGGACCCCTGTCTGCCCTTGTCCAAGGATTTAGAAGAAACGGTTTTCTCATGTAGCCGTCCAATAAATATGTCAAAATATCGGTAAGTATGCCAAGGTGGTATCTATAATATATCTCATACATGTATAGACTACTAATCAAACAGGCAATTGTTTTCATTCATCTCCCTTGTGTGAACGCTATCCAAGTCAGTTTAATCATACGCATACATATCACTAAACCTTGATGTACATGTTTGATTATCATATGTTCAATAAGTTTGAAAGGGACTTTGATCATTGTGCAATTCAAAATATGTTATTACCCATTAACTCTTTAACACCTACATACGATCTTTTTTTTTAATTTGAAGCAGACGACTTTTGAAAAACTTTCTAAACGTTTCCAAAACCTTTTTGTTCTGCTGTGTGATTTGTGAAGGACATGATAACGTCCAGCAGTGAACCCTTCGATCCTTGAGCTTTATAACGTTACAGTGTTAACAACCTGTGTTTAATTGTCGGAGGTTTGCACACAATGTCATTTGTTAAAATGTTATGGGTATTATTTTATAGGCGTTTTGGCGATTAGTCAATGGGGCTTACACGATGTCGCGAACATGCACGTTTTCCAGCACAACTTATCTTCTTAATAAAAGATCGTACATTAATAATGATTTATCATATCAAATAATGAAAAGTTTGTAGGTTTTTGTCATTTTTTTTAAATCAGACTCGAAAGATATTTTGTACGAAACAGTAAACACATAATAGTCTTTCTGATATTGAAAGAATGATGTATTTATAACAATTCGCAAACAAAATCAAGTTTTCGTGAATTCTTTCTATAGTTTTTAATTTCTTTGTAGGCGTTCAACATTGCAACAGCCATTTAAAACGATTTCAACAATCAATAAAGAGTTAATGACACAACATATAGATATCAATTTCCTCGTGAAAATGTTCGGAAGTAATCTCTTAGGTATGTCTAATCAAAAAACATTCTCAAAGAATCGACCATGTGTTCCGAAGGGTATGTTTGTAGGTAGGACTGAAGTAGAGATGATTGTCAGATCTCTTGCATCAAACACCGTTAAGTTAGTCCTTGCATTAACGTTGTCGAGGATGGGTAACACCAGTACCCCGTCATCCTCCCCCACACCGCCCGGCCGGGGAACAAAGAACGCTTCGTTAAAATAATGGTCCTTCTGGTACCAGATTTTGTCCCCTTGTCCGGTACATACGTCCTTCTTCACGAGCATCATGTGAAACCAATCAGAATGGTCGTAACTGTACACAACGCCGTAAGTGTAACAGTAGTTTCCGTGTCGATAGTTTTCATTGATCGTCGGGAAATCTAGGTTTGCTGCCCATGGGTATGTTGGGTTCTTCAGAATATCATCGACCATTACCTTTTCTGTTTCTAGGTCTATAGTAAAACGCTTTAAGTCAGGTAAAAGAGGGTTAGAACGTAACGTTTTGTTACGTAATACGGACAGCTCAAGGTTGTTAAAGTTACTCGCATTAGCGTAAACAGCCACGTCCACCACGATCACGTGATCGTTCAACTCGAACGAGTTGACCACGTGCAGGAAGAACATCGCGTCTGTTACTAAGGAATACATTTTACCCGTCTTCAGATTTGTCACGAATATGTTTGTCGGTAGACTTCCTTCCCATTTGAAAGCGTCCATGGCTTTCAGATGTTTCATTATGCCGATTGGGTCAACATGGAACGGGACGGCAAATATGGTCGCATAATTCTTGCTGAGTCCAAACGAGTGCATGTACGACGCCTTATCGACCTTGACCTCGCTGATGAGTTCCCGCTCGCCGGCAGATGTCGCTCGTAAAACTTTTAAAATGGATTGCTGACCCGGAAGTACGCTAGCGAATGTTCCAAATGTGATGTAGTTGGTGGTGTTGTATTCAGGCAACATGTGGGCGGTACTGAGTGATATAAGCGGGCCCGAGGGCGTGTCCCCGGGTACTGGAGGGTAAACTCTACCCACAGTGGACAGATCGTCGGCGCGGAATTGATAAAGCGGCCAAAAATCGCTGACAGCCACATACTGCATCTTCATGCTTCTCACATCGTACATATTATACACGTTAACGTTCATGTTATCGGGACCGTTCTTGAAAGCTTCGATCTCTTCAAACGGGGTGAAGGGTGGAATAACGGTGTCCAGTAACAGATAGGGAGCTACTGTTGACGTTTTCTTGGACGCCACATAACTGTCGCTGTACAACATCTTGGTTGTGAAGTAGGCGCTGCCGTTACTGTGGATAGTCCAGCTGGCGAGCTTGGCAAATCCGTCTAACGAGTCCGTGAACTGTCTCGGTCCGATATCGAATCGTCCGACACCATTTCTGATCTGGTAAATCAAATGGAAACAATATTCATATGAAATAGCACGGTGCAGTGTAATTGTCGGGAAATGTATTTCCTTCGAGACGCGTGAGAAAATGTGCATATTTTCTCAAGCAACGAGAAGTTTATACAAAACCCGGAAAGAATACTATACCATAATGTTTTATCATATACATGAAAATAATCTTCATCAATAATAAAAGCAATATGCTTAACTACATTAATTGATAAAATGAATAAGATTAATATGATACTAAATGTGTTCAAATGGTTTTGCTTTATTAATGTCGGATGAAACTACTACGAAATATTTTTCCGGATTTGTTTTATTAAGCGGATCTTTTTCAGTTGTGTATGCTTTGAATAACTGAAAAGGTATGATCACTGGAATATAATAAAGTTAAAGGAAATGCAGTGTTATGCAAATTCGTATCTAGATGGTTGTGCAACTGCCCATATAAAGAGCGGTTGTTGCTACATGGAACCTCCTGAAACCCAACTTTCTGTAACACGAATGCCATATTCCCTCCAATAGTCTTGAAATGAAATTATGTTTAGTTTAATAACTTATTATCAATATAAAAAAAAGATAAATAAAAAAACAATAACACTATTTTAACATTACCAACGGGTTATTTATACTGGCAGCATATAGCTTTTCGCCAATCATGTACAGTGTTTATCAATAGCAGAAGATTTACAGGATACCCAGAAATTATCAACAATGCGATCAAAGCACTGTCATAATATATTTATATTCTGAGGGTGATTGCATTTCTTCGATATTTTTCAACAATTGCCAATAATTTTTCCGTTAAGTTGGATACACCAGTACAAGACTAGCCTGGATACACCAGTACAAGACTAGCCTGGATACACCAGTACAAGACTAGCCTGGATACACCAGTACAAGACTAGCCTGGATACACCAGTACAAGACTAGCCTGAATACACCAGTACAAGACTAGCCTGGATACACCAGTACAAGACTAGCCTGGATACACCAGTACAAGACTCGGGCTATGAAGTGTCTTGCCAAAAGAAACTCAAACGTTGCCGACGGGGCTCAAACCCGGGAACCCCAAAAAACAAACCAATTACCTTAATCATTGGGCCACACAGGACATCAATACGATACAACCTTTCCTACCCACTGGATTATTTTCCCACAATCTTTGTACTGGCGTTTGTGATAACACGCGTATTTCTGATGGTGATGCATTATCATACACGTAACTTTTACAAATGTGTTAAGGCGATTCTTGAGGAGCTTTTCTTTTAGTTCAATAATATGAAGTTTTGTTTCGTTTTGGCTACTGTTCGATTGCGTCCAGAACACATCATATCATATCAAATGGGTCTACGACAATAAACATTGATAGTAGAACTAAAAATCCGCAGAAGGGAGTTCTTAGCTTGGAGTTTATATTCAAAACGTCCAAATAGTTAATCAACATAAACATTAAAGACTTACAAGAGTTCCGTGCAGCCAGTTTGGGAGAGGTTTGTCGAAAAGAATTTCCTTTCCTTCCATTTCATCTGCGTTAGACTCAAAGAATATGCGAGTTTCATAGTCAGCGAGTTTTCCGCCGTACCCATGATGGGTTCCACCAACAAGGGTTAGGCTGATGAGAGCAAAAACGAATATTTCTGCCAGCGTTCGTAATTCAGTCATGATGCTACCGCTTTATCGTCGATTGTGGCCATCGGATGGCGTAAGTGGGTTAACTATATACCCCATACAGCGTGTTGTGACGTACCCGATAATGAATATACACATCAACTCATTTACATATATACAAGCACATCAATGATGATAAAGAAGATGTCATCAACATGGATGACTCATTTGGATAGAGCAGCGTTGTAAAAAGTCCACAAATCAAAACTGCAAACTACATGACAAAGGTTTTTTTCTTCTTTTTTGTGTCGAGAGTTGTTTCCGTTATTTTTATCGATGGACCATTAGTAAAAAGGGTTGACCAAATTACCCGATACGAGTCGGGGCATTGGTAAAGCAACACCGTTGAGAACATACTATAATATATTATAAATTCAGCATGAGGTGCTTTTTCCCTTGTAGTTTAAAAAATATTAGAGGCACTCACGACCGAGGCTTTTGACCTTTAATCGGATTGCAATCTTCCGTATCGGTTCTAATTCAAGCATCCGTAGTTTTGAGATTTCATAAAGGACAGTGTTCTGGCTGACTAGCAGAAGGTCGATGGATCTGAAAGATGTCCCTTTCTTACGCAATATGTCTCTACCAACCTTATAATCGAGTTCGAAATAACATGTGTGTGTAATAGCCTTAACCTTTTACCAAACACCAAATCTTCGACGGTCCAAATTTTAAAGAGTTTGCAGACGACATTTCAAAATGTGATGAAATTGAAAAATAACCTTCTGATAGGGCAGAAAACATTGTGGGAAAAGAAGAAAATGCTCGTTAAGAACAACATCTCCTTTTCCCGCAATATTTTCTATTTTCGTCTGCAACACACTGGTCAAATATCGTTATTGTTTGTTAATGGGTTATGGCAGAGAATAGTATAGAATTATAACGACTTATACGTACTTACATATCTCATCATGCAAACTCGTATAAATTGTACATAGAAATATATAGTCGTTTACTGCGTTCTAGTGTCAAAAATATATGAATTGATAGGGTTTTGAATGTCCTCTTTTAGTTTAGTAGTTTTTTTGTATTATTGGTAGATATAAATGATAGATATTCTCTTATTTGTAAATAGAGTTTGAGTCCGGGGTACTGGGCCAGTCTCACACAAAGATGCGTAACTTTATATGGACTTGAGTTTTTATTACCTTCTAGTGGCAAATAGATATAAGCTAATAGGGCTATCAACATATTTTAATAGTTCATCAGTTGACTGGATTTGTAAGACACAAAATAGTATATACTGATACCAATTTGTATGTCAAAACATTTAACGTCATGCAAACCCATACATATTTACATAAAAATAGCGTCAAGTAAATATAAATTGAATTGGCTTTCAATGTACATGTACATGTGGTAAATAACTGCAGAAATGTTTTATATTAGGCCTAATGTTCGCCAGTAGTTGTCAACATGTATGCATCTAATCTTGATAGTTCCTACATTTTCAAATACAAAATCGCCGTTATTTATGTCAGCAATTGAGAGGTAATGACCAAAAGTGAAAGACCTTTAAAGGTATTCATAGGGGTGAGTTATTCAATAATGACTTTTTGATAAACCAGCGAAAACTAAAAGTTCATCAAAATCGGTATCTTTAATTGAGCACAGCTAGATAAAGAACAACGTGACGATAGAGATGTAGCTCTTTAGCATGTGTTTGCCAAAAACAAAAATACAATGAACCGTATGCTTGTGCAAATCTAGATAGAAAAAAGAACAGGAGCTCTTGGTAGATAGAGTAAAAGTCTTGGGTCAAACTTACCGTTTTACTAAACATTTTAGGCCATATATTGGAGTAAGTCATAACAAAATTATATCCTATTGCAATATTAGGCTGAGAAATATTGCAAAGTAACATATCGTCGGAATCTTCCAATGACGTGTCACATTAAAATATTGAATCTTCATTTAGGAATGTTTATCAGTTTTGATTTGAGCAAATAAGTCCCATAAGTCGCTTAGTAAAACGATACCATGAAGCCTGTCTCACAAAGAGTTGTAATCATATTTCTACGTTTGCAAACTTAGGATAAACATTCAATCTATAGAAATCAGGGCTTACACTCTGTTCACGTCTGATTAAATGCTTTCCTGATGTCCTCTGTTCTTGTTTATCATTACGTTTACGAGGATCCATATGACGAAACCTTTGGGAGAGATGTCATCGGCCCGTGCGTTCCTAGTGCGGCAACACGCACGTACACCGGCCCATACAGTTTGATAGATAACCCACTTACAATCTGAGATGACATTGCGTTTTGTTTAAGTATTAATGGTTTCGTTAAAGTACCACTTGCATGAACACCACATAACCCTGAACGTTTGTATGTATACATATACATGTATGTACGTCTGTGTAGATATGACAGCGTTTTAATTGTAATCATATGTGACCCTTGTGTTGAGGGTTTCCCCCTGTCAAATCTCTACATATATTGTGATACTCAACTTTGGGCGTTTTCGGAGAAGCCTTTGAAGGGGATGGTTATCTCGGAATCAGATTCTGGTCGGCAATTCCAGGACATAGTTCCATGTCCGCATGGCTGAATGTTCAGTATTCGTGTATAGATAGCCGTGTGCGTCCTTGTATCTGAGTGTCTGTTTGTCGGCGATTATATGTTAGTGCATAGGTCGAAGTTATCATATATTTGGTTATATGGGTCAAAACATGTCTCTGCATTGGCTGATTGTATGTATGTAAACATGTATTTATTCTTCGTATTGTAAATATATATCCGGGTTTGTGAACTTCTTTCTGTTGAATGTGTAAGACTTGACACAATTTGCGGAAAATTTAGAGCATAAAATAAAAATGATAAGTGATATAAAACAAACGTCAACGTGACACTAGGTCGATTAGTTTAATAACTTTAACGCTGTTTCAACAATATTTCGGTTATAGTGAGGTATACCCATGGTACAAAGCGGAACTACCTATATTGGATTTCCATTCTTGATTCAGTATACATCCACCTAGCACTGATGACACCCTGCTGAAATTCAGTTGGCTTCTCCGGGATTTTCACGGAAGGAATCCATTTTTACCTAAATTGTAATTAGTTAGAACGTAAAAGTATAGTTTGGCAAATCGGGTTATTCGGAAATGGAGAGAAATTCAGCTTTAGAATGTACGTGAAAGCAATGGTTAGTGTAAGGTAGTGAAAATAACAGCTGTGTGGAGTTTAACCCTTTAAGTGGTTTGACCGACTTCATGTTTATGCACACAGGCTGAATCCAGGCCAGCCGACACATAAGTTGGCGGCTGGCCTGTGATCTAACCTGTTTGCTTCTCTGGGCAGCTTTCCTCACCAAATTAAGCAGATGTTTAAGGTTTTGGAAAGCAGACGACACAACAATCTATTTTCAGAAAATTACCCACCATTCTAAGTGTTAACCTAAATACCAAGCTGATATTAAAGTGTATTGTTCAAGGATTTCGTCAGTGCATTATTGATGGTTTCTAGAACATCAAAACCGACGCTTTTTGAACAGAAACATCGTATGTCCATTACTATCATGGAAACAATACGGTACTTTGGTTGAATAACGGTGACATTGAATGATAAGCGATCCGCTGTGAAACAACAACTGTGTACTCGGAAATCTTTTCCTTTACTTTGAGTTTTTGTCAGTTACTTGCAGCATTTCCGTTCTATCCAGGTGATCATTGGGTCAAAATAACATCTTATATACATTTATATATGTATATGTCTATTACGTACAAGTTGATACCTAGTGGAGATCAATCCCTCATTTTCAAGTGTGCCACGAACGAAATCTATTACTGTTGTATCGTGGGTATTGGAAATGGATTCGAGGTATTAAAACACGGAAACACGAAATGAGGTCGAAACCAACTAAGATAGAATATCCATATTCACCCATTATGACACTCTTTCCTTCGTCGGATTACTTCGGTCGTTCCCGGTTTACCTCGGTCAGGCCCGGAAATATTTGTATACAACGGTATAGTTCAGACCCCGATCGATGTATAGCGAAAACGGCCAAAATAATCCGACGAAAGAATGAGTTTCAAAATGGCAAACTGTGGTTATGCTGCCCTAAGTGAATCTCTGAAGCTTTTGCCTGTCCATCAATGCTGGTTTCTAGAACATACACAACGCCGCTATTCAACCAAGAAAACCGTATCTCCACCACTAAAATGTAGAAACTACAACATTTTTGCTTAGACATCAACAGAACATTCACAACATTATGAAAATCTACGGAATACCATTACAACCATTGTGCGTGTGAGTGTGTGCTCATCTACAAGATACAAAACACGACACGTACAAGCACAAGAAATATTTACGCGATTCGCGTCATTGCATTCACAACATCGCACAAACGCTTTCGTAATATATTGATGTCGCATTAAAGTCATCTCGCTTTTACATTCGCACTTTTGCACAAATGCTTTTGTAATGTCCTGATTTCGCAATAAATTCATCGTACTATCGCGCTTTTACATTCGCACTTTTGCACAAACCCTTTCGTAATGTCTTGAATTCGTATCAAATTCATAGTATTATCGCGATATTGTATTCGTATATTTGTATTTGTGTTACACAAACAACTGATTTTTTTAATCATGCAAGACCATGATATGACTACGAAACCGTTAAAAACCACATAACGACATCAAGCAACAGACACCACTATTGGTTTATGGATAAAGGTTATTTCGATCAGGTTTATAGTAACATAGACATCGATATAGGTCAGAACGTTCACTGCACGTAGGCACCTAAGAGAAACCTGGTATCGTGACGAATTGCGCACGATAATAGGGTCACGGCCAAACTTAACTGACGTATTCCTTTCCTTAGATATACAGGTAAAACTGTCTTTTAGTTCATAAGGCACAGGTAGTGTGTTTATTTATGTACAGATAATCCTGTTTTAAGCGACCATAGATAACGAAGACAGTATCGTGGTGTATGAGGCAAATTACGGTTTTATAGGATCGCTGTTCACTTCTAAGGAATGGTTTGCGGCAGTACTAACCCGTATAATGCTGGAACCAACTTCATGCTTATGCAAAAAGGTTATGTCCAGGCCAGCCGCAGAGCAAATTGGCGACTGGCCTGTGATCTGACCTCTGTGCTACTATGAGTACCTTTCCCAAACAAATTTCAGCAGATATTTAAGGTTTTGGAAAGTAGACGACAGAAAAATCAATATTTAGAAAATCACCCAGCATTCTAAGGGTTAAGATAGGATTAGAAAGCATAACCTTTCATGCATTGTTTAAGAGAACCGCTTAACACGAGAGTGGCTGTATGTACAAAGAGGTCCGAATTTAAGCTCCCCTAAAGTGTCGATTTGTGTGAGCTTGTACTGATACAACTTAAACTTGGGACAACTCGACGACTCTTTCCGAGGCCAGCTGAAAGTTGAACGTAAATGAAAAGAAGTTAAGAAGTTTTAAAATTTCAATATAATGGTAACGATTAATTCAATGAACAATTATGTAGGTACGACTTGGCAATGTGACACGTCATTGGAAGTGTCTAAGAGAGACGATTCCAATGGCATGTTACTTTGGAAAATTGCTTTTCATCATATCGAAATAAGAGGAAATACGTTGCTTCGTGCCCATGCGAATTATTAGCATAGGATGTCTGGAAGAACGCTTCCCTATTGCGGAACTTATCAAGGACACGAACATGTGGATACCTTCATAATCATTAAAATGGTTTTGCTGCCTTTTTCGTTTTTTCGTTCATCAGGCGATATACGTTCAGAAGATTTGAAGTAGAGAAATGTGTCTCTCACGGATCTGGCTTGCACATCAATTATTTCATCCAATAATAACTCGCATGGTACGTCTGAATCATTCGGGCTATGTTCGGGCTTTAATGTAGAACCCATTCTAGCATCGGATTAATTCGGTCATTCTCTGTATACTTCGGTCTTGGCACGGAACTATTCGCATTAAATTGAATAATTCCGGACCCTGACTGAGTTTAACCGAAAACTACCGAAGTAATCCGATAAATGAATGGGTTTCAAAATGTAGGATTATGGGTATTCTACCTCAATTGTTCGGCTTGTTTAGAAAGCTGTACACCTATTGATTTTCTGGCGTGGATTTCGAATTGCTTCTATTTTATTACAATCAAAATCTCTGCTGTCACCATATTAGGGGTGAAATGTCAGAGTTTGTCTTTCCATAATGATGCAGCTTTCCTGGCGGCACTCTGTATTAGGCTGGTATTCTGGTACGTTTAGCCAAAAAACACTCCAACGAAACCCGTTTCGAAATAACACTTAGAAGAAAAGTATTACGGCAAAAGGATAGATAGCTCATCATAAGAAATTTATCCTTTGGTTGCAGTGGTTTCTAAAGCATCTACAATAGATGTGTTAGGGTAAGGTTTGGCGGAGTAAGGGGTGAACTAACTACGGATTGTCCCCACTTGGCCTTTGTGTACTATCAATTTGAACTCATCGGGTCTATCCAATTTAAGCATGTGTGACATAATACATCAGTTACCTAGGTCTAGTGGATAACGAATTCGCCTTGGGACGGGGAGGTCGAAGGTTCGTCCGGAAAATACTTCTTGAGGGACTTGTTCCAAAATGGCCGGTTTGTGAGCCGCGAGTTAGTTAAATGCAATTGTTACAGACTTATATCCGCTTGGTACCTGGCATAGTGATAGAAGTTGGGAAGTACTTGGTATAATCAGTGAAAAGTGTCTCGTATGCCAAATTGGCTGACCCTATCACAAGAGATGACACTATAATAAAAAAAAACTTTTAACTTTAAGGCCACCTTTATTGAAGCCATCATATTGCTTTTTGCAAGACTACTTTCGTTGCGCTTTCGTTTTCAAATGAGATTGTCAAATGTAATATATTAACAAGCATCTTCTTTGATTAAGGAAACAAAAGTGTATTAAAAAATCTTATAGTTTCAATGTTATGTATGAGTTTCCGACTGAACAAAATGGTTTAAAATGATGTTCAACATTTCCATATTCATTGAACTACATTACGTGTACTCTTCCAGGTAACGTGTTATTAGCAGGGACATTTAACACGAAATGTTGAACCCTACACGTACGTACATGTGCGAAGTGTGTTTCTTAGGTCACGGAAATAACCGAGTAGTTACGATTGGAATGAACTAACTACGGAATGTCTCCGTGTGTCCTATTGTTATATAACTGACCTTGTCCCGAACTAGTGTATCCTAACAATCCTTAACCAACCGAGCCAGAGTTTCAATGTCTTGAAATCGAAAATCGAAAACTGGAATCAATAAATCATGGAGACTTTCTTGTCATATGATAGGCAGTCACAGACATGTGAAATCCAAAGATAGTTTGAACCAATCAAAGCAAAAGAACCGAGTGATTGGGAATTTTCGTATGCTATGTTTATCTTACCTTTAAAAAAGTTTACACGATGTTTCGTTGACCGGTCACGATATTAAATAACTGATAGACGGTCGTTCCCCAATAGATCGACGAGAACAGTCGGGCCTTTCAACACTAATATGCTTCGTCATCATCATTACTTAAATCAATTTTGATTAAACAGCAATTCATATGCAGAATAATACTTTATATTGTGTTACCAAATTTGTATGGGTGCCTCCTGCTTTGTGAAAGCTAGAAAAGACAAAAGAAATGTCCAAGATAACCAATTAAGTACGTTAAGGTTATCACACCCATACAGTGTTTGTCCTCGAGGTCATATACTGGCACGGACGGTACCTTAAAACACACAACAACCAGTGGCGCTCCGCTTTTAAGACATGTTCAAATGTTCACTATCTTATGGATCACCGAAGCTGCCTTATGACATAGAATATTATGTTGCTTTGCCATGCATACGTACGTGGTAGCTCATCATCAGTCAATTTGTGATTCGGTCAAGACAAAAATTGTAAAATAATTACTGATAGAAGTGTGCGTTATTATAGCATGCATTGATGATCAATGCAAGGTGTGGCAAGTTAAAGTAGATGGTGAAAGTTACAATGTAGATAATAGGGGTAATCGTATTTTAATGACTTAAATCCAACGATATATATATTAGAATGACGTCATTTTGCCTTACAAACTGGATACCACATGTAACCTAATTAAAGGGTCTTATTCACAGATGAGAGAAGATTTGGAAGTTATGAATTAATAGATACATCTGGGGTCTGTTTCAACAAATGTCTTTATTGCATTTAGATTAGAGCGAGTACAATCACACTTACGGCTGTTCTTATGTGCGTTTCATCAACAATCACCAGAGTCAAAACATCATTAGTTAGGAGCGAAATCAAAACGCTCGCAACCATCTCATATTTACCGAAATGACCGGTATAACGTAAACTTTACCGCATCGTACCGGAATAATGGATTGACATATCCGTCCTTGTGGATGGTTTAAATCTTTATTCAAAAATATTTGTCATCTGAAACATTGCATTTACTGGTGATCATGATATAAGGGCATAACAAGGAAGAAAAATACATAAAATATAAGTGTTTGCATGATGATTTTCCAACACCGACCTAGCTGACCATGAATTGCGTGATACTAAATGTTGAAATGTCTCAACACGGATCCCGTTTCTCATGGTATTTGAACCAACGGCCCTCGTGTCTAGAGGCCGACGATTTTCCCTTATAGCACTGTCTTCCGCCTAATTGTGTTCGCCTAAACATATACCAAAATGATGGAATTTGGCATGAAAACCTTTACAGTGTCACACTAAATTGATTCGATTTATGTCGGGTTTTCACCGAGCGAATAATTTTATTGCTTCACGTAATAATGAAGAATCTTGAAGCAGAGACGTGGAGGCATGGTTTTTTAAGTCGAAGGTTAACCTATTACCAAACTTCAACGATATTTGACCAGTTTGTTGCAGAGGACCCAGGAAAGCATTGTGGGAAAAGGTGAAATTGCCCTCACGAGCAATTTTGCCTTTTGCCACAACGTGTTCTGTCCTATCAGAAGATTCTATCTCATCACACTTTGAAATGCTGTCTGCAAACTCTTTCAATTTGGGACAGTCGAATATTTGGCTTTTGTGAAGGCTTAAAAAGGGCAATTTTAATAACATCTTCTCTTAAAGTTCATAGACCTTGAGCCAGAAAAGGCCCTGCCCCCCCCCCCCCCGGGGGGATTTCGAAGGTTATTGTTTTTTTACCCTCTAGCTATGGGGCATTAGCCGACGAAAGATTGCAAAGTTCCGTTGGGGCTTTACGGAGTTATGGGACTTTGAAAATGGGCTTATCAGCAATACATAGCCTATATGAGAAAATCTTTAAAAAATCTTCTCCTTTTGATCCATAAGTTCTAGGGCTTTGATATTTGGTATGTAACATCATCTACTGGTCCTCTACCAAGTTTGTTCATATCATAACCGATGGGCCAAAAGTTTGAAGAGGACCAATAAATAATGCTACTTACCAAAAATCAAAACTTTATGTCAAATGGATCTTAAGAAAACAAAGATTTTTAAACCTTTTTCTACATAATTAAGGCAATGATAAGACCATAGGGCGGGCCGATTTTTGGCCAAGCGGTCATGATTTTATCATGGTTGGTAGAGGACCAGTAGATAATGTTTCATGTCAAATATCAAAGCTCTAGGCCACATGGCTCTAGAGAAAAAGATTTTTAGATATTTTCCTATATAAGGCTAAGTTAAACTGATAAGCCCCTGGGTGGGGTCATTTAAGGCCAAAAGGTCATCATCTTATCAAATTTTGAAGAAGACTTATAGATAATGCTACATACCAAAAATTTAAACTCTATGTCAAATGGATCTTTAGAAAACAAAGATTTTTAAACCTTTTTCTACATAATTAAGGCAAAGTAAAACTGATAAGCCCCTAGGGCGGGCCAATTTTTGGCCCAGCGGTCATGATTTTGATTAGATTGGTAGAGAACCAGTAGATGATGTTTCATATCAAATATCAAAGCTGTAGGCCTTAAGGCTCCAGTAGATGATGTTTCATATAAAATATCAAAGTTGTAGGCCTTATGGCTCCAGTAGATGATGTTTCATATAAAATATCAAAGCTGTAGGCCTTATGGCTCCAGAGGAGAAGCTTTTTAAATCTTTTGTTATATTAGGCTATTTTAAACTGATAAGTCCCCTAGGGCTGGGACATTTAAGGCCCAACGGACATCATCTATCAGAATTTGAAGAAGACTAATAGATGATGCTACATACCAAACGTCAGAGCTCTAGGTCAAATGGATCTTAAGAAAACTAAGATGTTTAAACCTTTTTATACATAATTACGGCAATGTAAAACTGATAAGCCCCGCCATTTTTAACCCAGCGGTCATGATTTTAACAAACTTGGTAGAGGACCAGTATACGATGCTACATTCCAAATATCAAAGCTCTAGGACTTATGGATCGAGAGGAGAAGCTTCAAAACTCCCCCTGGGGGGAGCAAAAGTGTTCTTGACTCATGGCCTATCACCAATGTCTCTCGGATCCTCGTGTTTTGTGTGCTTTAGACCGAGTGGGTCACGCTTTCTCGTGCTCACTTTTGATTGTATGTTTTGTGCAAAAATGGACTGATTAAACTATAACGTATGGGAATAGTATCACTGAAGATTACAGGTAAAATTATGTATACACGTATTACTTTTTATCTAAGAAATGGCAATATGACATATAGAAAAGAATTTATTTGGGAAAATTTAGAAATATTTTTGTCATACGAACTATATTTAAAACATTATTGGCAGACCTACGATAAAGGGTAGTACATGTAGACTTTCCTGTTTCATGGGAGCGCATTTAGGCGTTGGGATTTCTAAACCCTTAGAATGCTGAGTAATATTTAAAACATATATTTTTGTATCATCTGCATTCCAAAACCTTAAATATCTGCTTAATTTTGATAAGTGGAGATACTCAGAGTAGCGAACATGTTAGATCACAGGCCAGCCGCCAATTTACTTGGATCTAACCTGTTTGCATAAGCATGAAGTTGGTTCGAGCACTTCCATCAATTAACGGATTAACACAACAAACAGATCACATTATCTTTTGTTAAACCCAGGTGTTTACAGAAAACAACATTTGTGTATGACAAGAAAAACTTACATAGAATTATAAAGAGCGTAAAGCGTAGATTTTTCGATGAAGAGATAGACTGAACCGCTTACCATAAATAGGTCACATTATTCGCTTAAAATGAATGTCCTTTACCTATCAACAATACGTGGGCGAGTCTATTATTGAACGAAAGAATGTAGGTATATGTAGTGTTTTTAGGTTTTATTTCAAACATATTTTATTGTAAATTTTCTTTTTATAATTGGATTGTTTTTAAAGCTGATTTAGTCCCTCTCCTGTGTATCTTTGTATGGTCATATAAAGTAGGTAAGTTTCAGGTGATAGAAAATAGGTACCTACTTTTCTGGTGTGTTTATATTTACATGACATTATTGCAGCCGTGAACGTGTATTGTTCACCAACATTCACCGTCTGTTGACCTCCCTGGTTAGCATGAATTACGCGCTATACTGAGTATCTAAAATATCCTCGGACATATGTTCGACCACGTGGTTCGTCCACGTGCATTATTAGATAAATGCTGCTAAGCTTACCTCTTGATATATAATGCGTATAGCTCTATTGTTTATCGACTGTGTTCGGAAGACTGTCGAGTATTGAATATACCGCGTCATAATTATTCATGCATAGAGGGCAACAGATGTTGAATGTTGGTGAACAATACCACCAGGTAGAACACTATTTAAATCAAACATCACGCATGGGAGAAACATATTCACAGATATGCTGTTGAATGTAAGTCAATAAGAAAGAGGGGGTATTCTATGTCAAAGCTCCCCCCCTGCGTATGTGATACTACAGAATGTATGTTTTACTACATGGTAAGTATTTGAGACCATTGGTCAACATGTAACCAATATAATTGTGCACGACGGGAAACAATCAAATGTCCGCCTTTGATTGCTGACACCTTTAACAGCCATTATGACATTATATTTCCACCAAAGAATGAATCAACCTTCGATCGTGTTCACTTTGAGAATTAACGTGCTCATGAAGAGCGTAAACCCCCTTAAAACGGGTAAAGCAGACTGTACGATATTATCTCAATAGAAAATATATCAAACGACGATGAAACATTTATTTAACACATACAACATCAGTTGTGTTTAATGATTAAGTGTGGATTTTTGTAAGACAGGGATAATAATACCCATTCACAAAGCGTGAAAATCGAAAACCAAAGTAACGAATTATCTCCCTTTGACATTATTGCCTGAATTATACATGTTCTTTGAAAGAATTCTTTCTGAAGGAGTTACAAACTTGTGTTTTGATGAAAACAAGTGCTAGCCAAATGAAAGCAACAAACATACCAATAGCCTTCTTGGCGAGGTCACTGTGCCTTTTAATTTGTAGGAGAAGATATTCCTCTCTCTAGCACTACAGGAAAAATTACGAAATCTCGGTCAATTCTTTGCGTTCAAAACTAAAACTTTACCTATAGGCGGTTGGATTCAATAAGGGTTGATTCATGCTTTTAGATTTTTTGATTTCTTATCTGGAAATGCAGGCAAATAGCAAAAAGCCATCCTTAAAACGCTAAACTTGCGCAACCGATTTCATAGTCAGCACCACGGTGGTGCGGCAGAGCGTTCACCAGCCGGGCTGCTGTGTTAAGTATGATGCTTGTGCTTGAAAAATGGAATACGCAGTTTGAATACAGCATTGTTTGTTACTTTCCAGAGAGTACGAGGTATTGAATATACACATTCCGTACGATTTACTGTGCATATTTCAATTGCATGCTGGAGGTAATTGATTCAGTAAATGTTTTGTTCAAATCACTGTAAAAAAGTTAAACTGAATAGACATATAAAAGGCAAAAATAGTAAAGTTGGTTGCACCTAAGGGCAATCGTGATTAATATGAATTGTGATGAAAATGTTATTTCATCACCAAACCAAACACGCCTGTTGGTGGTTGATCCGAGACAAGTGTATATTTCATTTGAGTGTTGTCTTTGCAAAAAGCGAGCGTGATGATAAAAATCAAGGATGTCACAGTTTGACCTCAATGTAATGTTGATATCTCGATCTTCTACGCTTTCTCTGATACAACTGACCTTGAAGTAGATTGCTTTGAAAGCGATGTGACAGACGATAACTTTTTCATGATGAGAAGATTCCCCCTAAAGTCACAATAAAAGTATCAAATATTAACCAGATACATATTTTCCTTTTCACTAGCGATTTCCGTATATCAAAGTTAGTCTTAGTTACGTCTTCTTTATAATATCACAGAAAAGAAGTAACTGGTTATGGCTTAATACAGCAAGGGTTGACCAAAAAGTTTTCGTGACTTTACCCCCTCTTCTGTTAGAACTTAGTCATTGTTTGATTTTATGTTAACTGTTTATTTGCGTAAAATGAAACGAAATATTTACCTCAAAATTTTGAAATTGATTGGAAAAGATCAACAAAACTGCACATGATAGACCCTTAAGGGTAAATAATGTGTTTTGGACATACTTTTACTAGAGGGGTCCATAGAATGTGCCCCTCTCAAAGCCAAACAGGTTTTTTCCCTTCCTTTTTGTGTAAATTTAAGGGATTTTTGTGCGCTGGAAAAAGAGAGATACTACAAATCTATGAATAAAACCTGACTGAAATAGATTGGTTGATCCTGGATTTAAACAAAAATTTGGCGAGGGGCACCTATGTTGCCCCTTCTCCGTGTATACACTACTGTGTTCATACGGGCCTACATAACTATCAAAAAATAAATAAAATGTATTATGAAAAGTTTGCTTTCACCCTTTATTGTGTACTTTTTATGTAACAGATTAACATATCAAGCACTGTTTTTGTATTACTAAATGTGTTTGTATGTGTGTACATGTATACATGTACTTAAATATATGAGCCCTCCCTGAATTAATTATGCTTTCAATAGCTAAATTGTATATCAAACAACATGAAAAAAATTGTTTCAGCGACAGTTTTATCTTCTGTGCACAAGAACCCTTAAAAAAACAAGAACCAGTATGCGTCACAATCGGTCATAGACATAATAAAGAGAGAGAGAGTAAAACTATCTATTGCAGGAATTTTCGGGTCGACCCTCTCTTGTCTGGTTTCCTATATCAAGGCATTACGAAGCAGCTCCTGGAGGATTGACACATTATAACCTAAACATGAAGGGCTGTTTGTTTCAAGCGATCGCGTTACTGCTGATTGGTCGAATCCATGGCGAGGGGCCGGCTTTTTTTACAACCAATACAGACGAATACACCGACCACCCAGTCAAGTTTGATCGGCCCATCCCGACCTGGATCAAAGGAACATTGGTACGACGTAGTATTGTATCGTTTGTGATTTAACTTCGTTTCAGCATTTTCCAGACACTTTTTTTTTGACAGAGGTCTACACTTGAATATATGAAAAAATATCCATTATCTATAGAGAGAACTCATTTTGATAGTTTCAGATTTTATTCGTTGCCAGAAAATGATCCATGTTTTAATTGAGTTCCTGAAATGCTTTGTTATCTGAGTGAAATATTAGAGATATATACGCTAATTGGTTTCAAATCAAAGTCTTGCATTTTACCATACGATTTTAAAATCATTCTACGACTAACTTTTGAACAGGGGACATGAAATATCTTAATATCAGTTGTATTTTCTTGTCTACAATTTCAGTTTTATATACCGACATGAAAGAGCAAACACATTTGTTTACTTGTTTGTGTGAAAACTGCATCTTATTATAGTAAGGTTGTCTCCTGTGTCAGAGTTTGGGAGCTCAATGCCTAAACAGACCCATACAAAACATCTCAAGTAGATATAACTTATAGATAGATCAATATTTTATTCAGTGACATAAATTTTACAAAGTTTCTAGATACGTACAAAAAAACCCCAACAAATTTACATTTCTTAAGGTCAGATAGAATGTAAATAAATAGTTATAAGCAAAGTAAAATCAAATTTTAGAGGATGAACATAATTAAACACAAGACACAATACACATATTTGTATTAGGTTAGTATAAATATATTACTCATAAGTGAAACTTATTCGGAGCAAAAATGCATACAGGATATAACTTATACCTCCATAGTGGTCTGTGTAAGGGATTTTCAATATGAATTGATATTAGATATAAAAATGTTCACTCGGGTTATTACTTTTTCTAAAATTGACGAAATGTAAGTAACACAGTCGTAAGCGAAGTTGGCATAAATATCTGCGATGGCCGCCTGGATGTTTTTCTAAAGGTGTTTTGGACCATACCTCCTAATGCTTGCTACATACGATACGACATTCGATTCTAGCCCGGGGTCCTTGTCTGTGCGTATACCCTGCACTAGGCTAGTGCAGAGTTCATGCACGTGCCAGGACCCCAGGCTAATTCGATTCCGGCTATTATAAAAAGCAAACATAAATTGTTTATCCATATATAGACGTGCATCCCACCATGATAACGCTTATTATGTGGCTCATACAAAGACCAAGCAAACATGCTTATTAGGACTTTGGTTCATGCATCCATTTTAGCAATATAGATACATGGGTACCTTTTAACCAAATGACTTGGGAACACATTTGCGCAAGTAGAAGTCGGTTAATACGGATATAATCTTGGACAAAACTATTATATTGTAATGTGACACACCATTTGAAGAATCGCGGAGAGACGAGACCAGATACGTATTACATTACAACATTACTTTTCAAAATAATGAACGAATGAGTGGTGCCTCAACAGCTTCGATCATTTAGCCTGCACGAACGTTGACAAATAACTAAGTATGATTCAAACGAGAAACTTTCAAATAACTGTTGTATTAGAATAAGGTAAATTCTGTGTATAATGCATTTAAATAAACATTTCTCTCCTTTGGCAATTTAATTCCCGTTTGAAACAAGGAAGAGATTCCAGGACCAACCCAAAGGCCGAAACGCAAATACGGGTTATTGTTCGAGGTAGCAGAATCGAGAGTCATTAATTTAAGTTGTAAAAAAATCACAATCGATGTAAAATAGATGAGTTAAAAAGTTTATCTTTTTATCTTCCCAGATCCGTAATGGTATCGGTCGGTTCGAATTCGGCGACCGGAAAGTGACGAACGCTCTCGACGCGACGGCGAAACTCTCCAGCTGGAAGTTTCCAGGAAACGGAAGTGCTTTCTTCTCCACGAAGATGATCCAATCAGATTCGTACGTACAGTCCGTGAAGATGAACGATTTCGCGCCATATTTACTCGGTGCTCCTCTAGACCCGCCCATGTCACTGTTCGAACTTATCGAGTCGTTTAAAAACGGGCTCGACAACATGAACGTAAACGTGCTGAACTTTACAAACGGACAGACAGGGGAACAGAACTTTGTTGCCGTGAGTGATTGTTGGAAGTCGTACGAGTTTGACCCTGTAACCTTGGATACCATTCGACCGTTAACACCTGAACACCCTGGTCAGACAAATTGGGACGCTCCACTTCCGCTGAGTTCTGGACATCCCATGAGGGAGCCTGGTACCTCTAACCACATCACATTTCTAGGAGTTAACAGCATGTTACCGGGATCCAAGCCAGAGTTCCGGTTGATTCGTGTAAAGGCGGGAAATGAGCGTGAGTTGATCGGCAGGGTGGAAATCGATCAGTTGTCGTATCTGCACTCGTTTCCGGTAACCCCGCGCTACGCCATCTTGTCCACGCTGCCGCTATTTATAGATCCGGAAATGATGCTGAAGCACCTGTCTCCATTGGACGCGTTCAGATGGGATCCCAACGCGCCCACAGAGTACCACATCTTCGACTTGAAAACAGGCTTCGCGAAAACTATCAAGGGAGAGAACCTTTTCTATCTTCACGCCATCAACGCATACGAACCGAGTGACACCGAAATCATCATGGACCTGGCTGTTTACAAAGACGGATCGGCGCTCTTGACACTCAACATGACGAAACTGGAAGACGACAAGTTGCGCGCGCAAGCAGCGACCCCTATCCTCAAGCGCGTACACATCGACCTCGTTTCGGAAACGGCGACAGTCAGCGAGTTTAAGTACAAACAAAACGAGACTTTCATCCAGCAGTTAGAGTACCCGACCATCAACGAGGACTTCCGGTATAAAAAATACTGCTACATCTACGGGATTTCCTTCAACATGGGACACACGGACTTCCTCAATATGGCGATCGTAAAGAAGGATCTGTGTAACGGAAACGACAAATACTGGTACTCGGAGAACAAATACTACAACGAGGCTTGGTTTGAGCCGAGGCCGGGAGCCACGGAAGAGGACGATGGCGTCCTGATACTACCGATTTTCGACAAGGTCACCAAACTGACGAATGTGACAATTTTTGACGCAAAGGAGCTGACACTAATATCGTCTGCTCCCTTACCAACCAGCAACCCATTTGGCACACATGGTCGCTTCTTTAACAATGTGTTTTAGAGTTTATGTTTGTAACACGCTGGTAGCAGTAAATCTTAACAGACACTGTTTGTCGTGTTGCAGTTGATAATAGACTAATGAGGAGGGGAACGAACTGGTTATGTTAAATCTAAACTTTGTTTCCATGTTAGAATCGGTTCTGAATCATTTCCGGGATTACATCAAATACTGGGACCGCGAACACGTTATAAAATGTTTATTTTCTTCAAGTACTGGTATAATCTGTGCGTGCGATTTCCTATTTCTGGACATTCCCCAATGGGTGGTAAAGGCAACAGGGATTGCTCTCCTAGAGTAGACCGTCTCTTCCCGACTGTCCCATTAAAAGAATTTAGAAGAAATACTTGGTGGCTGTGAGAGGAGGATAATGCAAAGGTTGACCATAGTTAGTTTCGAAGTGTAACATTTAAAACTTAGTTTTTCAAAAAGGCAACAGCAAACGACCAAAAAAGTATGAAAGAACTATATTTTGACGATATTGCTTAGAAGCCATTGTGACTAAATGAGAAATTGATTGTCACAAACAGGTTCTTCTTTAGTCATGATGAATTCTTTGTTGCAGGTGCGTCATAGCGTGGTATCATAAAACAAATACATAAAGATATTATTCTATATTTGGCACAATCGAGGATAAACTTGAAATGAATGTGCTCTTTTCTCTACCGCAACGGTTATTAGAATTTGTCTTTACGATAACAGATATTAAACAAAACAAAAACGACTGTTTTGTCGAATATTGATTTCACAACTTCTAGTTTGGATGTGTGTGAGTATAGTCATTGAGGTCAATAAACGTAGTAACTCAGTAATATCCCAAATAACGCATTTTTATGATTACTGTCTTACCATGTTTCGTTTTATAACATATTCAATGTGAAAGAATTCGTTCTTGGCATTGATACAGTTTGACGTTTTACAGTTTCTTTTTGATATTAAGAAGAAACCAATTCAAACTTACCTATTTGATATTGATTGTGAAACAAGGTCAAATAACTTAAGATTTATCACTCTTGATAACGCTTTCTTAACACAGAACAAGTATTTACGCCGAATATGGATAGATGAAATATCACAAGGTGGGACCTTCTAATTACGGGATCCGAACAAACAACCCACAAGTACAAGGACCGACCCTTTACCCCTGGACCACAGACATCGAACATGAAGTAATACACCAGACGGAATCACGTTTTTTAGCGCAGTTTACCTTTAACTCTTTACAACCTGCAGACAACATTTTTTACTTAAAGCATACGACTTTAGAAAAGCTTTGTAAATATGTGAAAATACTTTCAGTGCTGCTGTTGAGACATGTGAATGGATTGAAAAAGCATTGTGGCAAAAGAAGAAATTGCTTGTAACAAGCAATTTCCCCTTTTGCCACAATACTTCATGACATTGTCTGCTGCAAGACGCAAAAATGATGCATTATGTGGTAATGTGTTAAGCTTCATAGATTGTCGAATTCTTCTGTGACAGGAGCTTTTTAACGAGCCGGAGTCTGTGATTTAGCATTCTTTTTTAGGCGCCATACGTTCCAACTCAAATTCAATACGAGAACATTTGAATAAATATCATATATATATATAAAATATAAATTTAGATTGATAATGAAATGCTTGTTTTTTTTGTTTTTTTTTTTTGAGGGGGGGGGGGGCGCTTATCTTATCAATGTCCATACATGCATACATGGAAGCAGAATGGCTATACTTAAGGTGTAACATACACACCAAAATATGGTGAATTCTACAATATAACACATATGTCTCAATATATATATACGAGCAGTTAAATAGAATTACCGAATATTCAAATAAAACAATGTGACCAGTCCATAATAAAAACAAAAGCAGAAAACACTTGTACAAACTTATGTTTGATTTCCGAAAGTAGCTTTAAACTACTGTAAGGAAAGGCAAAGTTCTCATCCTGAGTATTACCCCCTTTTAGTGTATACAGTCTAACTTGTGTTAAGCAGCCACCTTTTAAGCAGCCAACCTGCCTTAAACAGCCACTACAGAAAGTCCCATTGTTAGATGTATAGTGTGTTTGACTGTATATGAATTTGATGCATATATACCCGAGTAGTTATAATTGTTAAAGTAGAAGTGGTCCTGCTGGGTGTCGAACCCGGGGCCATTTATATCAACTAATCTCGTTACAAACTGGATTATTAAAGACCGGATCATTTAACAAGAAGAACTTGCAAATATCAGTTAAGGTCTGTTATTTCGAACCCTTTGTATCACATAGATCTACGGGAGATATATTTAGATAAAGCATATCAGTTTCACATCGATTATGATGGAAACCTAAAGCTTTTCAAATTTACTCTCGATGGCTGCTTCTTGGAAACCAGTACTCATACCGATTTTAAGGATTGTCCCGGCAATTCAAACATCGCCTAACGGGAGTCGACCCTCGCTCGGTACAAAAGGCCGACGCTCTATCACTGTGCCACTGTCGAATTCTCACATAGAGAAAGCGATAGATTTGAAATTAACCATCCCATATAGCAGCTATCATTAGTATAGTTTTGTTATAAGAGATAAGACGTACATCCTGTCGTCTGAATTATGTTGCGATGCCTGACTGGCATTTGAAGAAAGGAAACCCACAAGCAGTCCAGTGACAGTCGATAAGACTTTTACCAAGCTAAATCGAACCACCAAAAGCTGTACAGTCCGGTGACAGTCGATAAGACTTTTACCAGGCTAAATCGAACCACAAAAAGCTGTACAGTTCGGTGACAGTCGAGAAGACTTTTACCAGGCTAAATCGAACCACCAAAAGCTGTACAGTCCGGTGACAGTCGATAAGACTTTTGATACCAAGCTAAATCGAACCACCAAAAGCTGGGTGTCATGAAGACGCGATACTTCTGTTGTCGAGATAGTTATTGAAATCGAGGCGGTTCTTGTGGTTTCAAATAGAGCAACTTTTACTGACTTTGTCTGCACTTTTGAAATTTCACTCAATACTGAAGGATTTGAAGTGAAAGTCACAAGAACAAAGTTGCCTAGTTAACTATGAGAAGAGCATAGTTGATTACGCCTTTGCTTCATAGTTTGTTTTCTGTGTGGTGTTTAACGCCGTATCAACAATCATGTTATGTAACGGCTGAATCCATCAGTACTAGGCTAATTACTCTATAATGTTCTATTAAGTATAGCATAACATGCATGTAGTTGCAATAGTTACATCCCCGACATATATCACACCGACTCGCTTCGCTAGACACATACATTCATACTTTTCATTAAAGAATACTGCAAGATAATTAAAAATCAAATGAAGATCTAGAAATGTTTTGAAAATTGAATGAATATGATCAGAGACATAGATAGCATGTCTTTATTGTATTTGACTCTGGTATGAAATTCCATTCTACAACTGTGAAGAGTATGGAAAATGTACAGGTTTGCTTTTTTCTCTTAAATGAGACATACGTTATTTAATGCTTCAACCTCTTAATAGTAAACAAATTGTGGTGACATTACTTACATTGTGATTTTATCAGGATTTGCGTTTGATAAAACTGAATTCTGAAACTTGTTCGGTTCATATATTGTAACAAACAGAACAATATTATATTTCAAATAAAAACTTTGAACGCTTCAATCAAACTGACCATAATTTTGTTCTTCCGGTCGATTAACAAACGGAAAACAAGAAAAAGAAGTTGAACAAACGTTTGCTCTACGCATAACAGCAGAAATACATTCGTCTTGGATTCTTCTCCATTAAGACTTTCTTCTAGTTGAAACCATTCGAAGGTAACCTTCGTTAAATAACGACAATGGGAGACCGATACAATATTCACAGCCAACTCGAGCATTTACAATCAAAGTACATCGGTACCGGACACGCAGACACAAACAAATGGGAATGGCTGACGAACCAACACAGAGATAGCTCCGCCTCCTACATGGGACATTTCGACATGCTGAACTACTTCGCCCTGGCCGAGAACGAGACGAAGGCTCGAGTACGATTTAACTTACTCGAGAAAATGGTTCAGCCTTGCGGACCCCCACCAGAACGTCCCGAGGATTAAATAAACAATGTATGGTAACCGACATGGACACACGTCATAATTATACGCTTCATTGTCAGGAATTAAAAAGACTTAAAATGTTTGATCTTCAAGAAATCTAAATCAATGAAAGGAATATCTTTCTAAAAAAATATATGCACCTGAGAAACAACAAGGCTGGACAAACAGCTTATCTTGTTACATCCATGTGGCAATTCCAACAAACTTGTAACGTGTTTGACTATATAGAAATCATGACAAAGAATCTAGAGGAGAATGTTCGGTTTATAGGGAATGTATGCACCAGGAAATCACAACCATCTGAATTTCACTCATCCTTGTGACGGTTCTAACAAGCTTTAACGTATAACTTTAAGATATAGATATGTGATTACACATGATAGTTAATTCTTTGCGAAAGCATCAGACACTACTAAAGGCCAGCAAGAATAACCTACCAAGGACAGAACTACTACTCTACTAGAGTACTCCAACAAGTCAACGGAGGAATCTTACTTCATCAGCATGCTTGACATTGCAACTTCAAGAGGGAGATGTGTCCACAGAAAATACTTATCAAGGACTGTAACATCAACAATCTCATCATGTTTCGAAAAAAAAAGCAATCAGAAATTTTTAGACAGAATGGTAACATTTTCAAAGAAAGACTGAGTGTTGGGCTGGTGTGTCGCCTTTATATTTTTCTCCAATATCGATATTTTCCTTCGAATTAACTTTAGGATGTCATGAGATTCAACAGATTTGTCACAACATTGTTTTCAACTCTTTACACATTGTTCATTAAGTATAAAAGAAATTTACTATTTCTTATCAGCAGCACTTTGCTTATAGAGTGAATTTTCAACAAATTACAATAGTCACTGGTTGTCGGTTACACTTCTTGATATAACATCTTGATGCTATGAACATTGCTTTATTTGGAAAGAAACAAACAAAATGACTTTCATTACCTGTTATTTTTTCTATATGCTAGCCTATATAGAGGTAATGAATTACAGACAATGATTTCCAAAACAGAAGCCTTCAATAGTTTTAACTATTCTTTTGCAAGAGTCAGTAATTCTATTTCATTGCACTTGAAGGAGATGTTTTCATGAATGCAGTTTTAAAATGTAATAGATGTGAGAAAAGAAGTTGATATTTTAATAAAAGAACATTACTCTTCATCAAAACATATTTTCTCATTGTAATTTGTTGTTGTGAATGTAAAGTACTGTCTTGAGTGTTTTTAGCAAGTTTTCTGGATGACCTACCAGTACTGGTTTAGAAATACTATAGGTCTTGCTCATGAATATGTCACGATGAAAAAGATGGCCACCTCTGGGGATCAAACTTAGGTTGACGTGTCTCTTGTTCCTGATGCTGACCATTTACCATGCTGATCCATTTGTTTCAACTCAAACTGCTTCTGCTACAACTGATCATTTTTGATATGTAATAAATATACATGAAAGTTGTTAGACAGAATCATTCATTATCATGAAGTAGAATTATGCTTTCTTTTTATTAAAAGACTTTAATCATCTTCCCTTTTTAAGTTTGTTGATATAATTTCAACACTACTTCTGATAGATAAGAACAATCTCCTTCAGATGATTTATTACCAACAACTTGGTAAAACAGAATGTTTCTTTTTTTAAAACAACAGATAAGAATATCCCCCTACCTTACAAGTAAAGCTCTGATAAAAGAAGCCATAGTGACAAAATGAGACTTTGAATATGGGCAATTTGTTCTCATTTGCCACAATGACTTTTCGAGGTTTTCAAGTGCAGTATTGTTTGTATTTGGAGGAATTGGTCAATATCTCTTAATGCCTTCAGCATGAATGGTAAGATGTGTAGCTCTGCACCATAATATTGTAACAAGTCTTTCACAAAATTGTTTAATTTCATTCTACTTGCATAGATTTCTAGCATCTAGATGAAAAAAAAATTTTTTTTTATACCATTGATGTTTTCTTTTTAAATGTCCCGACATATGTGGTTATTAGATATGGAAGGTTCAACATGTCTGTGGGTTGTTGCAGCATTGAGCTTTACCAAACTAGAAGTAATTGTATCAACCAATTACACCTGGTAATGTACACATTGTTACGGATGCCATAGCGACAGACTAAAGAAATAAATCCTGGAGAGCTTTTTCATTTACAATCGAAATGGTATCTTGAGCCAAAAGCTAATGCATACATGTATTAAATGTAAGCCTCTCTGGTCTGACAGCATAAACTACTCCGTTTGTTGATGAAGAGTTCATGCACATATATGTCACATGCACTATACTCCCCAACTAGAAGGATGCTCATTATCTATAGAACCTTGTCAACATTTTTATGTTCCGATCATCCCAGCAAGTCACAAGCGCCTGCAACCATTACTCATTCTACATTTGAGGGAGGAAAATTAATGGATCAAAGGGAGATCAATATCGGGCCCCTTTACCCGGGTGGTAAATTGCAACCTATCCCAGCTCGACTTACCAACATGAAAGATACTTGCATAAAACTGGCAACTTTTCTTTTAGAATACAGATTAGATATTCAAAATCAAACTTTGTTAAATATTTTAGAATTTTAGAAAAAATATTAAGGGTAATTTGTAATGAAAGGGTTTAAAATCTTATGTTATCAATTTACAATAATAGAAAACAAAAGTTAAGAAATTCTGTTGAAGAAAGGTTAAAAGATATAACTATCTAAGAATACTTTTTCATCCTTTTATTTGTTCAATATTTCTTTTAATATGTAAAGAAAATCCACAAAAGAAGCAAATTGGTGTTGTGATAATAAAAATGGAGTATATAAAAATCGCAAACTTTACGAACATCCATTTTTTCTTTTTTGTTTCTCTGAGGATTCAAAACTATCTCCACTAACATTCTGAAATACATATAGAAAAGCAGCTAAATACATATAAAAATAAGTTTGCATCATTTTCAAGGTTATTACCTGAAAGATAAAACAAAATTAGAGAGACTGTGGGAGATGTGTTTGACTATTTACCACAATTTTCCCCAGAACTCCCCAAAATAAGCCCCTAGCTCATTTTTCAAACAGACTCTTTTTTATCTACATTAACTCATTTTGAGACATCTGCAGTTGAAGACATAACACAGTGGTGAGAGAGATATTTCTCCTTTTACACAATGGATTCTACCAAATATGGCTAGGCAATCTCTATGAGAAGAATCAAGTCAATTAAAACAAACAATAACAATGAACATTTCAACATTTATCTTTAATCTCTGTTATAAATCCTGTCAGAAAAAGTTTCTCATGAAAATGCCAATCTGTATTGATCTGAACCCTTGATTAAAACTTCAAATCTAACATCAAATAAAACATTTGATCTTCATTCCTTCGGACCACTGAGAAATTGTTGTAATTGTCTTAGCAATGTTAATTTTTGATTTATGTTATGTCTTATGTCAATTTTGGGACAAGTGTTTTTAGTGGGATTTAATGGCATGTCAAAATATTTCAGTTATTTTACAGCTTTCATGAATCCATCAATACAAGGCTAAGTCTTAACCCCTATAGTGCTGGGTAATTTGCTAAAAATAGATTTTTGTGTAGTCTGCTTTCCAAAACCTAAAATATCTGCTTGATTTTGTTGAGGAAAGATACTCAGAGTGGCAAACAGGTTAGATCACATTCCAGCCGCCAATTTACTTGGCGGCTGGCCTGGGACTTACTTGTAGGCAATAGCATGAAGTCGGTTCCAGCACTACAAGGGTTAACAGAAGACAATCACTTAAAACCAGATATGTATCAGTAGACTTGAACTCTAGACCTTTGAATTATAGGCCTGCCACCTTAACCACTGGGTCACACAGGGCCCTCTTTTTAGAAGTATAAATCAAATTCCGTGTCAATCATACTGAATAAGCATTTACTCCCTTTATTCATGTTTACTTTTATTCAGTTGTCAAATGCATTCTTTAACATCATTGAGTATTCTTATTTGTAACTTTTCAAACATTCCTTCTACAATTTAATTATCTTAGCACTTCAATGATCCAACATCTACAATTCACATTTACACATAAATACATGTTTACACTTAACTACATGAATATCATTTATTTATCTTGCATCAAACAAAACCCAAAAGTGAATCTACACAATAATTCATATTTCATTGCTTATTAGAGACAGAGAATTTACAAGCATTGAAAGTTCTTGTTCACCGATGAGATCAATTGAAAGTCAAAATAAAGTGTCATTGAAACAATAATTTTTTTGTATTGTCTGATATACAATTTAATGTAGCTATTGAAAGCATAATTAATTCAGGAAGCCTCAAGTTATCTAAGTATAACTGATGTCTCACTTTCAGATTATAAGACATGTTCATTCACTGTTACACACTATAAAGACTTAAAACAGGTATAATTTTGCTTCCAACGACTTTTTCAGTGAGTATCGTATAATAACAGTACAGTAGTTGTGTTATGATAACAAAATTAATTTAAAACTTATAACCTCCCATCTGTGAACAAGCACCTTTAACAAATACCTTGACATTTTTTATTCTGTTCAAATCTATATCGCATATCTCCTACATTGCAGTGAAAAAGATTTGACATTTTGCTTGAACAACAATGATTAACAGATTACCACCTAATGCCACATTTTAGCACCTTGCAGCAGACGACTTTCAAAAAGCATTGTGTCAATGGGAAAAAATGCATGTCACATTTTTTCGATCTATTGACATTATCACAACAGCAGAACTGAAATGCTTTTCACATGTTTACAAACCTTTTCTAAAGTTGTCTGCTTTAAGTAAAGAAATATTGTCTGCAAGTGGTATAGACTTAACCAATAAATAATCATGACCGATCCCCCACTTTGAATATGGGAAACCGTATTGGCAGTGCCAGATCTCAAACTTTGGACCCCTGTATTACAATTAGACTTTCTACAAGAAATGATGATCTGCTTAGACGGGGTTCTGAACAACTTTAACTGCTTGCAAACTTTAAAAACAAAACAATTAAGCTTCATAAATTTTGCAAAAGATTCCACTTCTTCGTTTTACCGATCAGATAGGATTAAATGTTATAACATTTTGTCTTGAAAAATCAAAGAATGACAAAAGAAGATAGTAATCCCCCAAAAAATCGAAGTTTTCAACTACATCTATGGATTTCTACAAGAGGAATATTAATTCTTTCGCTAGCACTGACTGTTTAAAATGAATTTGCATGGCATGAAGAAAATTGTAAGGGCCAATATCCAAATTGCTTATTATGGGCAAAACTCCTATTCTATCATAATGTTAGATGAACCTTTAATACTGATAGCTCGAGTCAATAATCAGATTCAACATTTTCTGTCACAGATCTTTCAGAATCCGGAATAAAAAACGGTTTGAGTAGTTAAAAGTCGTAATGTGATGGATTTCTTTAGTCAAAATATCAGACTGCATCATATCATTAAGCTGAATTGTCATCAAATGAAGGGATTTCTAGTAAAAGTTGAAGATCCAAATTCATTTGAAGGTCCAGAAAAGAAGCATACATCCATGGAGGCTGGGGAGTCACATGATAAATGTTTACAATATTATCTCTAGACAAGATGGCTGTGCCCATGACACAAGAGATATTTTTGCTTTGTTCATCTACTTTTACCAAATATAGCCACATTGTGTAGCTGCATAAGTTGACAATCAACTTTCTGGTTCTTGTAGTATATGATAACCAATGCTTTTTAAAAGCGTATGTCTAACACTCGGCAAGGCACAGTGGATGGGTGATGTTTTCAGGTCATTCACACCCGTCAACTGTGTTTTCTCTTCTGAGCGTTGGACATAATGCCATTAAAAAGCATGGGTAATCATATACCACAAGAACCGAAAAGTTGAAGGTCAACTCATGTGGGGTACCCAATGTTGCTATCATTTTCAAAAGTAGGTGACAAAAGCAAACATACCTGTAGTGGGGCCATCTTGTTGGGACATAATATCGTAAACATTGGTCATGTGATTCTTCCGAGCCAGCCTCCATGGCCACCTTTCTTACTTCTTCTCACTACCACATGTTGTGGACACCTGATATAATCTTCCCTATATGAGGATTTAGAGAAGTATCCAAAACATATACCCCATGTTCTGGAAAAATGTTCATGTAAGACATGGTAGACTATTCTAACAAGTATCTATAACAGAAGTTTACATGTAAATCATGTTGACTTTGAAAAACTTCAAGGCAATCCCTCGTATACTCCATCTTTACTGTACTCCTGTAAATATCATCTGATGGTCTGGTTCAAGAATGAATCAATAATGATAACCCCTTCGAACAGCACGGAACTTTATGTGTTAATCGTGTAATGAACTATTTCAGTCCTGACTATCCCCACTATCAAATCCATCCTCACTCTCTCCGATACTAGAATCATCAAACTCTGAGTCATACTCCTCATCGTCATAATACACATGCGCGCCCATTACAGCGTTTTTATGCACAAATTTGTTTCTATTTCGAATTTGTTTCGATGGAAGGATTCTTCGAGGTCCTGCATTGAACTCTGCGACAAGTGGATATATGTGCTGTATTGCTGATTCTATGTTGGTAACCCTAGGAGCTGAAACAGTAAAACATTTAACAGTTTTATAGGTCAATAGAAATTTGATCATTTGTTTCTTTACACATTCTTTCATACAGGGTTTGTAAAAGGCTAGTATCAATAGGTGTTTGTTATTTATTTTTTTTATTATTTCATGGGATGAGGATGACATGGGCAGGGTTTTGAGTATAAACCATTGTGTTACGCAATAAAGAAGAGACTTCATATAGAAATTTCTGTTTTAGGGCTTAATAGTTTAGGTTTGTTAAAGATAAGTCTGAGTGATCCAAACAGGTTAAACCTAGAATTTAAGTCTATGCTGTGATCATAATTTCAATTTTTGAAACATCGGCAAAGGTAGAGCACATTTTCAAAATGCATGCAAGAAAATCGCTCATCCGATATCAATGTAACTAATAATCATTTGAGTTGTTAAAATTTGCACAATTTTAAAGTCTGCTCAGTGTTTTTGAGACAGAACACTCAAAATCATACTGGTTAATTTTCCATTACAAGTAAATAAATATAAGAAGTGGACTCTTAATGGACAGTCAAGGTAAAATGAAAAATACGGAAATAGACACCGAAGCTTGTCCAAAAGCCGTAACGGATAAGTGAATATTTACTGTATAACCAGTATATGGACAAGTCCAGATAAACTTTTTGGCATTTACAAACAAGTGAATCAAAATCATGCTAACACATCCCTCACTTAACTATGTATTGTTCTAACAAAATCATTTTGAAGGCATAAAATGATGATTTGGATTGACTATCATGTGAAATAGCAGTTTACAGTTACTCTAAAACCTGGATTTAATTGTTTTTATGTTTACAGTTTTATTGAACACGTCTACAATATCTTCAGTTATGATACTGCTTTCCTGAATCCACCAGTTCTAGGTAAGGGCTCTGAAGTAACTTGCCTAAGGACACTCCCAAGAAACCAAAGGTGTCGGTGGGGCTTGAACCCAGGACACCAAGTTCTAAGTTGGCCACCTTGGCCTTTAGGCTATGCAGGACCCCTAGATTTCATTTAAGCTGATTGATGTACACATACTAAGGAAACTACAGTGCACAAAATTTTGGAATTACCTTGCTTGCTTTCTGTAGGTGCAATTTTGTACTTTCATATTAAGGTAGAATACTCATAATTTGACATTTTGAAACCCTTTCTTTATCGGATTACTTCAGTCATTTTCGGTATACATTGGTCAGTGCTGAAACTATTCGACCAATGTCATGGCATTGTTTACTATTTAACAGATACTTGTGATTTTCTTTAAAATCATGCAATTTTTCATGAGTTCATGTAAGGGTTTTTCATTCCCATTTGGCAAAGTCCACATGATAATTTCCCCTAATTACCTACATTTCCTATATATAAAAAAAAAGGTATAAAAAGTTTTCCCCTCAGAGTTGAAAAAATGCCTGGATGCATTCTGTGAGCGACTGAAGTATTCCAATGAAAGAATTAATTTAAAAGTTGGAGATATTTGGAATTCTACCTTAATGAAAACCACTGAGGAGATAGTTTCCTAAAATAGTATTGTCCTGGATCAATCTACTGTTTGTTACTAAATATACACATATACACATGAGATTGTGAGCAGCAAATAAATATACAATATACCTGTGACAGTTATACTTCCAGTTGAAAATATTTTTAATGTGGCTTTCGGATCTTTGATTTTGTAAGTGACGCCTGGATGCAATTCTGGTTCGTAACTGAAAAAATTAATAATTAAAGCTTTTTTTCATTCATACATGAAGCCTAGTTCATCAAAAATAGAAGAAGACTCCTAATTTGACAGCTTTCTTATACTGTATATGGAGTTTTACATTTCATCAACATTATTCAACAACAGTTAGATTTCAACAAAGGTAAAGAACAGAAGCAGGGCTTTCATTAAGATTTGAAGTTACAGATACGGGTTAAGATCTAACCGATTCAGCCAGACAACCCTCTTTTATGGGACTTTATGACTGTTCATGAAGTAACGATTCACAGGGGTTTTAACCAATGGTTTGCATCGGCAATCAGTTTCTAATGAAAACCTTGAAAATAAGAAACGTTTCAAAATTTTTTAACAAATGCCTCCTTTTATCCTGATGTCTCATACCCACTATCATAAAATGAACACTGCTACTTTGTTTATTTGGGGTTTTTAACTCATTAACTACAATTCTACAGTTATAAAACTGATTTCATGAATTCACCCTTATTAGTCTAGGACGCCAAAGTGTTTTTTTATAGGAAACTCCCACAAAACTTTGGGTACTGGTGGCGCTTGAACCCACAACCTTTGAGTTCTGGGACTGTCACCATAATCACTGGCCAATGCTGGACTTTAACTACACAGTGAATTTTCCTAGAGATTTAAATATTCTTCATCATATTAACAAGATCTATCCTTGACGAAAATATGTATACCACTTACCTGGCATCTTTTCTATCCCTAGAAAATGCGGTGATGTCAATAGAAAATGGAACAGAACATGTGCCCAGTACATTGACTACACGGAAGTTACAGAACTTGCACTTGTACCCAAGTTTCTGGATTTTTCTTGCAAACTTCCTAGCAGCTGTCTTTGAATCTGCTTCACTGTAAAGAGACAATCATATTTCCTTATATATGTTTATCCCGAAAGAGGGTGATTTTTTGTTTGTTTTATTGAGCAGTTATATTATGTCAACAATATTTATATTATATAATATTGCGACACCTGGCTGATCAAAGGCTGAGGACAACCCCTTACTTTATACTATGGTGTTTGACACCAAATCAACATTTTTTCAGTTATGTGACCATTTTCCTGGATCTACCAGTACTAGGAAACGGCTCTTAAAGTTCCCAGACGTCATACAATAGAAATATATATGTAAAATGTGGATTTGGCGTATGGTATTAAGCTATACTCAAAACAAATATTCATAAAAATTAAGTCAAATGTAGATAATGACGGAAAACACCCACTGTATCACTCACTGGATGTTACATCTACTGTATGGTAATTAGTTACCCATATACCCTGTTGTTCTTTTTGTTTAAGTTCTACATCACCAACTGTACGTTATTCCAGGTAGTTTGATGCAAACACTTTAGTGCAAGAACGTGGATGTTTGCTTTCAGAGTGTATTCTGATTATCATGGGCCAGGTGTCTATAGCTTGACATATGTGCGAGCTTTATCTAGGTCAAGTAGATTTCACACGTGGCTAAAAAAAGTTGTCATTTTAGTGTAGGACTTGCTATTTTCTTACACTTATCTCCAGATCTTTTTCATTACATATGTTTCATTGTTAACTGATAATTCATCCAATATCATCTTTCTTAAAATAATACGAGATAAGGGGAGAAATCTCAGATGAGAAGTTTTCCTTTCCACACTAATTCTTATCATACCAGCATCCAATCATGAAAAGGTCAGTTAAACTTAAACAAATGGTTAAAATCTGGCTTTATGACTGTAAATTGCTGCTTAAAATTCTGGTAAGTGTTTGTATAAATGTTGGGCAAAATTAATAAAAGTAAAAATACTGGATAATGTTAACTATGGTCCAGATGTCAATTAACCAATTAAGAAACACATAGATTACAGCTTTTTGTTAACCAATCATGTAAAGATAAAGAATGCTAAGTACCCGGGACAGTCCGACTGACAAAATGGGAGGCTAGCACACATTTTAAAGTTATTTGAGACATAATTTGCCGCTCACTGTGACCAGCTGAAATATGCTTTTTTTTCTACAGATACTTTCAATTTTGACAGGTTGCAAAATGGAAATAAGATTAATTTGTTTTCCATTTCGCTGTTCAAAATATTTTGAGAGACTCAGGGCTCACGCTGTCGGTCGCCAAATGCGAATATTATTTCATTCTGGCGAAAGATTTCCCAATTTGGCGAATTTGCTTGGCCCATGTTTTTTTTTTCATTCAACTTTACCTTATTTCCACCTGTCCAGACATTACAGACAGTTATATCTTTTGACACACTTAACAGTTAGTATCTCCGAAAACCCCAAATTAATCCGCTAATTGTTATCCCCGTGTCAAACAATGCCTGAGGCGTGTATTAATCGGGTCTTTATTATGTGTAAACAACTCGACACACTTGATTGGTAGACTCGATGCGGTTGTTCCATGAAAACCGATTGCTATTTACCGCATTCCGTCCAGTGTTTTATGATGCATGGTAGAATGCGAGAATTTAAAGAGGGTTAATTTGTAAAGTATTTTGATATTGACAATTCGCTTCCTTCGTTGATGCAACCGTACTATTCAAATTGCGATCCTCTATTATTAATCATTCAAATGATCATACCGGAGTCTTGACGAGAGTAGAAACAAATAGACCTAAGATCATGTTTACTTTCCATTTATCTATCGGACATTTCTAAAATAAATAACAAAACTGAGAATTCAGAAATGTATAGTCTTCAATATGATTTGATGTTATCTGAGATAAAAGATTCATTTTGATTTTGTCACTCAAAGCTTAGCCTTTAGTTATACCATCTTTGGTTTAAATTTGTTCGGAAGGGGGAAGGGGAATGTCTTGGCTTTTTTTTTTTTAAACATTAAATTTTGATTGGCATTACACATTACATATTTATGACATTACAATTTTAATAAAAATGATGAAACATAACAAACAGAAATAATTAACCAAGAGGATTTAACACATATGTACATACAACATGAAGAGTGTTTAAAATAAAGAAATTTTAATTGGAGCCATTTGCTCAGAATTTGGCTCCTACTTCTTTAATTTGGCTCCTATTTTTGTCATTTGGTGAATGTGCTGGCGCAGACTTTTTTCCAGCCAGGGTGAGCCCTGAGACTCACTCAAGACAAATTGGTACCTATATCAATATATGCTAAGAAACAAAATAATTCATTTCCTCAAAATACCTTTTCTTGTATTTTTTTTTATCAGAAGATAATGAAGCGACTAGTCTTAGGAAACATAATTAAAATGCCTGTAAAGGAACAAAACAGGTAAAATGTTGTGCATAATAAGTTGTGACTTACCTTATTGCCCCTGTGACCGTTATTTTACCCGACGACCAAATGCTAGCAGTTGTATAGGGTCTTCGTATTCTCATATTCAACATCTGAAAAACAAATACAATAGAAAACATTGAATTCAATATGTATTTCATGCAATATCATTCTATTAATTTGATTATCTGCAGAGTCTGAGAAAAAGTTAACTTCTTCCTTTTTTTAGGAAAATGAAAACTATCAGATAGTATGGAAAAAAGAACAGTATAAAAGAAATAAGGAAAAAAAGAACACTATCAAAAGATTATGAACAATGTGATTTTACATAGTAGTCTAACTTGTATTAAACAGAAACATACAAAGCATGTTAAGCTGCGAATTTGAACAGCATGAAAATATTAACTGCATTCAATCTTGTTTCTAGCAACGTTAGTATAAGGAGACTGATTTGTCATACATGTACTCGACAACTGTAGACTTAATACAGAAGCAAATCCTTCAGAGGCTCAAGAAGTAGCTTTATGAATGAAGTGTGTCATGCATTTAGATAGCTTCAGACTAAATAACATAAATATTTCTCACATTGTTTAAGAGCAGTCATTGTGCAAACAAGACATATTGGCAAAGTGCCTGGTGCACAGTAAATGGCCCAATTCATTCAAATTTGATGTAAAAGAATATTGTATAGCAACTAAAGAATTAATGTTCCAAAATTTTCCATTTGAGTGCATGTCAAAATACAAGTGTGCAGAAAATTTCATGAAGATCACATTGATAGAAATGAAGTTATCTATGGTCCAAAAATGCTTATTTTGACATGTAATGAGTTGGCATCTGATTTGTTCATGTTTTTTTCTTTCATATATTGATCATTTTCTTTTTAAAATCCATAAAGGAAGTCATTTTCCATAATACCAGTCTTATAAGCAAGAATTTAAAGTATAACACAGGTAATTCGATGAAAAAATGTGAAAGTTATGGAATGTTTAGTGAAAATAGACTGCTTGTAATGCTGGCATTTTGCTAAGGCATGTAGTTTTTTCTAAACCATGCCCAAAGCAAGGTGAATACAGATCAGAATCTTTTATAACAGCATTTAAAGCAGTATACCTATACACATGCAGATATATGATTAAAAACCCTGTTTAAGGGCATTTGTGTGATTCTTTAACCATTTTCAAATAATATTCAGTTTGTGTCAAAAAACGTGTAATGTCCGTCCCCCCTATGTTTTTTACAGAAAAAGCTGTCAATAGCATTAAAATTGGGTGTATGTCAAAGCCTTCTAGTGATAATATAAAAATAAAGTACAAGAAATAATTTTGTTGTAATTTTAATCTATGAAATATTGGAAAATACAAAAAATATGTGTAATGTCCGTCCCCGAAATGTCCGTCCCCACAGAAGGGTACATCAAATTTTCATGTTTGATGATGCAAAGGAGCTTTTATTTTGATGCAAAATGTTCTTATTTGACTTGATAATACATAAAGGGTACAAAGAAGAGAATTTTCTGTACAAAAATGGTATCTAGCTCCTTTTCTATTTTTGACAACTCCCAAATGTGGCCACATGACAATTTAACAACTTCGAATGATTTATCAACATGATTTTAATTCTTGTAACATTCTTATTTATCATATGTCTTATTTTAAACTTAGTTAACATCTTTCTTCCATCAAATGTATTCCAAACAAGATGTATAGCTGTGAAATCAGGAGGGGGATGGACATTACACAGTTTATCAATGTCGATAACCTGTATTTTGGCTATGAATTTTGGATTAATTGCTTAGAAAATGAAAACATATTAATGAAAGATCTTTTAGTAAAAATTATATTGTGAATTTGATAAAATAAAAAGCATATGTCACTGATCTAAAGTAGTTGTGAAGGGGACAGCACATGTTCTGGGCTCTTCATTGGACCAAAATATTATGAGCCATTTTGGCTAAGCTACCCAAATTTTCTTTAGCCACTTGGATTTTTGCAAAGCCAAATTTGGCTAAGTCTTTTTAGCCATTTTAGCAGAAATATTAAATATAAATTACAGTTCATTTGTTCAATTTACAGACCAATTATTGAAATAGGCTAGAATGGTATTTATCACATAATAAAATAAATGATGTGTAAATTGAACAAATAAATAACAGTTCTTGTATCAGCCACTTCATTGTGTGGTTGTTCTTAGTAGAGTACTACATCCTATACCTCAATAAATGTTTACAGAACTTTGGGACAGGGTTAGAAAGACGACAGAAAATAATTAAACTTGCATGCATGCACCTGGCATGATTCATTTTTTAAATAAAACAAAATAAACATTTAAAAAAAGAATATAAAATAACTTTTGATTGTAAATAAAACAAAATAAATTAAACATTTTAAAAAAGAATATCTAACATTAAAGTTTGCAGGGTATGCTGCAGCGTTTACGTGATCTGGGAGTCATTGAACTGGCAAGTTGACAGTACTTGTACAATAATGACGTTCTTTTTACTAAATGTGGGAGTTCCAATGCATTAAGATATGCTCATTAAAGGTTATATTTCCTTGAATGTTTGTTTTAATTACCATTTTTCACCGGGAGTCCCTTTCCCTCATGTTGTTGTTGTTGTTTCGTTGTCCGTAAATTCCGTACCATGGAATTTCATTCTAATATTGCATCGATGTAATCATTTAAAACGCTTGATATATTGAATGTGTTTACACACAAATAATGTTTTTTATTCGCGTGCTTTTTATTGCAATAAGTCCCATATCACCTTTATGAGTATCTTTTTTTAACGCAGTGAGCTACAGAAATAAGTATCGAAAACGTTTTGGTGCGTTTTATTATTCTGGTACCACTTTAGTGTGACACATAAACTGAAACCGGGAACCGGCCTGTTTAAACGTTTTCATTAGACGTTGCTATTGGAAATATACATAATGTCTGGTCTCCGGATTTTCTAAAAGAGCGCTTTCACTAGAAAATCGGCTAAGGAACCAAACACTTCTATTTATATTTAAGCTGTTCAACGTCAAACTATTCAATTTTAATTAATGATTACCACTCGTAGTGGCGAAAAGACTTTAGCCATTCTTCCCACTTTCGCCATTACAGACTCTATACAAAATGGGGTCAATTTTACTTTCGCCAAATTGACGAAAGGGTACATTTCTTTTTTCGCCAAACCAAGTTGACTTTCGCCTATGGCGAATGGCGAAGCTTTATGAATAGCCCAGCTGTTTAACATTGGGATTCCTGTGAAAATGAACTTTCGAAATACCCGTCAATTGCCATGTGTCACACTCCAAGGGTATTGAAGGTATACAGACATTAAATTTTCTTTGTCTGACTAGGGCAGACATATGTGCCCACCCCTGCCATACTTCAAATTAGTGATTAAAGGTAGGGTATGATCAAACAAAAAGCATGAGAGTAAAGCTGAAGAAAGACTAGGTATTCTGTTGTGCCATTATTTTTTTGTGTTAAAGCCTAATTTGAATATCTTACTTGTTCACATTTTTGCATGTGCAACATTTTTAGAACCATTAATATCTGCTTCATTTTGATGAGGAAAGATACTCAGAGTAGCAAACAGGTTAGATCACAGGCAACCTCCAATTTACTTTGCTGCTGGCCTGGATCCAACCTGTTTGCATCAGCATGAAGACGGTTCCAGCACAATACGAGTTAAAAAGGCAATACTTACCCCATGCTGTCTATGGTATTCCACATTATTTCCTTCAGATGCAATTTTTTTCAGATTCAAATGACATTTCACACTGAAGCTACACACAACATTGTTTATGGCGATATCAATCATTGGTCCTTCATCGTTGCCATTATTTGTCTCGTCCTCCACCGGTGGTACTGGGCCCTGGATGAGCCCTTCGCTGTTAGGCTGCACCATCAGTACCCCTGCCATCATCAGATTCTAGCTCTAGTAAGAATCTGAAATAAAGAAACTTCCATTAAAAAGAGCTGATAATAAGATGTGTTTTGTTATATCTAAGTATGGGTCTTACATGCTTAAAAAAAAATCAACATTCTTCTGAGTTATGTTGTGCCCAGTTCATTATGTTAGAGAAAGACTCTAAACTTGATTGCTCATAGCTTGGACGGTTCTGTCAATTGGGAGACTACCTCTCACGAAAATTCAAATGCCGTCACCGAAGGATAAAATGTGTTTTTGGGCGAAAAGAAGGCTTGTCAAGAGTAGTGCCTTCGAGGTGGCCTCAGCTTGTTGATTTTGGATAGACCGATAAGACAATAAGACCGAAGATGTATGGGACTGATATGGGTACCATGGGTTCCCTCTCCAAAAACCTTATAGAATGCACACCACTTGTCAAGGAAGCGTCTTATAAGGCCCTGGTTCATCCCAGCTTTGAATATACAGCACCAGTCTGGGATCCTCAACAACAGAAACACATAAAGGCCATTGAAAATGTCCAGCGCAGAGCAGCCCGTTTTGTGTTCAATGACTTCTCAACAATAACTCCAGGTTGTGTATGATTAAGGACCTATCCTGGGAATCTCTAGAACTATGTAGAAAACAAAGCAGGCTATCAATGATGTACAAAATCCACAACAATCTGGAGGACATCCAAGCTGACAAATTCATACAAAGTGGAAACACACACACTAGAGGCCAGTATAAGTTTTTTTCAGGAGTGTATCACTGACCAGACGCTATCCAACTCATTCTTCCCTAAGACAGTGGAAGAGTGGAACCAGCATTGTGTCTGCACAAACCCTGGATAGCTTCAGATTACTCCTCGCGGGGTAATCTTCTTCTTCTTCTTCTGCCATTACTGGTCACATTCAACATATTGAATATTTTACCAGGTATGTGTGTGCGCATGATAGAGGTAGTAAAAAAGTTAAAAGAGTGAAGTATATACAGGGTGAAGATAAAAGACAAAGATGAAGTTAGGCATAGGTGGTGGTTAGTTGGGCACGGAAGGCCTCAACTGAGCCTGCTGACTGGACTTCATATGGTAGTAAGTTCCAATCTCTGATGGTTCGAGGATAGAAGGACTGCTGGTGGGAGAGAGTGCTGGCGTAGGGGACTGCGTACGAGAGGGTGCTGTTAGTTCTGCTCTGTCTGGTTGGTTTCTGTAGGTTGTTTGCTGGGTCAATGGCTATTTTTTCACAGATGATTTTGTATAGTAGAATTAATCTAGATTGTTTTCTTCTATGTTCTAGGCTGTTCCAATTAAGTGATTGTATCATGTCGGAGACACTGGAGCGGTTGTGGTAGCGGTGGTTGACAAATCGAGCTCCTCGTCGTTGTACCATTTCTATTTTTTCTATGTTGCCTTTTTCGTATGGGTCCCAAATACAGCTTGCGTACTCTAATGTTGGTCTTACCATGGCTTTGTAGGCAGTTTCTTTGGTTTTTGTAGAGGCTATGTTTAGGTTTCTTCTTAGGAAGCCGATGGTGTTACTAGCTTTATATGTGATGTTTGAAATGTGTTGGCCCCAATCGAGTGTGCTGTTGAAGGTGCATCCTAGGTATTTAGCTGAGGTGACGTGTTTAAGGGTGTGGTTATGCAGGAGGTAGTTGTGGATGATTGGTTTCCTTTTTCGCGTGATGGATAGGACCTCGCATTTGTTGGGGTGAAATTCCATCTTCCACTTGGTCTCCCAGGAGGCGAGTTTGTCCAGATCCGCCTGGAGGCGGTGGCAGTCACTGTTTGATGCTACTGTCAGGTATGCTATGGTATCATCAGCAAATAGTCTAACAGTAGATCCTAGCCCTTCCTGGATGTCGTTTATGTAGAACAGGAACAGGGATGGCCCAAGTACAGAACCCTGGGGCACGCCGGACTCTACATTGACTGGGTCTGAAAGTTGTCCATCTAGTGCAACAGTCTGGCTTCGGTCCTGGAGGAATGCCTTGATCCATCTGTTTGTGAGGCCCTGGATACCATAGTGGTGAAGCTTATGTAGCAGTAGGCAGTGGCTCACTTTGTCAAATGCTTTGGCGAAGTCCATGACCAGGATGTCTGTCTGTTTCCCATTTTCTAGGTTTTCTGAGACTTCCGATGTGAATTCTAGTAGTTGTGTTTCACAGCTTCGCATCTTCCTGAATCCGTGTTGCATGGGATAGAGGATCTTGTTGTTTTCAGCGTGATTCATGATGTGGCTTGTAACAATGTGCTCCATGATCTTGCAGCATATACAGGTAAGAGATATTGGGCGGTAGTTTGAAGCTTCGTATCTGTTGCCTTTCTTGTAGACTGGATGAACTGCCGCTTGACGCCATTGTTCTGGTATTTCGCTGGTTTTGTATGAGGTTTTATAGATGATAGTCAGAATTGGTGCTATATCTTTGGCCATTTCTTTCAGTATTCGAGGTTTGATTTGGTCTGGGCCAGCTGCTTTGTGAGAGTTTAAATTTTCTAGAAGTTTTTGTATACCTTTACATGTGATGCTGATGTTATTTGCTGCTTGATGTGTCCTACTTCCCATAAAGTTGTCATGTTTGAATTCTTCTTTGGTGATGGAGATAGGTTCAGAAAATACAGAATGAAATTGTTGATTGAGGATGTTGGCCTGTTCTTTTGGGTCTGTATGAAGTTTTCCTTTATCCTTCAGTCCTTGGATGGTGCCGTTGTCCTTTTTCTTATGTTTGATGAATGTCCAGAATTTTTTAGACTTGTTTTGTGGGTTTTCATGTTCTTGGTCTAGCGAGATAACATCCTCAATGTACCCCCAGTATGCCTGTCTCATTTTTGCTTGGACTTGTTGTTTAATTTTCTTGAAGTTTTTTATGTCTAGGTTGTTGTTTGATTTCTTTTTTCGTCTGTAAAGTCTGTCTCTTTTCTTGATCATCTGTTTGATTTCTTTTGTTATCCATGGTAGTTTGTCTTTTGCTTTAGTTAGTTTCTGGGGAATGTGGTTTTGGATGCTAGTCTGTAGTCGGTCAGTGAATATGTTCCATAGGCTGTTGACATTCTGGTCCAGCTTAGCCATTTGTTTGATTGTGGTGTGCAGGGACTTCATATCAGAGCTGATGCCTTCCCAGTTGGCGCTCTTATAAAGCGGTATTTTGCGCTGGGTTTGCCTCAGTTTTACCGGACTGATGTCAAGTTCTACGAAAACGGCGTCGTGTTCGGAGATGCCAGGTAAAATTTCAGTTCTTTGTACTTTACTGGGGATGTTGGTGATCATTAAATCCAAGGTGTTGTTATTTCTGGTTGGTTCTTCTACTAACTGGACTAGTCCGTGATCATCTAGGCTGGCTAAAAGAAGGTTGTGGTTTTTGATGTGCTGAGTATATGTCTTCAATGTCTTGGTCTTCCAGTCCCATCCTGGGAGGTTGAAGTCCCCTCCGATAATTATAAGTGCGTCTTTGATTTTCGCTGCTCTATGTAGTGAGTCTTCGAAGCGGGTAAGTGCTTTATCGTCGCTAGTCTTTGGATTATAGAAGGCACATATGTGTAGGGTTTTACAGCCAGAGATACTTATCTTTGCCCAGATGATTTCACCATCATTTTGAAGTTCTGGTTCGTCAGTCGATAGGTATTCATTTTTGATTGCTATCATTACTCCTCCGCCTTTACCTTTCTCTCTATCCTTTCGCCAGATTGTGTAGTTGCATGGGAATACTTGGTTGTTAGTTATTGTTGGGTTCAGCCATGTCTCTGTTGCTATGATAATGTCAGGATTAGTGCTGTAGATTAAGTTTTCTATTCGTTCTTGTTTCTTGATAATTGATTGACAATTGATGTTGAGAATCCGTAACGGGCTAGACTTCTTCTTGACTTTTCCTGCTGTGATCTTTACTGGTGTTGAGGCATGAGTTGGTTTCAGGGTTTGGGACGGGTTCGGGCTTTGGAGGCTTGAGTCGCTGATTGACAAAATACTATATCTATTTTCTGTTGATGAGTGATGTAGGTCGTAGCAAGTGGAGCTGTAGTTCGGATTATTACAGATAATACAATCCCATCGAATATTTTCGTCTTCATTCAATATGCTGTAAGTACCTGAGTGTATGTCCTGGCAGTTTATGTGGTACCATTGGCTACAGGTGTCACAAACAACAGCTTGATGGTCCCATGTGACTGGTTCATCGCAAGTCCCACAAGGGTAGATTGTGCTAACATTTGGGGGGCCTGGGTTTACTTCAACATCATTGGAGGCTGCTATCAGGAGAAAGGTTATGTATGTTAAGAAATGTTTAGTTTTCCAACGTCTATCCAAAAGTCGTTTACGGTTTATCATAGTTGAAAAGAGCTGACAGGTTTGTAGTGCTTTCATTTTTCCGGTGGTTCTGGTGTCATCATAAATTGGTTTCAGGGCCGGTTTTCCGAAGTCTATGTTGGTTTGTTTCGGCCAGAGGTTTATGCCTGCTGTTATAAGCAATAAAAGTGTGGTTAAATACCTCATTCTTTGTTGGAGATTGTGTCTGAAATAACTTACATTGCTGTCTTTCGTCTGAATGAGAAACTTCTTCACTCTTGTTTACGTTTTCAAAATTTTACCGGAAGTTGACAATTTCTCACAGGAATTAGGTCGATCTCACAACACTATCGATGAATAAATGGTCGGATTCGAGATCTGTGCAAGTTAGAGTTGATCAGGTGGTATGGATCCGTAGGCATGTACTTCCTATCCTCCTTTCTTCAAAAATATGTCAGCAAGAGAAAGTATTAGAAAGTAAAGAAAGAATTTTTCGAGACCGGTTGGAAATGTCAACCGTTCGAATCGCGCATGCGCACACATCTGCCATTTCTACATGGACATGACACTGAATAAATAGTTCGAAAACATTTTTATTCCTGATAATCTGTGCGCCACCACCATGTTCAATTTGAGCTAAATACGTTCCTTTGAGCACCCAGCTCAGTATTAGGAAGAAGAATGAGAAGAAGCAGAGAGGTCAAATGCTAAGGAAATGACCTAAAGAAAAATTATCATTTAGGACAGGTGTCCTAAGAAAATTCGGTCCAATCTGAATCACTTTACCCTTTATAAGTTTGCTTCAAAAGTCGTCAAGTTGAGAAGTTTGCCAAGGCGATGTTTTGTGGAGTAATGGGTCAAAGGCATTCTTATTGGGGAAGGTTTTGTTAGTGTTACCAAGTGTCGGAGAATCAGCTGTTTGCATGTGCCCACCCGGTGATTCATCCCGGCTGTCATTCACTTGACAGATTGTACAAAATAAAGGTCACATATAGTTAACCGTTCATTGTAACCACCATTCAATTATTTCACCAAGATAACATTTGATTTGAGAGCTTATAAACAACCAATTGCTTCACCCAGAGAAATAAAACTGAAATAAATCGATCGCGAAAACCCATTGCATAATTTCACTTTGTTGGCAAATATCCGTAAAAGAACCGAATTCAAACGATTTAAAAGTAGAATTAGTTTTTATGAAAAGTGCAAATGTATTTCAAACCTCTCAGATAAGTCAAAAGTCCAATTTACGCTTATTTCGGTGGCGTAGGCTGATATTTTGTGGAAGTCATGACTTTCTACTGTCTAGACAGCCATCTTTTCTCAAACATTGCGGAAAGAGCGCCACCTTGTGGCGAGACATTAACAATCAAAGCGCGGAGAAAACTGATGAAAGTGGAGTTTATCTATTGTAATGTTCAAATAGGATTTAGGTACTCTTGTCCGCTTTATACTTGAACTTGCCCTTTTTTCAAAGATACTGTTCCCTGAATTCATAAGTCCATGTCTTGACAAAGATCAATTTGGGTTGTTTGTTTATGATCGTTTTAGACTTAGAGATCTCAATTATTTTAATTTCCTTCTTGGCACCATGCAGCAATATGTCTGACTAACTTGTAAGTACTTAAAAGTCTTTATTAGTAAAATTTTATTTGAACAGATTTTTTTTTCTGCTTTTGATATAAGGGAAGTGTATTAGAAATTATATTCACAAAATATACGATACTTGAATACAAACTTCATAAAATTCTGGGATGTTTGCTCACTCAGACACGGTCCAAGAATAATGAGCTTCTAACAACAAAAAGAACATTTTTACATGGAAAAATCCACATATCCGGAACAGCCTGCCCGAGGCGGTTGTTTCAGTGCCATAAAAAAAATCATTTATGAACAAAATATATGAAGACTTGCATAGGGCAGAAATAAACTTTACGGAACCGGAAAATGTGTTAGTTGAAGTATGAAAAATAAGGAAAATGGCTAGCCTGTGGAGGATCCAAGAGGATATGTGGTAGTGTAACGTTCGTTAAACGTTTTTGCAAATAAGGGAACCTATTGTATTGTTGTGAGAACATGCTGGTATATATATGGACAACACAACCGCTCAGTGTACGAGATGGGTTTTCACTGATCAGATGTGTTTGTGTCTTTGAGAGGTTCATTTGCTCGGTTCGTTACACTGGGAACCAACCCTAATTGTAGTTAGCTTTAGGTAAGTTAATGTCCCATAAGTCATGTAGGCCTATGTCAGATTATGTGAGTCGCCATTTACAAGTATGGATTCTTTTCACGGAGAAAAAACTGACATAACCAATCCATTAAACAGCGTTATAAGCATTTGTTGTCGTAACTACGGCGCTGTTTCGAGATATAATTCATTTAAAGATACAAACATAAAAAAAATAAAAAGCGATGTTACACAAGGCGTTTTTATGAAACCGATGTAAATCCTTGAAAAACACGCCTTCCAATCTCCGCATGCTTCTTCAAAATAGGTAGAACGTAAACGTAGGCGACGGCACTCCTTTCGATAAGCAGGAAAAGGCGGTAAATGATGAAACACGGTAAATTGTGTGGTCGCTTTTTCAATTATAGTTCAATTCAACTCCTCCCCCAAAAAGAAAATCGATAATCTAAGAATGCTTCGCTTTGGGCAATTGTTCAAACTATCTGTATATCTAGTTCTTTGCATATTTGAACTTCGTTTGTAAGCGTAAAAGCTTTCTCCCGTTGTGCATTTATTCAAGAAATGGTGTTTCCCGCATGGTTTTGCCTTCTAACCAAACATGTAGTAACGTGTGGGCCATTATTCATACTCCCATGCTCTTCCACAACACTGTTGTCTTGAATCCAGTTTTTCATTACATCTTTCAAACTCATTTAATAAAACAGCTCTGCTTGGAGTGATTATGATAGCTAAGTAATTGCATAAAACGGCGATTTCATCACGAGTTTATTTTGATAAAGCTATTTTATGATGGTCTGCGGACAACCCAATTTCTGTACTAGACTGGAGTCTTTCTCCATTTTCAACAGTAGTTAAGCTAATTTCAAAATACCAGAGGGAAAATATGTACATAACCAATTACGCTGTAACTGTCATGTTGCTAGAACAATAAGGCAAACACTATCTTATCGTAATTTTCATTATGGACAGCGTGCAATTTACATCCAAACTAATCTTTCATTTCACCTTTTCACTTAACTGCAATAATAATAGATACCTATATCATATATTTGATAGTAGTGCAAATGTACGAAAATACTTGGTCATCTTTTTTTACTTATTTCGACTGTGTTTTTGAGACACAAGGTTTATCTACTCCAGAATCAAAGAATAATACCACATACCTTAACACGTTCTTCACACGAATGCTTTTCTTCAACAAGCATCGAGCAGTAAGATCTAGACTTTCCAGGGAAGGAGATGTTGCTTTCAATCACAGTCTTAAATTAAATCCCGAATCATTCGTCGGAGATCTCAGAGCATTTTCTCTATTCATCTTTCATCGCTTTACCTATCTCCACTCTTTATCTCTCTGCTCTTTCTCTGAAGATTGGCTTACCACAGAAATGATCACAAGAACATATCTGTTATTGATCGTCTTAATACTTTGACGAATGTCTATTTGAAACACTTGTTATTCCTCGATGATAGAACAATGCATAAAGTCGAACATTCAAGTACAGTAAGGCATTAGTCCAGATTTCTGGTCTCGAAGGCTATTGCTATATTGACTGACGCCTTCGAAGCACGATTTATGTCAAAATGTTGAAAAAAGCTCCGTTCACGGTTTAATATTGAGACTAAGTAACGCATATCACCATATGGCACATCCCTCCATCAAAGCCGTTGTGCTATACCTTCTATACGCTTTATGTTATAAGAAACAATTGTTCGCATTAAGTTCATATATACATGTGTGCTATAGTTTCTACTTGTAAAACATACTTAACCTCCCTTTAATGATCTTGTCTTAGTAAATTAAAATTCAATTTTCACACCGTTTCGTAATTTCGTCCAAAATAGTGCAAAGGACAAAGTTACCTTCAGCACACATTACAGACAGTCCAGTTTCTCTCGTCAAATGCTGGTTCGAGTATCATAACCGACCACATATGATTAATCCATAACTCTTATTGTTATTATCAAGTTGTGGTTTTTCTCCTTTTGAGACTTTGTAACTTGTAAATACCTATTTACTTATTTAACTCACTTCTGAAACACCTGACACAGATGATTTATTTTCCATATCTTCCCATCCTGCTATCGATTTAAATCGAATATCAATTAAACGCTGAATTTCTAAAATGTGTGTTTCTTTTCACCACAGGTGACACAAAACATGATAATAATAAGATTAATTTTGGTAATTAACACCGAAATTGCCTATAAATAATATCGATCTCATACAATATCGATAGTATTATCATTTATTATTAGCTATTCACCGTTACTTGGCCTAAAACATACTTGGAAATACAAACTTTAAGTATGGCCCCAGGCCGTTGTTGGTTGTTTATAAGGATTTACCGCAATGTCAACACTTTTTTAATTTATGTTAAGGTACTAGGCTAGGGATCTGTTAACGTGTATTACCAAAGGACACCCTTATAAAACAATGGTACCGATGGGGCTCGCACCTTGATGGGGAGCATAGAGAGGGTCCGTTTTGTATCTCTCATGTAGTGGAAAATGAGTTGTGTGTCATGTAGGATTGTCCTGTTTATAGTGATTATAGAAAATAACTTTTCACAAAAGCCAGTTCTTTAAAAACCGAATAATTTACTACGTCTAAGCATGAACAATTTCGGTTTCTGTTTTCGAACCAAAATGTGATAATAATGTGTCCCAAAACTTTTTTTAAAATCTTACAATCACGTATGTTTTTACTTTATAGCTAGTGTATCTGTAAATATATGAAATAATATAATTATTCTTTTACTGGTTGATCATGCTATCATCTCACCAGAAGGTATTATTGTATTATCACTACATTTGTTTATATTGTGTTTGTTCCCTTTTAAGTATGTCATCTTTTTTGTTCATTTAGAATCGTTTCTATTTTCATCTCAACATTACTTGTAGAAACAACTGTATAGTGTGATGACAATGCTTTTTATGTTTTATATCTTTTGTATATTTCACGATTATTATGATTTCCTGTTGTAAATGGTTCGATTTCTTTATATCTTGAATTAAGGTGTTTTTGTCTTGTATTTTATCGACTCGTCTCTTATAACTCAATAACGAATTGGCATTGTACCCTTTATGAAATTTTATGTTGTAAACGTGTATTATGATGAGATTGGATACACAGAAACCCTTAGGCGGAATCTTCTCATGCGATCAACGAAGGCTGCTCAAACAAGGTACATGTATTACAATTTATACTAGACCTTTGAACTCTTTACCAAACGCCATATCTTCGACTGTCCCAAATTGCAGAAGTTTGCAGACGACATTTCAAAATGTAATTAAATTGGCAATTAATCTTCTGATTGGACAGACAAGATTGTGGGAAAAGGAGAACTTGCTCGTTAAATGCAATTTCTCCTTGACCCACAATGTTTTCCAGAGTAGTCTGCAACGAAATGGTTAAATGTCGTTATTGTTTGGTAATGGGTTAACATATGTTCCCCAGTGATCGGTCATCTGTGTTTCGGATATGACTTCTCACTACAACATCTTACTTTGAAGGGGCTGCTTTTAAAGGCATCTCATAATCATTGCTATATAAGGATAAAATGCTCATAAGGAGCGATTTATCCTTCCGTCATAATGGCTTCGCCCAATTATATAATGGGGAAAACATATTTTTCCTGCTGCTGCTTTTTTGTCGCCTGCTTTTGCTTTCAAATTGGACCGGTCACTGGTCCAATGATGTATTCATGTGGATAACTTTTTATATCTACGTGTAATTTTGGTTTTTGTTTATTTTGCTCATGGCAGTTCTCGGTTTAAAAGAAATGATAAGATTTGGTGGATTGTTTCACGCCATTTTCAGGAGTATTTCCGTTATAAGACAGGGATCAATGTATCTATTCAAGGTATTTATTAGCGTTTTACTAAACATATTATGCTAAAAGTTTGCGTAAATTCAAAACAAAATTCCCAATTTATTTAATATTGAAATAAGCAATATTGTAAATTAACACATCATTGGAATCGTCTCTCCGTTTCGCCTTCAATGACGTGTCATATTGCATTATTGCATAATTATACTCATAACTATTCGTGTATATCAGTGTTGACTTACGCAAATATATTCCGTTATCAGTGTTGACTTACGCAAATATATTCCGTCAGTTATTCAGTAAAACGGTAGCCAGTACTGTGCACTTTATCTTTCCATGCCGCTAATTACTTTACCTTAATAGAGAATGGTTGACTGCTACGAAGTTGTTAATATTGAAATACTCATAGAGTCTTTTGACAATATTAGATAATTTTTAGACTGACCAATATACACAGTGCAGACAAAATAAACTACAGTGTATTTTGAAGGAAAAGAACGATTTTAGTAATAACGTTTAAGGTAAGTACAAGCAATGTCTGCTTTTGTCTGCTAGTTTTCAGAGGTATTCATAAGCAAAGAAATTAAAACATGTATATATCCCCTATACGAGATATTGGGTTCACTGAACGTAATTCGAAGCTATTCTGTTTGGTAATAATTAAAAAAAGCAGTCGGTACACAAATTTATTACTCTGATGTCTTCAAACCATTCAACTGGTTTCTTTTAAATGAATTTACAATATACTTCAGTAAATAGGCCTCCGGCCCACATTACATATACATACATATTACACAATACAACTTTAATTCATATGTACATCGCTTTACATTTCTCTCACGCAACGAAGAAGCAAATACAAAACGAAGCAAAGATACAACACCATGAAATTCCCTTTATCCACTAGAATGCTGGGTAATTTTCTAAAAGTAGACTTTTGTGTCGTCTGCTTTCCAAACCTTAAATATCTTCCTTATCTACTTGGCGGCTGGCCTGGATCCACCCTGTTTACATAAGCATGTTCAGCACTATAAGAGCTTACAAGAGCTGTCTATAAGACAGCATGCTCGACTATTCGATACTATGACTACCAATCAGGGGCGTAGCTAGACCAATTAGTAAGTGTACGCAATTTCTTTCGGTCCTGGACTGAACACGCGCCGAAGGTGGGTGCGGGGACATGCTCCCCCTCCCCCTGATAAATTTGAAAATTCAGAGGTCAAATATAGGCATCTGGGGTGGCGTTCTACCGGATTTGCGGTATATTGTAAATATATATATATATTTTCATTTTCCTGGAATTGCGTTTTTTGCGTACAGGTAGCTACGCGCCTGCCAATGTGTCGTAGTACCAACCACCCGCGTACTGTACAAATATAGCATGTACCCGTCTATACGAGAACCGTGCCATGATCAGACACTACAGGCGTTAACAAACCCCGGACTACTGTGGACTGATAGCAGTGTTTGACTATTCGATAAAAATCGCGACTTTGCGAAGTTTGATCCGATATCGACGTTTGTACAGAGGTTTATTTGTCGTACATTATAACCGAGGCCTGAGAAAATAGGCATTTATATAGCCACGTAAAACACTCATGAGATGTATTAAAGCGTTCTCTTGGGTCGACATGTGTGGAAAACAATTGACGCATGGCCTTATATCAAACATAGGTTCTCCTAAACATTTGCTCATATACATGAGTAATTATGTGCCAAGCACATATAATGTAGGACAAGCAAACGCTGAGTGTGTATCTTCGTAAGCGAAATGAATTGACGCATCACTTCATTTTAAGCAAATATACTCACATACATGAGTAGTTATATACAAAACAAGCAATTTCTCCTTTTGCCAAAATGCTATTTCAATATATTCACATATCACATCAGCAGAACTGAAATGTCTTTCACATGTTTACACAGCTTTTGTAAAGTCGTCTGATTCAAGTAAACGTAATGTTGTCTACAGGTGGTTAAAAGTTACCCCTTATAGTGCTAGACTTTATGCTAAGGCAACATGTTGAATCCAGACCAGCCGCCAAGTAAATTGGCGGTTGGCCTGTGATCTTACATGTTTGCTAATGTGAGTATCTTTCCTCATCAAAATAAAGCATTACAGTTAATGTGTTGGAAAGCAGACAACACAAAAAATCTATTTTTAGAAAATTACCCAGCATTGGAAGGGTAAACAGCGCCGAAGAAGAGACCATATTGGATACGTTCAGTATGTATCGATAAAGCTAGAAGTACAGCAGTGCCGTAGTGAAGTAGTGTTATCAACGCTTTATTTGTCAAATTTTGTAAATGAAATGTGAGCTTTAACACCGATCACAGTTCGTATTATCGAGGTGCTATGTGTTGTTTGTAGAGTTTCGCGCTTAAATTCGGTTTGTTCTTAATTCGCATTCGATGAGAATTTTATTGAGATTAATGGTAAGCTATTTTTCTTCCTTTTTTGTTTTTGTTTTAATTCTTTGTTTTTTATTTTGGAATCGTTTGTTTTATAATATTTCTCTCATTGTTATTAGGGTCTTAAACAGTGATACACTTGCTTCTAATAAAATAATGCTGTATGTTCTTGTGATTTGTTTGTAAAACTGTTAACGTCTTACCAACAATTCTTCAGTTGTATAACGACTTTCTTGGTTCTATCAGTAAAGTACTAGGCTAGGTCTCTGAAGTGACTTGCCAAAGATCATTTCCACGAAACCAGAGCTGTTGGTGGGGCTCGAACCCGGGAACCCCGAGTTCCAAGTCCGCCACCATGCATGATTTTATTAGAAATTGAATATGTGATCCCTTTTCATAAAACATGTTCACATACTATACGTTGTTCATAGATAATGAAAACTTACATATTTCTTAACATCTAACTTTTAACACCCGTCGGCATGTTTTCTCTTTATTAGATATATAGGACAAATGCAATTTTGTGTATAGGAAACCATTTTAACAAAAGTACCGTTTGCCAATAATGGTATGTTTCACATTTTGCTGTGACGGTTTCTATTTAAGATCGCACGATACAACTAATATCTTAATTTTTTATAAAAGTGCCGTGAGAAATTACTTTCTCTTTGGGCACAGTATCACGAGCCTATATAAGGAAATCAATTAAGATATACCCATTGAAATGTTTTGATTCGGAAAACATGCATACAATGTGTTATTACTCCAGTACAGCGTTTATATCACTATTTTTCTTGTCATAGCCTTCCCGTTCAGGCAGAACACCCATAATCTTCCATTTCGAGACGCATTTTTTCGTCGGTTAACTTCGTTAGTTCTCCGTATACATCGCTCGTAGCCGGAACTATTTCCTATACCTAGCACGACAGAAGTAATCCGACGAAGGAAATAAATTCAAAATGGCAGATTATGGGTATTCTACCTTAAGTCACACAGAAGCAAACGTTCAAGGACAAACCCCTTAAAAACAATAGTGGTAAAAGGAAAACTTGCTCACTCAATCATACCTACCTGCTGCCTCGAGATAAGGTCAAGGATGGCCCGTGAAGTATTTTCATTGGGGATTTAATGTAAAACTTCCCGAAAGTCTCTCAGTGTGTCTCGATGTCAGACGACAATTCTGACTTTCGATTGAAAGTTTGTTATGAAATCTAACAATACCTTGCATAATCAAAATGTACTTTGTCTTGTCTGCTGTGTACGTCTATCGCTTAAATAAAAGTACTGCACCAACGCGGTTATCACATTTTGCTCAAATGTTACCTATTTGCGTGTTTTTTCTTATCTAATCTTATTTGTTTTGCATCAATTATGTCGGAAGCTTGAAGACTACATTCACTCTTGATGACTGCTTTCTGGATACTAAACCATTATTCGCGCCGATCTTTGGGTTAGTCCGTCAATTTTACCTCGCCTTAGTGGGTTTCGAAACTGGGACCCTCGATACAAGAGGCCGACGCTATAACTCATCTGCACCGCTGTCGCCTACTTTTCATATCGCCATGTATAATGATTTGAAAGATGTATATATTTGACGACGAACTATTTAGTTAACATGCAATTGAATTTTAAAATTTCAATTATATAAAAAAAAACTAATTTTACAAACATTAATTGTTAATTAGGCGATGGAATGTTGTGTCAAATAGTAGCCCTTAAACATCCCATTATTAAACGATAAGCACACAAAATCTAACTCAGTAAATCAACTGTAGAAAACGGAGAACAGTGGTCAATGGTACGAGCGTCAACTTCTTGACACGAGGGTCGTCGGTCCAAATCCCGTGAGAGTCAGAGTTTTATTTGTGACATTTCTTAAATCCCAGTTCAGCGCCAGTGCTGATCGTGCATCCAGAAAGCTGAACCGAGAATGGTTAAAGAATAAGTTTGCATCACAAATCGATGTAAAATAGGTGATTTTAAACTGACACTATTGAGATTTTTGGGTGAATACAATAAATTGCTTTAGTTCAATCGCAACTGCCAAACTCGAAATAGTTTATCTTCTTCATTTGATCTGTAGAAAGTAAGTGTTGAATCTTGTCGGCGTATTCTGTGAAGTGTTTTTGTTTAACCGTTATTCTTTCGAATTAGAAACGACATATCTCCTTCGTTTGAACGAAGGCGGTGTGACACTCGCCATAGACACATTACAAGTAAACAGTCACAGTTTTAGATACTCAAACTAAGGCTAAAATCTGAGGGTTTTCACAGTTTAACGGTGGTTATTCTAGTGTTTGTGTGAAGGTGAGAGACACGAACATGACCGTTTTGATCCTTCAGGGATAAAAAGCTCTTTCGACCTAAAGATGTGGCGGTTCACACAGGAAATAGCTACGTTTGTTATTGATAGAACAAAAATCGAAACGAGGCTGTAACACGTGCTCAAGCGCTCATGCACATGCGCAGACATGCATGCAAATGTGTGCTTTTTCAATCTCCTATGCAGAGTTATCGTCCCCTTACGGATACTTACCAATTTACTCGAGTAAAGATTTGTTTTTTTCTATACTGGACCCAATTAGTTCCACAAAAAAAGATAGATGAGGGACCGGTATTCAGTCTAGCTTTCACATACGCACACACGTTGTTTTGCCATACCGACCGACCTTTTACACATGATGCAGCTATACGACGGTGTAAAAATGAATATTTTGAGGAAAGATATCTTTGGACTCATTTTGACAGCGGTACATTTGGATTTTGATAAAATAATCCACTGATCCACTGCTGGGATGCAGATGTTTCTACCTTCAATGTATATAAAAGCTCGCTTAATTTGATAATGCATCGCAACACCATTTACAGTAACAATCACAATTGCTACTTTGCATCTGGCCTTTTGAGCCAATGACATCAAATGGGCTTTGATAATGCAATTAAACAAACGAAAAGACAACTTCGCGGTGCAAGTTCTATTTTCATTAGTTGTTCATCATTAGCTAAATAGACATACATCGGTGTTTTCGTGTGCTTGTTTTTTCTCCCTTTCTTTTATTATAACTGGATAATACACCTCTGAATGCAGGTTGTAATTCTTTCTACAGCATTCAAAATACAAATACTCTGCAAGTTAAACGGTTGATAAAACTTTTGATCTGTCTGCAATTCTGTCTACGAATGTTCAGTGATTTATGATTTATATTTGTTCAAACGATCAAAGTTTGTTCTTGACAAAACAAAAAGGTGTCATTTGTTTACAATTTAAACTCCTTTATGGAATAATATGAAGAGGTCAAGGTCCTACATGACCCAGTAATAAAGGTGGTGTATATTCAAGAAGGGCGTCCCAGATTCGATCCTTGGGCAAGATACTTTAGAACACTAGCCTACGAAGAGGGCATTCTCGAAAAACATTTTAGATTTGTATCAATATTGATAATGCGTTAAAGCCATATCAAATTGGAGCGTTTTGTTCCATTCAAACATTTCCGGGCTTTATTTGTATGGGGAAAATACTTTTTTCCAATTTCTAACTGCCCTGTCTAACGTTATTACGTACTGAAACATCCATAGGATACATGTACACATCAATTAGGTCTGGTTAAATCGAACATTGTCTATTTGTTTGGGAGGAGCATTACATTGTTTTTGAATGGACATTGTCGATTTTCTTTCTGCTGCAATTGTTCTGAAATAGGATCCACCCTGAAAATGTTTTCTCTTTTATCATATATGAAATCGAGACGAACATGTAACCAGCGCGAATTTAGGTAAAATACTCATAATCCATAATTGTTTAAACTCATTCTCCCCTCGGAATACTTCGATCGTTCTCGGTATACATCGGTCGGGGCCGGAACTATTCGCATTAAAGCGAATAGTTCCGGCCCTGATCGCTGTATGCCGCGAACGACTGGAATACTCCGACGAAAAATTTCAAGATGGCGGAGTATGGGTATTCTATCTTAATGACAAACAGTGAGTCAAAAACATCTTTTGCATGACTAAAAACTTATATCTATTGAATTATGTAATAAACTCTACTTTAGTTTGAAATAAATGCTTTTGTGATTTGGACATCTTCCATTTGCCATTTTCGTTTTCATTTTTACATTCTAACAACAATTATCAATTATCTAAATGTCAGATAGAAAACGATTTTTGGGTCGTCTGCTTACCAAAACCTTAAATATCTACTTAATTTTAAATAGTAAAGATACTCAGAATAGCAAATAGGTTAGATCACAAGCCAGCCTAGATCCAACCTGCCTGCATAAGCACTAAATGGTTCCTGCACTATCAGGGTTAAAGGAAACGTCTATGGTTCTTAATTAGGGCTTTGTTGTTCTATAACAGTGCCCTTTAATAGGCTCATTTCCATTTGAATTAAATCTTTAGAAAGTGTGCAGTTATCTCATATTTTTTAAGTTAAACCTGTTTTTTAATTTTGTTTTCAAACTTAAGCAATGTCATCTACAATTCTTCCCAAAACCAACAGACCAAGGCCTTTTTCTATTCGATTGAGCTAAGGCCCAGGGGCCCGTTTTACTAAACAACTTACGGAAAATGTTTGCGTAAGTCATAATTGATGAACATGGATAGTATCTTCAATGAAAGTACAATATTGCAATGTGACACGTCATTGGAAGCGTCTCGGAGAGACGATTCCAATGATGTGTCACTTTGCAATATTGCTTCGTCCAATACTGAAATAAGAGGAATTGTTGTTTTAGACTTACGCAAATCTTAAGCGTAAACTGTTTAGTAAAACGGTACCCAGGTGATGAGTAATGGGTTGTCATGATTCAAACGGACAAAATGTCTTCCTTCAAACCCAAAAGTTTATATCTAAATTTCGATGTTTATGTGGTACATTGAAGCGAGCAACACATTTTATTATCCACGTTCCTTGCACTTGTGCTGAAAGGGATATATCTTATGTTAACCCTTACAATGCTGGTGGCTAATTATCTAAAAAGAAAGGTTTTTGTGTCGTCTACTTTCCAAAACCTTTAATATCTGCTTAATTTTGTTGAGGAAAGATACTCAGATTATCAAACAGGTTAGATAACATGCCAGCCGAAAATTCCCTTGGCAGCTAGCCTGGATGAAACCTTTTTGCATAAGCATGAAGTCGGTTCCAGCACTATAAGGGTTAAAATTACATGAGTTTGCATGATGAGATACGTTTGTACGTGAAGGTCATCAAAATTATATTCTATTCAATTCGTGATTCACACAAACGTTGGCTGCATTGGTGCATAGCGTCACATATTCTATTATTTCATACGGCAATGAGTCATACAACTATTGTCTGTGATTCATGCTTTTTATATGGTGTTTAACATCTCGTTAACAATTTTTGAGTTATTCTACGAGCGCGTGTAATGCACAGACTGAAGTGGTTCGTTGAAGTTTGGTTTATTTTGACCACACGCTCCATCGTATCTTAATTATCGGATCTGCCCAAGACGGCGTTAGAAAGCAATATGACAAAATTGATTAATTTACTTACTTTATTAATTTTACCCAAATTGTCTTACCCTAATTTGATTAAAAAAGAAAAAAAACATTTCTCTTGACATTTTTTGTTGTCTGCTTATGTTTTCAATTTTGACCAGAAAAAAATATAAATGTGTTGTTTTTTCGGATACATAAGTCATACACTTATTGGATGTTTCGATGCTCACATCTATATCAAGGATGGCTGTAAAGTGTGATTCACGGTCCTATATGTTGTGTTCATACACGAACCGGCTATTTCGAAACAATGCACATGAGAAACATTTCAGGTCAAACACCTCTCGGTGGGCTCGAATCTTCGACCTTCCGGCACCGATGCGGATGCCTTAACCTCTAAGCCACGGTGACAGATATTCCATATATAATTGTTATTTGCGAGAATATGTTATGGAACTTTACCCGAGCGTAAGAATAAGTTGCTGAAATTATAAACAAATCCTAATGAGTGTAATATTTCTGTAAGTTTGAGTCATGCTCGGATTATCATCACTCGTTGCAGTGGTCAATTCTCTGTGCTTACTTGCTATGATGCTTTGTTGCAGTGGGCGACATTGGTGCAGGGATAGAGCGTCGGGCTCTTGTAACGAGGGCTTCGGGTTCGAATCCCCGTTAGGCGGGGTGAAAACTTCCGGGACTAACCCACAAACCGGTGCGATTACTGGGTTAGTATCCAGGAAGCAGTCATCGAGAGTGGCTTTGAATAAGCTGTAAGCTTCCTTCACAACCGATGTAAAAACGGTGAATTAACGGTAAATGAATTTGTCATTGACCAGTCACGACGAAAATATATATAGTTATACAATAATTAGATGAAAAGGATTCGAACGAAAGCTAACCCTCTAAAGATCATCTCTATTACCAGTAGACCAAGAATATACATTTGATTTTATACTGTTCTCAAATATTCTATAATAATAAAAAATTAAAATGATATGACAAAAATTGAGAAAAAAGTTAACTTTTGATAAAAGTATTGACATAAATGTATAAGTAACTATAATGCAGAGTCAAACGGCCGTTCCTATGAATATATCTATAGACCCTTAGGTCTTTTTTTTCGTCGTTTTTTAAATCAATTTCAATTAAATAGAAGCCTCAATATTAAATTCCGCTCACATAAACAAGGTGGCCGAGATCAAACACATATTTCTACTGTACGTTCATATCCCAGATACGCTGTTATAACAATCGATAAAACCATATACAAACATTTGTGTTCAATTTATCAAAACTTTCATTGATCTTCTAAAGCCGTCTTTACAATTTAGTTTTTATACAATATTAAAGAACCTCAAGAGGAAAAAGTCAAGTACAACGCATGCTCCAACTTTGAGGATAACAATATAACTCACTGTAGTATCGTGCATGCAAAAAGCGTAACATGTGATTATTTGGTACCGTATTTGGCGGTTGTTTTTACTTACGCTAACATGAAACGTACATCTATATGCGACAAAAATGAAATGTTTTGAAGGAAAGTGTTATAACTGGTATGCACGACCTTTTGATCTTTATATTAACGGTAGTATCTAGATGGTAAATATTTCCTGATACCTGGATATTTGTGAGATAACCATGAGGCTTGTTGAATTAGCCCAAATACCTTATATGTTTATTAGGTCTTTGTTTCGCCCATTTGAAACATATGACATTTTGTGGCCGATTATAATTGAACTGAACATCCTAGAGATGTTAAAACTGTAAATTAATATTGTGGCTTTCGAGTGAAATGCTATGACGAAATGGTTAATTACTCATGAATATCAATTCATTATTTTGTTACCGTAGTTTCTAAAGTATACTGTAGCATATGCAGCAAAATAAGGTATTATGGAGTAAATGTGTTATTGTAAAAAGTGTCGACTCATATTTCGTCATAGATCGGGATCAGCACGGACATTAACATGTAAGTATCGATAGGCTGAAAGCCTCTTACTGGTGGGTCCAAGAAAGCTGTAACATAACTGAAATATTGTTGATACGGCGTTAAACACCATACAAATAAAATGATATCGGTATAACTATACCATTTGCCCGAACGAAGAAGTCATTAACATTCCGAATATTGATTTTTAAAAAAGAATATATGATATTGGTGATGTATAGATTGCCACCTGCCAAAAATCACACCTAGTATGGGCCTTATCAAAACACCGACTGCATTGTTTATACACGGGCTGATCTCTGGAACAATAAACCGCGCTCTATCTATAAAACCCTTTGATGATTGTCGAAAACAATCTGAGCTTGAGTTGGTCAATATCCGAATATCTGGAAACAAAACGAAATGCTTACCGAGAGTAATTTTGCTCTGTTCTTATGATTTAAATAATTTGGCAGTCTCACCGACATTGGTTTGTTGTCTGTCAATATTCAAATATTATGACTTAAATAAAATTATGAATGATTCAGTGTTCCATCTGAAATACGTGAAACCATAATCCACATACATATAACAAGCTTCTCAAAAGACAAAACACATTGAAAGAATATATCAAAATAAGAAACGAATATAGTGTTTTTTCCGTATTTGGTTGCACATGAAATACCATGCCATGCACCTCACACTTGGTAGAGAAATTGCAGTCGGTGGTCGTTCATGTCCAGTCTTCGACTGCGATTTCTCTGCCAAGTGTTAGACGTATCGCCATTATAAAGCATTGGTTACCATATACTACCAGAACCGTTGATAGTTGAAAGTTGATAGGCAACTCATGCTGGCTATCTTTGGCAAAAGCAAATGAAAAAATCAAGATTACATGGGCGAGGTCATCTTGTTCGGACATAAGATCGTAGACATTGGTCACGTGATTCCCCCACCTGTATTATACGGACAAATGCAGCCAAGTATTTTGCATTTACGGACGAGTTATTGAAAATCAGATTTGGCCACCCCTGATGGGAGTCTGTAACTGCTCCGGGATAAACTTTGAGACCCCCCGTAACCCCTCACTTACTGCCACAGCCTATAAATGAGGCGGCGGTGCCTATATCAAATTAACCGGTTGTGTCAACAGGCCTATTGGTTCCTTCATCGATTGATCCAGGATGGATAGTAATTATACGAAAAATCTCGCTGCAGACCACATTCGGGATCATTGAGGATTAATTAAAAGACAAACTCTCGGTATAATCGATTTTCATTTTCTTTTTACAAAGATAATGCCTGTTCTACCAAAAGAACAAGAAAATGGATTCAAGTTTGGTGTCCATTTTATTTGTCGTCTTTTTGCACATTCGATTTAGGATAATAAAATAAAGTGGTAAGTGTTATAAAACAACGGAAACGCAGCATAACTGAACAGGTTTGCAGTATAACAGAATAAAATGTTTTGCGTTGAGCAAATTATTTGGCAGCGAAAGATGGGTGTGGTTTCGGCAATGCATCATTATGCTAAATGATAATTGTATCGACTTACACCCAAGTTGATATGTATACCCTTGCGAAAGGTTACTTTATTTCAGTGTTAATTAAATGATCACTGACCAATGCCTTCTCTGGTACATCGTCAAATATAGGAATTGCACTCTGTTGTCTTGTGGTCTTTTTCGAATTTATTAATATACAGTTAATTGCTCATTTTTGTCTGCCAATGGCTGCCAAAGGGCGAAGAACAACAAACTAGTTATGGAACACAAGATAGTTTTCCCCTCTGTGGTTAACAAGGGCTTTTGTTTGGATTATGTATGTATCAAACACTATTTCGATTACCCCATTTAGGCAAAACCAAATCTTTGAGTGAAACTACCAAGTTCATTTTGACGGAAAGCAATACAGATGCATATAGGTTGTGTTAACTCCACGAAGATGCCCTTTAGAAGACCGCATGTTGTATTCCATGACGGGGTCATGCAATAAACCAAACCCAATATCAATATGGTTTGAGACCATTGAGACTCAAGAAAGGGGGGGGGGTGCTCGTAAAGGCAACTATTTTTTTTCTTACAATGATTTCTTATAGTGTTAACCTGTCTGGGTTAAAAATATGTCAACGCAAATATTTTGCAAAGATAAGTTTAAATAAGTAACATGCTTTTAATGCTTAGGCAATCGAGCGAATAGAACATTTCACGTTGATGCGGTGTTAATTATGTACGAACTCAACTTTAATGTGATAGCCTCATCGTCCCATTATCATTGATATACGGTGCATTGTTAGGCGTGAATAGCCTGTATAGAAACGTTCCAAACCAATCAGTCAGATCAAATATGAACCGCTTCATGAGAAAACGTACCTGTTTACATGTTTCGTCTACCTTTTCAAAAATGCATTCGTCCTTTTATTTTTCACAGTTTTTTGTTAATATGAGAGTGGGGAACAATGGAAATAACAGCAGAACACAAACAATACCTCGTAATAGATACATTTTCAGTACAGTATATGGTACAAACCTTGATGACAAAATCATAAACTGGTAATTAAGAGCGGGTTATTTTTATGATTCTAAATTCTTTTACAGAATTTAATTATATGTGAGGTATTAGGAAGTAGGGATTTTAAATATCTACTGCAGACGGGTTTTGGTATCATTAAAAAGACCATTTACTTGCTTTGGTCGATTACCCCTTTTTAATCAGTGACGTTTATTTTTTCAATTATACAGAATTCCACACGAATTTTCTCTTCATGTTTTTGTATTTCTCTTTTTTGTTATGTTGTAAATTAATAAAAGCCTTTTACCGGGTGTGCTTTAAATGAATTTTTAATAGAGTAATTACCAACGGCGTTATGTTTACAATTTGACAAAAGGCCCTTCTAATAAATATAATTGATGTATATCATAGTCTATGCCTTTTAAAACGCGTCCGAAGAGCGTTTCCTTGCATGTTGCCAAAAACAAATGATTATTATTTTTTAGTAACGTCAATTGAACTGGTCTAAATTGTGACCATCAGGCTAGCGTTTTACTAATAATCTTATGAACTTGCGTAAGTTAAGACCAACTTTTCCTCTTTTTTCAATGCTAAGACTAAAAGAATACCACTGCTCAAGATTTTTGCTTTATTTTGCAGGGAAACAAGTTCCGTCCTGAAGCGACATACACTCATAACTAGGGAACATGCATAACAAACATTCGGATTCGTAAATACAGAATTGACATAAAGACGACTAGCGATAATGCTTGCTGAGACCTCCATAAGTCATGAGTCGACGGCGTTCCATCACCAGGGCACTCGAAACAAGCGTCTAGCCGACGTGAAGCGAGGCGCCGAATATTACCGGAAACTGGACAACATTGCCGAGGCGCAATGGAAAACGAACGTACCAAAACTCCCGGCGGTGAGCAGACGCTCGTCAACGCTTCCCAAAATTACAACTTCCGTTCTCAGCGAACCGGACTACAATATCCGGCGAAGCACGCTTCTCAACATGACGTCAACACCACGTCAGAGCTTCTCGATGCTCTCGACCAATGAGAGCACGGTATCGGGTATGACGGGCTACACTCCTAACAGTCACGTGAGCCTCCCACAGAGTATGTCACGCATCACGCAGCATCGTCCATTCATCCTCGAATCTCCACTAGAGGAGGACGAAATAAACGAGGAACGTGCCATGGCCAAGAACTTCAACCCATGGGGTACTAGTCACTCCTCGATAGACGATAAAACCAAACTGACGGAAGAAGACCTGAAGCCACGAGAACTTCCGTTCCAGTTCAGGGACAGCCGGAAGTTGACTGTCAAACCGATACCGAAGAAGTACATGCCGATGAGTCGTGTCGCCACAAACGAAAAAGAGCGACATCAACGAACCGTGACAAATTTCCGATCTCGTAATGGTACCATCCGGGTAATAAAACCCCTGGAACCGCTACCGGAAATAGAGAAGTTCCAAAAGCCGTATAAACCGGAAGTATTCGATATTGAGAATATCGAGCGCGAGAAAACGTTCATGATGTTGGAACGCATCGATAAGATTCTCCACCCGAATAAGAAGTCACCGAGATTGGCACCTGGGTCGAGCGAGGAGGAAATACTCTCAAACTCGCGAAGTTCAATGACAATCACCGAGGAAACGAAAGAAAATTCGAGCGATCTCCATAATTCGTTAAACGTTCAACAGCAAGAGCAGCTGCAACAGAAGGAGCACCAACAACAACAATTATCACCGCGTAAATCATCCAGAAGTCCACCGCCCCCGCTTAGCAGCAGGCTCGAAAGCAGCCTGAAAATGAAGCGCGAAAGGTCAAGGACGGATAAAGGATTGACCAATCAGAGAGCCCGTATTCGCTTCAATGAGGATCCATTTAAACGGACACCGAAGACCTTTTCGGACGTTTTGTACTCACTGAATATGTCACAGGACGATATTGACACGAAATGCCAATCGTGGATAGACGATTGTAACCATGACAACACGTTTAGTTCTTTTCATGCAAAATAACTCAAGACCAAAGCAAGTTTCAAACAACTGTCATAACTGTTATTGATTTTGGAAGGTTTGGTGGTTTTGAGCCTTATAGGAACAATATGTTCTGTGTATGTAAACATAAAGCTCACTTTCCCCACCTTTGACCACAATGTAAAGATATGATTTAGAATTTGACAGTGCCTTGCCTTACCATCACAGTGTGAGTGTTATTCTGTGGCGATGTGAACGTTTTCAAGTAACAACGCAGACGAGTGGTATTCGAGTGAAGTTTGATCTTGTATTTGCACCTACAACGTTTTGTCATTTTGAAATGTTAATTTTGCTACATTTTGATTTCAAATTGGATAGCTCGGTCAATACAACAAGCGCTTTGTATGTAATTACTAAAGCGGAAATAGTATTTGCCAAAACTTGTGTTGAATCCACGTTTTCTAAGACCATTGACATGTGATCTTCAACACAGACGACTTTTGGTGTTTTCGATGTTTCGGTTCTTTGTTGTAAAGGTCGTCTGTCGTTCTTCCTATGTCATACTGCAAGCGGACCATATATCTTTGTTACCTAATCTCTGACAACAAACGTATTTGCTACGATAGAATCTAAACAAAATCAATAAGAGTTTTCTTGTCATATTTGATAATGACATCAATGATACGCTTGATAATTGTTTTATGGTTGCATTCTCAATAATGATTTTATGATGTCATACTCAGTAAATGGTATCATGGTTAGAAATTATTTCATGATGGTTTCGTGATATCATATTCAATTTTGCTTTCACGATGTTATACTTAAAAAGTTAAAAAGGATTCACATCATCATACTTTATCATGAACTTATGGTTTCATGCTTAATAATTATTTCGTGATATCATACTAAATTTCGATTTTATGATATTATACTTAAAAAGGATTAATAATATCATACTTTCTGTTATGTATTTATGGTTTCATGATTAAGAATGATATTGTGATGTCATGATTAATGATGACTGAAAAAAAAAACGACCTTCAATTTGGATCAGTGCGTATCACAATCTCATATGGGGGAGGGGTCAAATTTCCACCAACCACAAGTTAACTCTGCCATCGAATCATGGGAAATGCCTTTCTTTAAAAGATGAATGTGTGCGTGTGAGTGAATGGTATTTATTGTTTTGTTAATATGACATTGGTAAAAACCTGGAAAAAATAAAATATTCGAATCTATGTCTGTTATACCAAATCATTTGGCTCAGAGTTCTCCTGACATTTTATAGGCTTCAAAACGTACAATAAAACTTCGTAAAGTTTACGTTATTTAATAAAATATTCATCTGTATAAAAACAATAGATAATGTATGAGTATGACCCTTTTCAAAGTGTAATGATTTTGTACCGTGTCTGTCAAAGTGCAACTTCTTCTTTATTCCAATGAATCAGTTAGTATTTTGATACATTGATAAAAACCTTATTGGTATGATAATGAAGATCATATATGGGTGGAATACTCGAAGATAGAAGCTCAGGGTTCAATGCAAGACTATGGTACATGCTTCACAAACGTGAAACACTTACCATATCGTATTGCATTGAACCATTTGATAGCGGGTTATATCATTCCGAACTAAAGACCAAATCAAAATGGTAGTAATGGTTTCCCCTAGTTTTCTTTGCAATGAGAACAACATAGTTGATAATCTAAGCGCAGGTCAAAACAGGCTACTGGTGTGAATCTAAGTACCGACATAATATAACTACAAAACAGTTGAACGCCATAGTTAAAGCGCCATAGTTAGTACCACCTATGCAGTTGTAGGTTACTCGAAACTCGGGCCTAGTAAACCCAATGCAACGTGGAACTATGTCGTGAAAAGAAAGCCACATAAACTCGGGATGGCAGTGGAAATTGTTCACTTTAAGGATCTACATTTTATATCGAAAGTATTAGAAAGAAGTCTAGTGGGAAACAATATGGCGGCTTCCATATTACTTCAGATGTGTTTTCATTAGATATACAATGTACCCGATGCGTTCAGATCGTCCTGCTGGACCGCAAGCAACACTCTTTCCTGCGTTAAAGTAACAACCCTTGACCAAACAATCTGTCCGAAGCTTGACTGAGTGATGCTGATTAACAGTCTATACAAAACCTCTTGCTTGACAACTCGACATGTACTTATGTTGCCTTTTGTTTGTTTTAACATTTTTTCAACAACAATAATTCGTTAAATCCGCTTCGATCGAAACTGGTAGTACACCTTTCACTAATAACTATTCGGCAATTTCCTGCTTACATCACCGAGAGATACAAATTGCGCTAGGGACCGTCTTTTCCGGTTATGATACATTCAGAAATCGCCGGAGGTTATCTAGATTGCAGAAAGGCGCGAGTAGTTATAATTGGTTGTGATGATATCCCCATTAACCAGATTGTCGTGGCCTAAGGCTTGTCTCTGGTACTGTTTTACCTAATGATTTCAGGAAAATAGTTGGTAAACCAAAACCGATAGACAAAGATATAATGTATGGTGAAACTATGATATTGACATGTGGCAATTTATCACAACCATTTTTTATTAACACATGTCATAAAACATTGCCTCAACATTTAGGTATTCTTTCGTCAGCTACTGGATTCAATAAGAACTAGCAACACTTTCTCTATTGGGGAATCGGCTTAGTGCGCTCACAGATGGCCACGTGGAGTATTTTTGAAATAATTTTGCAGGTATGAAAAGAGCCATGTTTGTTTCTGGTTAGGCATCTACGTACTTTTTATGGTCATGTAAAGTAAAAACCCAAATAGGAGCCGATCAATTTTCTCATATTTTATTAGAAATAATGCAATTGCATTGTTCATAAAGGTATAACAAATTCAAAATAAGCATATTCAAATAATAATCAAACTGTACAAAGGATTAGCAGATCATATATCTATTCAAATATAAATTTACCGCACTTTTCCAAAGAAAATGTTAAACACTTTCTCTAAAAAGAAATAACAACACCAAACTTAAAACATGTCCAATGACCTATCTATTTCCTTAAAACCATAAAACCTGCCCTATTTGTACTTCTTTAAAACCAATCACATTTGGTTACTATTGCCAAACGCCTTTGTTAACCAAGGTAATGCACTATTTTCATGTTTGTTTTAAAGATGCTTATCCACCGATGTGAAAAAATGTGTAAGTTGTTACTATTTCATTCTTTTTTCATTAACTCTTCATTAAATAACTGAACAACTAAAGAATTCTGTGACTGGACCAAATATCAAACAACAGCTAATGACAGTTTTGAAGTATGAAAATAAATGCCAGTTGTAAAATTGTGGACTATTCTACAAAAAAGAAACTGCAAATTTTCCAGAACCATATTGTTCTTTATCCAGACAACATTAAGACACTCTGATATAAGCCGTGCTTACTAATCATAGAAAATCATCATTTTATCATAAAGATGTCAATCTCAGTGGCTTTTTCATGGACATTTCTGTAACTCTGATAATTCCTGAAATATCATCTGTGTATAGTATAAACTTATTTATTTTGCATCGATTGTGAAACAAGTTCTTACAACTTAAATTAATCACTCTCGATTCTGCTTCCTGGATACATCACCAGTAATCGCGCCGAATGTGGATTAATGACAGTTTGCAAGGCAGATCCAGTTACTGACAGGATTCGAACATACGACCCTTGTGTTCCCAAGCCGACACTCTACCCCTGGACCACTGTCCTCCACAATGTAAAACTAATCTAAATAGGAAATAGGTTAAAGTGCCTTTCAAGACAACCTGGTATTGTTTGTTTCAGGATTTAATATCCTTCAACATTTTTTCAGTTATGTTACATCTTTCCTTGTTTCACCAGTACTAGGCTAGCGCTCTGAACTGAAGTGTCTTGCCAAGTGACACTCACACAATACCAAGGTTTCTGATGAGGCTCAAACCAAGGACCCCTAAGTTCTATGACCACCATCTTAGACACTTGGCTATGTAGGACCTCAAGCACAACGAAGGAAACAAATAAAGAAATGAAAAACTGATAACACAGAAAAGTGCACATATGGATATATAAACTGTCGACTTTGGAAAAGGCAGTCAATCTTAATACTAGGCACCCACTCTGTAACAGTGCTTTAATGGTTATTTAATCTGAGGCTATCTTAAAATAGAATTTTTATACAGAATGCAAGTCAATCAGATTGACTTCCTGCAATAATAAAGCCTTACACTTAAAAAACTTTCATGAACTGTTTATGAGTAGCCTCTTTGAGGTAAAATACCCATAATCCGTCATTTTGAAACTTATTCTTTTGTAAGATTATTTGGGTTGTTTTTGGAATACTTCAGTCATGGCCAGAACTATTCAGGGTAAAGCGAACAGTTCCGGCACCGGCTGATGTTTACAGAGAACGACCCAGGTAATCCAACAATGAATTAGTTTCAAAATGGCGGATTATGGGTATTCCACCTTAAACAAGATTGACTGTATGATCCTTTATAATACAAATAAGCCTTTACCCGAGAAGACATCTCAGACATCTTAAACAAATTGCCTTAGATAATTCTTTCATCCCTTAATCATATGTAGTACATGTTTTAAACCAAATGTTCAACTTAACATTTAGATTTTTTCTTAATTAACTAGTCAACTCAAGTTTGATAGTTAATTCATCACCAAATCAAATCAAGTTTAATAGTTAATTCATTACCACAGAAGTAGTTAAAAAGGTAATATCTTTGGTTGGCATATCTATTCATGCAAGTATCTTTATTCTAGCTTATCAACTTTGGTGTTGTTTTTAATATATGACTATGTACAAATGTTTATGTTACTCTGTATATAAATTATTAATTAATAAGGTTGAGAAATGAATATAAAAGCTATATACATGACATAAAAATGACAAAAAAAAGGTTTATACTGTAAGCAGTTACATGTTATACAATAATCAAACTACTATTTGCTATTATTTTATATCTACAATAACACATTTAAAACTTTAACCCATTTTCCCTGTCTTAAACAATTTATAGCAGATGAATTCAAAATCAATTATCAAAGTAATAAAAAATTCTGTTAAAAATTCCAACTTGATTTGTAACTGATGATTGAATTATACTAAAAAGTGAAATTCACTCCTAATGAGCAAATTCCATTTACATTGTCAGGTTTTCAAAATTGATCTGCTGGTAAATCAATTAGAAGTTTCTGTATCAGACAAGGGGTTCAATAATTTAGCACATAGAGCTTGTTTAACAAAAAAAATGAACTGTGCAAAATATTGAAATAAAGGAGATGGTTTCACAAAGAAAGACAACTGTGCAAAATATTGTTGATAAATTTACAGAGTCAATGTTACTTACTAGACAGTAACAATTAAAAACAACAGCATAACTTAAATCTTATTGTGCTGGAACCGACTTCATGCTTATGCACACACGTTAGATCCAGGCCAGCAGACAAGTAAATTGGCGGCTGGCCAGTGATCTAACCTGTTTGCTACTCTGAGAATCTTTCCTGAACATAATTAAGCAGATATTTAAGGATTTGGAAAGCAGACGATTCAAAAATCTATTTTTAGAAAATTACCAAGCATTCTAAGGGGTAAAGAAGAAATATCATTGGTTTCCATTGGTCAAATTAACAGCAACAGGGGATTAAAATTAATAAGCATGACAAACAAGAAATTTGTTTTTAATTTTGGGTAGAAATAAATTCTAATTAAATGATAATTTTCTTGTCACTGTATCACTTATTGTGGATAGAATAAACCCTTAGAATGCTGGGCAATTTTCTAACAACATGTTTTTTTGTTGTGTACAAAATTGGTGGTTGGCCTGTGATCTAACCTGTTTGCTTCTCTTAGTATCTTTTCTCATCAAAATTCAACAGATATTTATGGTTTTGGAAAGCAGACACAACAAAAATGTACTTTTTGAAAATTACCCAGCATTCTACGGGCTAACAAAAGGAGAAACTACTCATACAAACAATTGATTCTATATTCTTAGAACTTGGGTTTTTGCTAAAAAGAAATGCTCATAAACAGTTTTTCCTCCATTTACAACAACTTAGCATGTACATGTATATAAGAATGATATTTTGAAATGAAAAGCAAAATGTTCAAGATTAAACAAAATCTGTAAGTTCATACACCAAAATGAGCAACATCCAAGTAATCAAAGCAGACATTGCATTATTATACAGCATTACATTGAACAAACTAAGGCAAGCACAAAAGCCAAATTAATATCACAAAGTCTTCATATTATTTAATTTACATGATACAACATCGTCAACTTAAAAGTTAGAAGGTCTACTCCTTGTACTCAGGGGTCTATAGTTATCCCTGGATCAGTATTATGTAATATTGCCGGTTCAATGCAAGACTATAGTAAGTGCTTCATGTTTTGCATTAAACCCTTGATATAATATCATTGACCCCAGAATAACTATAGACCCTTGTTTTCTCAAGTCATTTTTATTTTATCATTTTTCAAAACATTTTATTGTTTGTTTGTTTCAAAATATTCATTTATACACAGGGTTCACCCAGTCTTGAGCATTATAGCACATATTCCCTGGAAAACCTACCAGTACAAGGCTAGGAAACGTGTCTTGACAAATGACACTCCATGGTGAAATAGATGGCCACTATCCAGGATCAAACATGGATTGGCCAGTCTTGAGTCCCATCATGAACCATCATGCCAATACAGATCACATGAGGAGACTTATCATAATCATTGCAATAAGACAATTCTACACACCACAAAACTCTTTGATTAGATTTCCAAATACTAAATGTGAAAGTTCATAATATGCACCCATACATAATAAGTAAGGCTTTCTCAAACAAACCAACTTCTTTTCCGTGTAAAGAAGGTTTCATAAACCATAAAAACAGACAGCATTAAAAATCTTTGCTCTACAGGAAAAAAGACCAAATTTTTTTGTTGAAATCATCAACAATGGTTATTTATAGTATGAAAATAATGAATTCTGCAAGAGAAAGGTTTTATTCCTGTCATTATAGATTGTTTCAATGTTGCCTGTTTTAGTTTTGTTCTATAGGTGTTTATATTGTGTCAGCACTTTTTCAGTTGTATTGCTGGTTCATCTTGGCTGAAGGAATAACCATAATTGGGCATCAAGATTCTGTCAGAAAACAGAGAGACTACTCCTCATGGAAAATTAATCTACCGCTGTTGCCAACCCAACAGTACTTGCTTAAAGAGAACTTCGTTATAACTTTACTGAGAACAAAATCTTGACACAGTAAACAGGCAGAGTCACCTTCTTGAGATTTCTAACATAGTTAAAATGATAAAAACTCATTTCCATGGTAAAGGCTTTCAAAACAATGTGATAAGAAACAGATCATATAAAGTAAACTCTCCCATGGACAATAAGTCATCAAACTATTGTTAACCCATTACCAAACAATAACGACATTTGACGAGTATGTTGCAAACGACACTAGAAAATAATGTTGGAAAAGGAGGAATTGCTCGTAAAGAGCAATTTCTCCTTTTCCCACAATGTTTTCTGCTTTATCAGAGGATTATTATTCAATTTCATCACATTTTGAAAAGGGTTAAACAGTAACATCGTTCAATCTTAGCACTTGGACACAATGGTTGTTTTATCAGCTAGCCTTTGTTATACTTAATGCTGAAACTATTTCACAGTTGCTGTAATATGTGTTCCCTAAGTCTTCATATCTTTAATTGGCACTTTCAGCTGGAATAAATGAGAAACTCTTGTTTAATCTATCAACTTTACCTCAAACAACACAATATTGATTCTATGAAAACTGAAAAAAGAATGCATAGAAATAGACATACTGGTAGCTATCATAACAGGAACAATTTCTCCATTCCCAACAGCTTTATGCAGCATACTTTAATACTCTTTAATCACTAAATAAAGCGTTTATCTATTTCCTTTAACATGTATTGGCATTTGCCATTGACCTCATTTGAAAGCAAACAATTCAATTCAATTCAATTAAGTTTATTCAGTATAAAGCGCAAAGTACTTTTTACAAAAACAATAAGTAAATCAATGGAAGAACATGATAATAGTGTTGGTGTTGAAAGCTAACACCAGAAGCTCATTTGTTTATTCTATGCAAGTTGAACACATCTATTAAAGATTCAAACTTAAAACACGTTTAATACATCTTGGATTAAATACATCTGAAGCTCTGGTGGGCAATGTTATTTTAAGTTCTGTAACTATCCACTAAGCCTATCTCCTGCCTCCAATATAAAAGGCAGGGGTTGAATGATAGTTTTAAACTTTTTTATTAACAAATAATATTAGGAAAGCTTGAAGCTTATCAAATTCACTCTCAATGACTACTTCCTGGATACTAAAACAGTACTCACACCAATTTGTTGGCTAGTCCTGGTATTATCACATTACAAGTTACAGGGATAGAACTAGGGACCTTCGGAAACAGAAGCAGATGATATACCACAACTGTTACCCACAATACTACTGATGCCGACATAATTACATGTATATACACATTCAAACACAAATATACCTGTGGAGCGGTTTGGAAAAAGGCCGTCTGTTGAGCGAATAAGTTGTTCACTGCCTGTTTCCCTATCTGCGTCTATTCGAGTTTGTAAATTGTCAAATGGGTCAATCAGGGTAGAACTGTAAAAAAGAACAACAGTTTGAGAGTTCAGTGTAATATTATATAGTAAATTATATAGTAGTTAGTGATTTATGTTTATGAAGCAAATACCTAGAGTCTTGCATTGAACCATCAAATCTACATATTACACCATACAATCACAGAGGTAGTACATTTTACATGATTATGTTTTCCCCAAGCTTTTTTCTTCAATGCTCCTCAAAACCCTATATAGTTGGTACTCATTCAGACTAATCTCAATGATTTTAATAAGTACCAAGAAAATAGGCTTTGTCCTACAATCCATGAAATACTGTGAGTCTTAAAGACCCACTTATCAAGACCACTTAATAAAACATGCATTTAACGCTTATAGTGCTGGAACCAACTTCATGCTCATAAATGCAAACAGGTCACAGACCAGCTGCCAAGTAAATTGGCCCCTGGCCTGTTATCTAACCTGTTTGCTTCTCTATTTTTTCAATCATAAGGAGGCCAAAAAAAGAATTTATCTTGATTATAAAAAGCCACCTTCCTTCACAAATGTTTTCCTCATTTAAAATGATCATTTAATTGAGTACAACAATTACCTCAACCTTTACAAGGAGTCACACAATTGTAAGAATACATACCCAAGATATCGCCTTATCCTTTCTAAACGATTCCGTCTCCGAATTTTTTTCACAATATAAAATGTTGTTATGGCTATTATCAAAAATCCAAGCAATCCAAACAGCATTCCTAAGAGAGAATCCCGCATCCCCAATATAGAAGATTTGTCTTTGAACATAATTGGTCCATCGGTGTTTGTTTGGCCCACTGTTTCATTGCAAAGCTTTTTGTCTGCAAACATTTAAAAGAAAAAAACTTGATATGAATTTTATATAAATTCTTTCATCTTTAAACAATTTCTGCAGCTTATATCTGTACAGACATTATTACATTAATCCATATATAGATTTGGAATTAATGAAATTTAACCAGACTCAGAAAATCAAGCATTTCTTTAATAAAGATCCCTTTTTACCAGACCATGGTTTGTCTGTATGTTTCTTATAAGCAGCAATAGGAGACTGATCAAAACTCACATTCCAGCTTTCATACCATATTCATGCTCACAGCATGGTTGGAAATGTCTGATTTTGGTTTACTTGTCCATAAATGCCAAATCTGTTAGGGTCTTGTCTGTTTAATGGTTAAATAGAAAACAACAGTGAAAATTCTCTAGTCTCTAAAGGCATTTGAACAAGCTGGGTAACATGGACAAATGAATTTGCCACCGCTGTGAGTGATTTATGAGAGCATGACCAGCAATATATTTGAGTGGAGTGGAAAAATCAATTTTCAGTATTTCCCAGCTTGTCAAAAAGCCTTAAATGACGGCTGTTAAATGACAAGTGAATTTTTACTGAAAATATCTATACAACAATTATATGGACAAGAGCAGAAAAAGATTTGGCATTTACGGGACAGTAAATTGAAATACGATATTGTTTACTGCCCTGACTTGATTCGGAGGCACACATGGGATGAGCATACCCCTTGTTTATCTTACTCTATGAAACTTACATTATTGGTTAATTCTACAGATGGTTCTAATGAGTAACAACGTAATAGGTTTTTAAAGGTTTTCAGATAAGAGCACATATTCCCCTTGTTGTTCATTATTTCTGTTAACCATTTACTTTGAGACATATTTGAATGGTCTCGATAAACGGATTCTAATGAGAACGCATAATATTATTCAATATTAAAGGAATGCTCTAAAAATTGTTGAAATACTACTGGTTAAAGCTCCTGAATTCACCCCCTTCTTCTGACAATAAGAATGGATCAGCTAGATCATAAATAGTGCTTGCTGAAGAAAGAGAAATGCAGAGATCGAGGTTTCAATACAAGACCATAGTAAGTGCTTCTTGTTATTTTAACAAACCAATTACAATAGTCTTTTATTGAAACCACATTATACTCTATATCTGCATCTCTGAAACATTCCAGTTATGTGAAAAACATTGCTAGAGTTCAATGAAAATCTTCTTACCATTTACTACAAATGTTTTTATATCGGAAAATGCATCCCCACACCGTAGTTGCACTGAAAACTGGCGTCCCGCTAAGGAATCCAGTCCCTGAACTGTGAAGCTCCCACTGGTGTGCATTGAAGGGTAAGGCCTCTCTTTGGCTTGGCTTGTATTGAAGTCATCAGCATGGCTGTACCGTACACTGCAGTTGATGCCCGGAGCATCTTCTTCAAGGCCGAATATCAACCAATCAAATTTGGCAGCTGTAATACATGAGTCCACTAACTCCAGCTTGACATCAACATCATAATGCTGACTTGAGGATATGGTAATAAAAGCTGAAAATAACAAACAGGGAAACACAATAGGCATTAAAAAAGAAACAGATAGACTAGGACAAATTTGATATTGTCTTATTTGTTAACAATTTAAAAAGGAAAAAAGAAGATGATATTGCTAACTTTGATGAGTAGTTGGTAGGTTTACCTATTATAATGTTGTTAATGGTTTGCTTCCTGGGGGAAAAAGTTTTCTTTACTTAAAAAAAATGGCATTTATCTTGACATAGGATATACTTTAAAGTTATCATAGACATTGAATGAAAATGTATTGAACTAAACCTATTTTAATTTAGAAAAACTACCATGCATGGTAAATATCAGAAGTATGGTCTCACATGCTTAAGAATTAGCTCAATATATCAAAAATGATTCCGAATTTGTTTTAAATGACATGTCTCCATTTGTCCCTTTATTTCAACAAATCAAGAGTGGTACCGATTCAGAGTCATGACAGCAATGTAAAGATAGAAAATAAATTGACAGGAGAGCATTTAGAGTACAACTAAACCTTTCTCTTTGTTTTTCATGTGGAAAATATACTCACAGCCGAATAAACTAAGAAGGTAGAGAACCAACAATCTTAATGTGGAAGTGATTATAGTTTAATCACATGGGTGTATTTTACATCTGTCACTGTGCTTCACAATCATTTGTAGAAGTCGTTTAAAGCTGCTTTTTCAACGATCTAGCTTGCACCAACATGATATCAAAAAGCGTTTTATCAATAAAGCTCTTTTAAAAAGCAATCCTGACATGCAAAAGCATTTTATCAATAAAGCTCTTTTAAAAAGCAATCCTGACATGCTTGGAGATAAGGAAATTCTTTGAAAAAGATAGAATGGATGTTCCAAAGATCACATGCAACTTTCATAAATTTACCATGTGACCTTTTATCTTAAACGAAATGAATGACACATCAAACAAAAGAAAAGAGAGTACTAAACGACCCAATGAATATTAGTAAAATAATTTACAAGTTTTTGTCTATCATTCTACATCATCAACTTTAAAAAGGTTTTTAATTGATATGGCAGGAATCAAGCTTTTATCCTTCTTTCATATTATCTGTCTCCTTGAATTTATTCTTGATATAATGTTGTTGTGAAAAGTACACACAGCATATAACCTTAAAATTATGTAGGGGCAAATGGAAATTGTGCTAATCAAATATTTTTACAAAAGAAATTATTCGTCGTCAATAATGAGTTGATGTCAATCTGTATAACACCTAATAACAGAGTCATTAATTGCCATCTTATTTTCGCAGTGTCTCCAATCATGTGTTCGCATCAAACTGTTTAATTTACACACCAATTTCAGGGAACGGTATCAGAACGAATTCACTCGCAGCGTAAAAATAAGTGTTGCACAACAAGTCGCTGATTCATATAAAGGGATTAAACTTTAATCTGATAAGTGATAGTCATTTGTGTATGTTTTGGGTTGCGTGTAAACTGCAATAGATTCGGGTCATTACCTGCAGGTTTCTGTGTTTATTTAGGCAGACATGTCTTATAAGCGCAATACAGAAACTGGCTATTACTTATGTCAGAGACATAGATAACAGAGATTGGCAACTCCTTCTTTACCTATAGCCGGTTTCTGCGATATCTCGCATGACGCGATTTTAGCGAGACCTTTCGAGATCTGTCTATCGACGCTATTTTCAACTAAACGCGAAATAGGCAATACACATTTAAGCGTGTTTTAAGTCATAATTAAATTATTTTCTTACCGAATTTACTATATTGTTATTGTGAGAAAGTTTCTCCATCCAACAAGACCGATCAGCAAGCATTTATCAAAGAAATAAACATGGCAAATTGCGACAAACTTGATTGAATTGTTCGCAATTTCGTGGTTTTGTGCGATAAACGTGATAATTGAGTAGTGTTAGATTCAAACTGTTCTAAAGGAGGGTTTTTCAAACATTTCCAATTCAAGTCCATTTTAAAGAAAGGGTTTGTTTTTCTACATTTCCAAATTTTCAGTTTGATATTCCTTGTCATTTAGAAGTTATTCCGTACTGAATATGTCCCTTTTACGACCCTAATGAGTTTAACCATCTTGATTTACAAGCAAAAATTAACAAAGTTGTGCACAGTAAAACTAAAAAACTATGCACTGGATCATATCATACTTGACATTTTCCTGAAGTGTTATTTTTGTTTTATGGTTGCCCGCATTTTTAAAGTAATCTTCGCTTCCATAACGAAGTTATGCCAGGTTTACTTAACCACACAAGCATGATCATGATTTCGGCCATTTTATTTTCAACCAAAATATTTCATACTTGTACAAAGTAAAATGTTTTAATGGAGGTTTATTCAAACATTTCTAATTTATGTCCATTTTAATGGATTAATATGATTTTGTCGATTTCCAAATTTTCAGTCTGATATTCTTTGTCATTTAGAAGTTATTGCGTACTCAATATATCCCATTTACTACCTTAATGAGTCCAGCCATCTTGATTTCCAACCAAAAATTAACAAAGTTGTGCACAGTAAAACTAAAAATCTATGCACTGGATCATATCATACTTGACATTTTCCTGAAGTGTTATTTTTGTTTTATGGTTTCCCGCATTTTTAAAGTAATCTTCGCTTCCATAACGAAGTTATGCCAGGTTTACTTAACCACACAAGCATGATCATGATTTCGTCCATTTTATTTTCAACCAAAATATTTCATACTTGTACATGGTAAAATGTTTTAATGGAGGTTTATTCAAACATTTCTGATTTATGTCCACTTTAATGGGATAATACGATTTTGTTGATTTCCAAATTTTCAGTCTGATATTCTTTGTCATTTAGAAGTCATTGCGTACTAAATATGTCCCATTTACTACCTTAATGAGTTCAGCCATCTTGATTTCCAACCAAAATATAACAAAGTTGTAGCACGTAAAACTAAAAAATTATGCACTGGATCATATCATACTTGACATTTTCCTGAAGTGTTATTTTTGTTTTATGGTTACCTGTTTTTTTATGGTGATTGTCGTGATTATAACGAAGTTATACCAGGTTTGCTTTACCACACAAGCATAATCATGATTTCAGCCATTTTATTTTCAATCAAAATCTTTCATTTTTGCATCAATTAAAACTTAAATTGTGTAACTTGGATTTTATCAAACGTGTCATTACTGAAAACGTCTGAATGAGTTTGAATTGATCCCGTATTAAATGCTGACTAAGTTCTATAGTTTCCCGTATTTTCAAAGTGATATTCCTATATAAGAAGAAGAAAATCCATTCAATTAATGGACAAAAGAGAATGGATAGATCTTCTTAACCAGAAACACCACGATATTCCCTTTTTCGTTATACTTCTTCTTAATTCCGATTGCTTGCAAATATGTCAAGTGTAATGTGTCATTTGAAGAACGAAGGGTGATAGAGTCAATCATGGTAGTGGACAAAACAGGCTATGATTGTAAATTGCCACCCCATAAAATATGTAGTTTAATGTCATAAAACCTTTTGATTCTAGGGCGATTACACAAGAAGTGTGTGGCACTAACCCTGTGTCCACTCTCTGACACCTCATTCAAATTTAATGACCTAAAGATCCCGAAAACAACATAGGGAGGATTTGTTCTGTTTAAAGCGTCTGTCTGGTTTTAAAAGTAGTGTGCTTTGACTTAATTTCTCGTTGAGAAATGATAATAAAAACGAAGGTGCAAGACACACTATTTGCTTTAGCTTAACATTCAAAAAGCTCACATTTCTTTTTTCTAAAATCATTTCGGTCAGCAGCATGATAGGACCAGACCCTTACGTGTTTAAGAATAATTATGTAATTATTGATTTGCAATCAATATTAGAGGAATCTGCGGTAAAAGGTGTATTGAAAAACTGTGCATGTCAGTTTTTTCTTACGTGTCCTTTCGTTTACTAAAACCACTTTTACAAAAATTCTCATCACATGCATTTCAACATCATAAAATACTTTTAATTTTCTTAAATTGAAACATTTGGCTTGAAATAATGTCATGATGAAAAATGTGTTTTGTTTTGACAAAATGAGCACTGTAAACAGTTTTACGACACAGAATAAATGAAATGAAGTGAGAAAGCAATCTTTTAATATTGACGAAAACTATCATGTCTTAGTGGAAAGTTCATGCTTTGGTTATTAACTGCAACTAAATAGAGTCACTTGATTTATTACAAAATATTATTCAAACCTTTGCTTGAAAGACATTGTCGTTATAAGTACAATGCTGAATTGCATGGTAATCAGGGAAGCCTGTCATTGAAAAAGAAGGCCTACTGGAACTTATTCTTTTGTTTACATAAAATCAGTTTAATAAAATGAAAATAAAACAAAATGTCCAGAAGTTGTTTCAGATAACCAAAACATGGCTATTTTACTGTAATAAAGAAGTATCAATTTCGCTTGACATCTCCCGTGGGAACGGATAAACAGGTACGCACTTTCCTTATCTCGCAGAACCTCGCAGCATTCGAGAGTTTGGCGATAATTCCGGAGTTGCCAATCTCTGTTATCTATGTCTCTGCTTATGTCATATGGCGACATTGGCAATCGGCACCAGAGGCCCTGAAATATGAAGATATTTTGCCCCTCTTCGGAACCTAATTTGCTGTCTAAAGCGACTTTTGCTTAGAATAATACAGGTTACAAATCATTGTTTTGATATTGTTTTATTCTATTGTCCATGTTCTCATCTGTCAAAATGTTTTACGGCCACCTGATTGGTTTTGTTTTGATTGAGTAGAGTGAATTCTTATTTACCGATAAAAAGTGTTGTAGAGTGTGTTAACATCGTTGTCTCCGCCTTCCGTGTGGATCCAACTGTTTGTCAAGTTTATCGAATGTTTATCCCATATCTATCTGCACATTCATTGCGATTTTTCACATTCCTGCAACATTTCTAGTTAAATATAAGATTATTGTTTTGTCTGGCTTGTTTTAAACAGCATTGGTCACTTAAACTGCCAACTTTGCATGTATTTATCTCTCATGGTTGTTGATTTTATTTTGACGCCAAAGATAATCCGACAACGTAGTAGTGGATCGCCTGAATATACAAAGTGGATTGAGTTTTAACACAACCGTAAAGTGGCCTGGTGACGTAAATGGGCTTAGGGTTAGGGTTAGGGTTAGGGTTAGGGATTATGTTTTTATAAATAATATCTTTTTTTTTCATTTATATCTTTCATTGTTTCACATAAGATTTCTTATGATGCAAAGTATTCAATTTCATTCTGAGGAAGATTTAGATCTATATAATACAATGTCGCAAACGTTGTCGCAAATATGCGTCAAAAACTCTATCCACTTCGTCGTCATAATTTCGATCCACTACTAGCTCAACCAAGATAATCTAGCGGCCACTTTCCAGCAACCACTTTCCAGCAACCAACTTTCGACACATTTCCTGTTTGTTAACTTCAAACCTCTTAGCAGCCATTTCATCGAAAAACATCTAACCAACAACACTTACCAAAGGCAGTTAAAAGACTTAAATGATTCTTAATTCAAGTAATAACATATAAAAAACACATTTTCTTTAATCTGCTAAGGTTTTAAACGAGGTATCCAGATATGATAATAAGATTGACACCACCCTCCAAGCAAACAGTTTTCAAAGCAGCCAATGGAAGGTTTTGAGACTAACAGCCAACGACAAACGCAAATAACACTCTATTTAAATGAAGAAAAAATGCTTAATCAAAATACTTTCTACAAAAACATTTCGATTTTTTCAAGTCCACATCTTTATATATTTGTAAATACTAGAATAAATTGTCTTCCAATGGAAATCAATCGGTAAAACCTACCGCGGCATCTTCAAAAGCACAGATATAGTTTCACCGTTGAAGCAAAATGTAAGCCTAAAAAAATCAAAAATATATACAAGCCTTCCTCAATATACTTAAATGGAATAGGTTAATTAAAAAGAGTAATGTAATGGCCACAGATAAAGAGTCCATTGGTGTCACAAAAGCTAGAAATGATAGCACCGCGCCATGTAAAAATGTACCAATTGCGGATGTTGGCTGAACATAACGGAATACTTAACTGAAAAACCCCTAATCTACTATAGCCTTCCCCAATAGAAATCGTTTGAAACAAGTTTAATCTAAAGAATAATGTTAGGGCTAAAAAGTGGAAAGGGTCAAGTGGTGTCACAAAAGCTGGTTAAGATAGCGCCACCATGTAAAAATGAACTAATTGCAGATATCGGCGGAATATAACGGAATGCTTGCCTGAAAAACATTAAAATATACTATAGCCTTCCCAAATAGAAATCGTTTGAAATAGTCTTAATAGAAACAGTGATGGTAGGGCTAAAAAATGGACAGGGTCTAGTGGTGTCACAAAAGCTGGTTAAGATAGCGCCGCCATGTAAAAATGTACCAAATGCGGTTATTGGCTCAAAATAACAGAATACTTGCCTGAATTATCTCAAATCTACTATAGCCTTCCCCAATAGAAATCGTTTGAAACAAGTTTAATCGAAAGAGTAATGTTAGGGCTAAAAAGTGGACAGGGTCCGGTGGTGTCACAAAAGCTGGTTAAGATAGCGCCACCATGTAAAAATGTACCAGTTGCGGATATCGGCGGAATATAACGAAATACTGGCCTGAAAACACTCAAATCTACTATAGCCTTCCCCAATAGAAATCGTTTGAAATAGGTTAAATTGAAAGAGTAATGGTAGTACTAAAGAATGGACAGGGTCTAGTGGTGTCACAAAAGCTGGTTAAGATAGCGCCGCGCCATGTAAAAATGTACTAATTGCAGATATTGGCGGAATATAACGGAATACTTGCCTGAATTATCTCAAATCTACTATAGCCTTCCCCAATAGAAATCGTTTGAAACAAGTTTAATCGAAAGAGTAATGTTAGGGCTAAAAAGTGGACAGGGTCCGGTGGTGTCACAAAAGCTGGTTAAGATAGCGCCACCATGTAAAAATGTACCAAATGCGGTCATTGGCTCAACATAACGGAATACTTGCCTGAATTATCTCAAATCTACTATAACCTTCCCCAATAGAAATCGTTTGAAACAAGTTATATCGAAAGAGTAATGTTAGGGCTAAAAAGTGGACAGGGTCCGGTGGTGTCACAAAAGCTGGTTAAGATAGCGCCGCCATGTAAAAATGTACCAGTTGCGGATATCGGCGGAATATAACGAAATACTGGCCTGAAAACACTCAAATCTGCTATAGCCTTCCCCAATAGAAATCGTTTGAAATAGGTTAAATTGAAAGAGTAATGGTGGTACTAAAGAATGGACAGGGTCTAGTGGTGTCACAAAAGCTGGTTTAGATAGCGCCGCCATGTAAAAATGTACTAATTGCAGATATTGGCTCAATATTACGGAATACTTCCCTTAAATAAACTCAAATGTAATATAGCCTTCCCCAATAGAAATCGTTTAGAACAGTTTTAATTGAAAGAGTAATGTTAGTACTAACGAATGGACAGGGTCTAGTGGTGTCACAAAAGCTGGTTAAGATAGCGCCGCCATGTAAAAATGTACCAGATGTGGATATCGGCAGAACATAACGGAATATTTGCTTGAAAAACCTCAAATCTAGTATAGCCTTCCCCAATAAAAATCGTTTGAAATAGGTTAAATTGAAAGGAAAATGGTAGCACTAAAGAATGGACAGGGTCTAGTGGTGTCACAAAAGCTGGTTTAGATAGCGCCGCCACGTAAAAATGTACCAAATGCATATATTGGCTCAATTTAACAGAAAACTTGCCTTAAAAACACTCAAATCTACTATAGCCTTCCCCAATAGAAATCGTTTGAAATAGTTTTGATTGAAAGAAAATTGATAACACTAAAGAATGAACAGGGTCTAGTGGTGTCACAAAAGCTGGTTAAGATAGCGCCACCTTGTAAAATAGGACCAATTTCTGTTATTGGCTGAAACGTACGGAATAGTTCCCTGAAAAACCTCAAATCTACTATATCCTTCCCCAATAGAAATTGTTTAAAATAGTTTCAATTAAAAGAGTAATATAAGCACTAAAGAATGGACAGGGTCTAATGGTGTCACAAAAGCTGGTAAAGATAGCGCCCCCATGTAAAAATGTACCAATTGCAGATAATGGCTCAATATTACGGAATACTTACCTTGAATAAACTCAAATCTAATATAGCCTTCCCCAATAGAAATCGTTTAGAATAGTTTTAATTGAAAGAGTAATGTTAGCACTAAAGAATGGACATGGTCTTGTGGTGTCACAAAAGCTGGTTAAGATAGCGCCGCCATGTAAAAATGTACCAGATGTGGATATCGGCGGAACATAACGGAATATTTGCTTGAAAAACCTCAAATCTAGTATAGCCTTCCCCAATAGAAATCGTTTGAAATAGGTTAAATTGAAAGGAAAATGGTAGCACTAAAGAATGGACAGGGTCTAGTGGTGTCACAAAAGCTGGTTTAGATAGCGCCGCCTTGTAAAAATGTACCAACTGCAGATATTGGCTCAATTTAACAGAAAACTTGCCTTAAAAACACTCAAATCTACTATAGCCTTCCCCAATAGAAATCGTTTGAAATAGTTTTGATTGAAAGAAAATTGATAACACTAAAGAATGAACAGGGTCTAGTGGTGTCACAAAAGCTGGTTAAGATAGCGCCACCTTGTAAAATAGGACCAATTTCGGATATTGGCTGAAACGTACGGAATAGTTCCCTGAAAAACCTCAAATCTACTATAGCCTTCCCCAATAGAAATCGTTTGAAATAGGTTATATTGAAAGAGAAATGGTAGCACTAAATAATGGACAGGGTCTAGTGGTGTCACAAAAGCTGGTTAAGATAGCGCCACCTTGTAAAATAGGACCAATTTCGGATATTGGCTGAAACGTACGGAATAGTTCCCTGGTAAACCTCAAATCTACTATAACCTTCCCAAATAGAAATCGTTTGAAATAGGTTAAATTGAAAGAGGGATGGTAGCACTAAAGAATGGACAGGGCCTTTTGGTGTCACAAAAGCTGGTTTAGATAGCGCCGCCATGTAAAAATGTACCAACTGCAGATATTGGCTCAATTTAACAGAAAACTTGCCTTAAAAACACTCAAATCTACTATAGCCTTCCCCAATAGAAATCGTTTGAAATAGTTTTGATTGAAAGAAAAATGATAACACTAAAGAATGGACAGGGTCTAGTGGTGTCACAAAAGCTGGTTAAGATAGCGCCACCTTGTAAAAAAGGACCAATTTCGGATATTGGCTGAAACATACGGAATAGTTCCCTGAAAAACCTCAAATCTACTATAGCCTTCCCCAATAGAAATCGTTTGAAATAGTTTTAATTAAAAGAGTAATATAAGCACTAAAGAATGGACAGCGTCTAGTGGTGTCACAAAAGCTGGTTAAAAGCGCCGGCATGTAAAAATGTACCAATTGCAGATATTGTCTCAATTAAACGGAATACTTCCCTTCAATACACTCAAATCCACTATAGCCTTCCCCAATAGAAATCGTTTGAAATAGTTTTAATTGAAAGAGTAATGTTAGCACTAAAGAATGAACAGGGTTTAGTGGTGTCACAAAAGCTGGTTAAGATAGCGCCGCCATGTAAAAATGTACCAGATGTGGACATCGGCGGAACATAACGGAATATTTGCTTGAAAAACCTCAAATCTAGTATAGCCTTCCCCAATAGAAATCGTTTGAAATAGGTTAAATTGAAAGGAAAATGGTAGCACTAAAGAATGGACAGGGTCTAGTGGTGTCACAAAAGCTGGTAAGGATAGCGCCGCCAAGTAAAAATGTACCAATTGCAGATACAGTGTATTGGCTCAATAAAACGGAATACTTTCCTTCAATAAACTCAAATCTACTATAGCCTTCCCCAATAGAAATCGTTTGTAATAGTTTTAATTGAAAGGGTAATGGTAGCACTAAAGAATGGACAGGGTCTCGTGGTGTCACAAAAGCTGGTAAGGATAGCGCCGCCACGTAAAAATGTACCAATTGCAGATATTGTCTCAATGAAACGGAATACTTCCCTTCAAGTAAACTCAAATCTACTATAGCCTTCCCCAATAGAAGTCGTTCGAAATAATTTTCATTGAAAGGATAATGGTAGCACTAAAGAATGGACAGGGTCTTGTGGTGTCACAAAAGCTGGTTAAAATAGCGCCACCCTGTAAAAATGGACCAACTGCGGATTTTGGCCGAAACTAACGTGAAACTTCCCTGAATAACCTCAAATCTACTATAGCCTTCCCCAATAGAAATCGTTTGTAATAGTTTTAATTGAAAGGATAATGGTAGCACTAAGGAATGGACAGGGTCTTGTGGTGTCACAAAAGCCGGTTAAAATAGCGCCACCCTGTAAAAATGGACCTATTGCGGATTTTGGCCGAAACTAACATAAAACTTCCCTGAATAACCTCAAATCTACTATAGCCTTCCCCAATAGAAATCGTTTGTAATAGTTTTAATTGAAAGGATAATGGTAGCACTAAAGAATGGACAGGGTCTTGTGGTGTCACAAAAGTTGGTTAAGATAGCGCCGCCACGTAAAAATGTACCAATTGCAGATATTGCCTCAATATAAGGGAATACTTGCCTTAAATAAACTCAAATCTACTATAGCCTTCCCCAATAGAAATCGTTTGAAATGGTTTTAATTGAAAGGGTAATGGTATCACTAAAAAATGAATAGGGTCTTGTGGTGTCACAAAAGCTGGTAAAGATAGCGCCGCCATTTAAAAATGGACCAATTGCAGATATTGCCTCAATATAACGGAATCCTTCTTTGAAAAACCTCAAATCTACTATAGCCTTCCCCAATAGAAGTCGTTCGAAATAGTTTTAATTGAAAGGGAAAAGGTAGCACTAAAGAATGGACAGGGTCTAGTGGTGTCACAAAAGCTGATTAAGATAGCGCCGCCAAGTAAAAATGTACGAATTGCAGATACAGTGTATTGGCTCAATAAAACGGAATACGTTCCTTCAATAAACTCAAATCTACTATAGCCTTCCCCAATAGAAATCGTTTGTAATAGTTTTAATTGAAAGGGTAATGGTAGCACTAAAGAATGGACACGGTCTAGTGGTGTCACAAAAGCTGGTTAAGATAGCGCCGCCATTCAAAAATGGACCAATTGCAGATATTGCCTCAATATAACGGAATCCTTCTCTGAAAAACCTCAAATCTATTATAGCCTTCCCCAAAAGAAGTCGTTTGAAATAGTTTTAATTGAAAGGTAAATGGTAGCACTAAAGAATGGACAGGGTCTAGTGGTGTCACAAAAGCTGGTTAAGATAGCGCCGCCTCGTAAAAATGTACCAATTGCAGATATTGCCTCAATATAAGGGAATACTTGCCTTAAATAAACTCAAATCTACTATAGCCTTCCCCAATAGAAATCGTTTGAAATGGTTTTAATTGAAAGGGTAATGGTATCACTAAAAAATGAATAGGGTCTTGTGGTGTCACAAAAGCTGGTTAAGATAGCGCCGCCATTCAAAAATGGACCAATTGCAGATATTGCCTCAATATAACGGAATCCTTCTTTGAAAAACCTCAAATCTACTATAGCCTTCCCCAATAGAAGTCGTTCGAAATAGTTTTAATTGAAAGGGTAATGGTAGCACTAAAGAATGGACAGGGTCTAGTGGTGTCACAAAAGCTGATTAAGATAGCGCCGCCAAGTAAAAATGTACCAATTGCAGATACAGTGTATTGGCTCAATAAAACGGAATACGTTCCTTCAATAAACTCAAATCTACTATAGCCTTCCCCAATAGAAATCGTTTGTAATAGTTTTAATTGAAAGGGTAATGGAAGCACTAAAGAATGGACACGGTCTAGTGGTGTCACAAAAGCTGGTTAAGATAGCGCCACCATTCAAAAATGGACCAATTGCAGATATTGCCTCAATATAACGGAATCCTTCTCTGAAAAACCTTAAATCTATTATAGCCTTCCCCAAAAGAAGTGGTTTGAAATAGTTTTAATTGAAAGGTAAATGGTAGCACTAAAGAATGGACAGGGTCTAGTGGTGTCACAAAAGCTGGTTAAGATAGCGCCACCCTGTAAAAATGGACCAATTGGGGCTTTTGGCCGAAACTTACGTAAAACTTCCCTGAATAACCTCAAATCTACTATAGCCTTCCCCAATAGAAATCGTTTGAAATGGTTTCAATTGAAAGGGTAATGGTAGCACTAAAGAATGGACAGGGTCTTGTGGTGTCACAAAAGCTGGTTAAGATAGCGCCACCATGTAAAAATGTACCAATTACAGATATTGCCTCAATATAAGGGAATACTTGCCTTAAATAAACTCAAATCTACTACAGCCTTCCCCAATAGAAATCGTTTGAAATGGTTTTAATTGAAAGGGTAATGGTATCACTAAAAAATGAATAGGGTTTTGTGGTGGCACAAAAGCTGTTTAAGATAGCGCCGCCATTCAAAAATGGACCAATTGCAGATATTGCCTCAATATAACGGAATCCTTCTTTGAAAAACCTCAAATCTACTATAGCCTTCCCCAATAGAAGTCGTTCGAAATAGTTTTAATTGAAAGGGTAATGGTAGCACTAAATAATGGACAGGGTCTAGTGGTGTCACAAAAGCTGGTTAAGATAGCGCCGCCATGTAAAACTGGACCAATTTCGGATTTGGGCCGGAACTTGCGTAAAACTTCCCTGAATAACCTCAAATCTACTATAGCCTTCCCCAATAGAAATTGTTTGAAACAGTCCTAATAAAAACATTGATGCTAAGGGCTAAGGAATGAACAGGGTGTCGGGGTGTCAAAAAAGCTGGTAAAGATAGAGCCGCCATGTAGAAAATGTTCCAAATGCGATTATTGGCTCAGCATAACGGAAAACTTGCCTGAATTATCTCAAATCTACTACATGTATAGCCTTCCCAAATAGAACTCATTTGAAATGGTTGTAATTGAAAGAGTAATGTTAGCACTAAAGAATGGACAGGGTCTAGTGGTGTCACAAAAGCTGGTTAAGATAGCGCCACCTGTCCATTCTTTAGTGCTATCATTTTTCTTTCAATCAAAACTATTTAAGACGATTTCTATTGGGGAAGGCTATTGTAGATTTGATTGTTTTTAAGGCAAGTTTTCTGTTAAATTGAGCCAATATCTGCAATTGATACATTTTTACATGGCGGCGCTATCTAAACCAGCTTTTGTGACACCACTAGACCCTGTCAATTTTTTAGTGCTAACATTACTTTTTCAATTAAAACTATTCCAAACGATTTCTATTGGGGAACGCTATTGTAGATTTGATAGTTTTTAAGGCAAGTTTTCTGTTGAATTGAGCCAATATCTGCAATCGGTACATTTTTACGTAGCGGCGCTATCTAAACCAGCTTTTGTGACACCAAAAGGCCCTGTCCATTCTTTAGTGCTACCATTCCTCTTTCAATTCAACCTTTTTCAAACGATTTCTATTGGGGAAGGCTATACTAGATTTGAGGTTTTTCAAGCAAATAGTCCGTTATGTTCCGCCGATATCCACAACTGGTACATTTTTACAGTGTGACGCTATCTTAACCAGCTTTTGTGACACCACTCGAGCCTGTCCATTGTTTAGTGCTAACATTTTTCTTTCAATTAAAACTATTTCAAACGATTTCTATTTGGGAAGGCTATAGTATATTTGGGCTTCTTTAAGGCAAGTATTCCGTTAAATTGAGTCAATATCTGCAATTGGTACATTTTTACAGTGTGACGCTATCTTAACCAGCTTTTGTGACACCACTAAACCCTGTCCATTCTTTAGTGCTAATTTTTTTCTTTCAATTTAAACTATTTCAAACGATTTCTATTGGGGAAGGCTATAGTAGATTTGAGGTTTGTCAGGGAACTATTCCGTACGTTTCAGCCAATATCCGCAATTGGTACATTTTTACGTGGCGGCGCTATCTTAACCAGCTTTTGTGACACCACTGGACTCTGTCCATTCTTTATGGCTTATGTTACTTTTTCAATTAAAAGTATTTCAAACGATTTCTATTGGGGAAGGCTATAGTAGATTTGAGGTTTTTAAGGCAATTTTTCTGTTATATTGAGCCAATATCTGCAATTGTTACATTTTTACATGGCGGCACTATCTAAACCAGCTTTTGTGACACCCCGGACCTTTGCTTTTTAGTCCCAACATTACTCTTTGCATTAAGACTGTTTTAAACAATTTCTATAGGGGAAGGCTTTAATAGATTTGAGATAATTCAGGCAAGTTAACCGTTATGTTAAGCCAATATCTGCAATTGGTACATGGCGGTGCTATCTTAACCAGCTTTTGAGACAGCACGGGACGCTGCATACTTTTTAGCCCTAACATTACTCAACACACCCAGAGAGGGGCCATGTTATTTCAAGTTTTCAAACTGCTGGGTCAAAGATGCCCAAGTACGATTTTACAAATGACCCAGAATCTACTAAGTTAATGTCTACTTTAATTAACGTTCGACACCTTTTTTTCTATAACAAGAACCCTGTATGTATGGCTCAAATAATCTGATAATGATGTAAACACCAACCATATCGACAGTTGTACATATGCACTGCTGTAGTTGCGGGTACATAACCAGTGCTCTGGCAGGGTCCTGTGAGAGCACTGAATCCCAATGGTTCTTCCTGGCTTGACCAGCCTTTATGGGCAGTCAATGTAAGGTGTATTGTTCATCAGTATGAGCCATGCATTGCAATATAACTGAAATATTGTTGACTATGTCATTTCATGTATCTGAACACAAACTAGCTGGTAAATCCACATCCATGCTCCCCTCTCAATGTCGTCAATGGTCTTTCATGCACCATTCCCAATCAAAACTTTCTCTCATTGCTACATTCCCGAACACTCACACAATTGTGGAAGCATGACTTTAGTACAAGTGCTGCTATAGCTATATGTAACAAGAGCTGGCCATAAGACAGCATGCTTGCCTATTCGATAATGTCGGAGAGGGGTATAGGTCAGTGAAATATTATTTGTTTCTAAAAATGAGGATGCAGACAATGATTTCTTACATTAGTTGTTGAGAAACAAACATGCACACAAAACTTTAACCAAGATTTCTTAGTAGACAAGGCCATATTAATTAGTTGCTTAAATTCAATACAAAAGATTTGAAACTTGGTCAGGGGTTTTAAATTATTACCCTGAACACATGTGTGAAGTATCAAACCATTCCATACTGTGGTTCATGAGTTAAACTTGCACGCAAAATCTAACCACAATTTTCTCAGTACAAAAAGCCCCGAAGTTTGCTTAAATTCAAAACTAGAGGTTTTAAACTAGGTCAGAGACCTTAAAGTATGACCCTGAACACATGTGTGAAGTATCAACCCTTACCATACACTATACAGTAGTACATGAGATACAAACTTGACAAAGATTTTCTAAGTACAAAAAGCTGCATAATTTGCTTAAATTCTAAATTAGAGATATGGAACTAGGTCAGGAACTTTTAAGTATGACCCTGAACATATGTATCAAGTAGTAACCCATTCCATACAGTAGTTAATGAGATACAAACTGGCAAGTAAAAACTTAACCAAGGTGTGTTAACCAACAGCATCGCCCAGGTGAGTAGCATAGCTCTCCTAATCCTTCGAATAGTCGACCTTAAAAGTATGTTCTATTGGAAGCAAATAAGTTCTTCTTTATCTTTATAAGTAAATAGCAGCATAGAGAAACCAAATCAAACAAGCTAGAAAGTCTGACTGGGATTTGAACCCAGAGCCTCCTTAGAAATTCTAAGACGCTCTTACCACTTGAGCTACCAGACTGAAATCGAGCATTGTCTTTTTGGAATCAATAATTTGTCTATTGCCTAAAACACATCATTTGGTAAATCAAATTGAACACTTAAACTTGACCAAAATCCTTAACCTCAAATGAGCATTGTAATTGCCCAATCTAGAAAATTTAAGCTATTTTGACAATTCCGTAAGAAGAGCAGACCTTTAAAGTATTTGATATTGTTATGACACCACATAGTCAAGTCTTGAACATCACTTCTTATTAGAAGCTTGAGAATGTTCTAAAGAAATTGGAAGTATTTGACAATGATTTAGATTTTCAATTAACCATAGGTAAAGGGTGGCATTTAAGATACCATCATCATGTTGGTCTCACTTATTTCACTTTGCATGCGAAAACCTTACTTTGGTCATGTGGAATGATCAAAATTGGTAAGAATTTCCACCAAAGCATTGAAAGGCATTGAAGCTCGTTTCACTTTCTTTAAATGAAAACACAGGTGTTCAGCAGCTAAGACAGAAAAAAGAATTTTGTTTAGTTTGGAGGATTGTTCATTGAGAAAGTTCCTTTTAAGGTTTTAAAAGTGCCTCATGACTGATCAGGTTTTTAAAACCGACAAATGTCAGATGAAGGGGAGGGTCAATTCAACTGGTAAAGGTCACATCCAGGCGGCTGACAGAGGTATTTACTTCCAACTGCTTAGAGAAACGATGCTGTTGAAAATAAATAGAACAATTAAAACATGCAAGAGAAGATCCATTTATAACACAGTTTCAGTACAATATACTGGACAGTTAGAAAACACTTCTGTGTGAAATATACCTAAGTGGGACTTTCAATACTTAAAATAACTACTTAATCAGCAACAAAAACTGGAAGTGATTCCACCCTACACAAACACCTATATGTGAAATTATATTTCTTTTAGCCAATTATTTCATTTGCTTCCTAGATTTTTTTTCTATTACAATAACACAAATACCAGAAACCGAACATCATCTCACATGGGTCATTTAAAAAAGGAGATCAACCAGAAGCAAAATACATACAGAAATTAACATTTTCTGGAATTTACTCTTTATAATTATTTTTAAGTATTCATTTAATTCCAAGTTACAAACATATTTCAATTCATTATACAATACCATGATCAGTTGAAAAAACTTAAAAATATATGAAAAATGCAGCCTGTACTAAGGATGTATGCCTTTGTAAATTGATCATTAATCAAGTTTTGAGAGAAAAAGGTCTACCCTTTTCTGTATGGATATATGTGACCCAGTGGCAGACTTGGAACTAAGGGGTCCCAGGTTTGAACTCCCTTGATGTTCATGGTTATGTTGGAGTGTCCTTTGGCAAGACACTTCAGATCCCTATCCAAGCACTGGTGAATCCAGGAAAACTGTTACACAACTTAAAAGTTGTACACAATGCATTAAACAGCATCTTAACAAACACTTTAACCAGGTCTCCTTAAATTTACATCAGTAAAAATATGATTTGAGGTATTTTTCCATGTGTACACACATGTAAAAACAGACAATATCTGCTTAAGACATCATATCCCTATATTTATTTATTTATATGGGGTTTTGCAACAACATTATTTGAGTCATTGTGCAATGCCCGACACTTGTTGATGGAGGTATACCCAATACTCAACTGCTAATAAGGGCTAATTAAGCCAGTTTTCTACAAACCACTCTGAAGACTGCCTTTCATTAAATTCAAAATGTTGTCAACAGGATTTGAACCCACATTGGCATCATATCCATAAACAACCTACCTGAAATGGAGTTGAGAAGACAGCCAGAATACACTAAAGGTTTTTAGTGAATGAACAGTTAGTGGTAAGTAACCTGGAACCATCAGGACGGAGCTTCCCTATCTGTAAAAAAGTGTAGAAACACAAACCATGAAGTGAACAAACAATACAATCCAAATTATGACCCTAATCCAGGCCATTGTAAAATACCTATTGATCGTTACTCACAAACGGTTAAATTATTCCTATTCTAATCAATCCATACACATAACATGTCGGTATTATTCCACATATTTACTTTGTAACTTACAGTAAGAACAGTTTAATCAACACTAAGTGACCATTTTCTGTTTGCCTTTCTCCCTGTTAAAACAACAACAACAATGGTTAATGTGAGAAAACTGGATATGTATGACACTATTTAGCGTTTTTTCATTGTTTATTAATTAATGGCAATTGATGCCATTATTTTGTGGTATGTAACTATATTTCACATTTGTCTTATCAAATGACTTTTGAACTTAAGATCTGAAAATGTGAATTTGAAAAACCAATCCCTTACTTGGTTCATCAAAATTATTACGATGTTAGATTGCTCAACCAGAAAATTAAAGGCAATCTTCATGTTGAATTTCGACTACCCTAGTGTTATATAATTTGTAGGTTCCAATCATGTCACCTCAAAATCTTCTGTTGGATAAGGTTGGTAGTTTCAATCCTCTAAGCAAATAGCACCTGGACTGCGACACATATTCCAAGCATCGATAAACACTGGTAAACTTCCATCTGACTGGCGCAGTGCGAATGTAACTCCAGTATACAAGAAAGGCGACTCACACTTGGCAGAAAATTATCGCCCTGTATCCCTTACTTGCGTTTCAGGCAAACTTCTGGAGCACATCATTTGTAAACATATTCTAGACCATCTTGAGAAAAACTCCATCCTTACCTCCCTAAACCATGGATTTAGACGTGGCTACTCATGTGAATCACAGCTGCTAAGCACCACCCACGACCTACTTCAACACAATGACTCTCGATCCCAAATTGACGTGATAATACTTGACTTCTCTAAAGCCTTCGACACCGTACCACATGATAGCCTTCTCCACAAGATGAAACTATATGGCATAGACGGAAATATAAACAACTGGCTTCGGGACTTCCTGACAAACAGAACCATGAGGGTTGTCGTGGATGGCGAAACTTCAGAACCTGTGACCGTCGACTCGGGCGTCCCTCAGGGCACAGTCCTTGGGCCACTTGCCTTTCTCTGCCACATCAACGACCTTCCTGATTGTGTGAAATCCACAGTCCGCCTTTTCGCCGATGATTGCCTGCTTTACAGAAATATCAAGACCATACAAGATCAAATTCAACTACAGGAGGACCTGAAAGCACTTGAAAACTGGGCAACAACATGGGGTATGCGCTTTAATGCAAAGAAATGCTATGTCATGAGTATCAACAGCAAGCTCAACCATTTCTACGAGCTTAATAGCCACATTCTCCAACAGGTAGATGAAAACCCATATCTTGGCGTTACATTTGCTGATAACTTGAAATTTGATAGCCATATAAATAAGATCACCAACAAGGCCAACTCTACACTTGGATTTCTGGGGCGCAACCTGAAGCACTGCCCACTATCATGCAGAAAGACCGCATACCTATCCTTGATCCGCTCCACACTGGAATATAGTGCAGCTGTCTGGGACCCCTATCTCCAGAAGGACATAGACAAGCTGGAAAGAGTCCAACGACGCTCAGCCAGGTTCATCTCGGGCGACTATTCCTCACGAGATCAAGGATGTGTAAGCAGAATGCTGCGGAACCTTCAACTGCCTCCCCTACAAGATCGAAGGAAGAACGCCAGACTAACATACTTCTTCAAGGTGGTCGAGGGGCTGGTCCCAGCAATGCCATGTCATGCCTATCTGACCCCCATTAGTGGTAAGAGACTTATCAGACCCAAAAAGTTTAGTGACTGTGTTAGTGACAATATCATTAAAAGGCAAGGCCTTAACCATAACAAGTGCTTTAAACAAATAGACTGTAGCAGTGACCTCTATAGAAACTCCTTTTTTCCCAGAACTATTATTGACTGGAATAACCTTAGTAGCGAAGTTGTGCGTGCAGAGACAGTACAGGGTTTTAGAGCAGCCCTCCAATATCGGGACTAACTAACTTATCCCATCTCTCTCTCCCGCTGCGTGTATACCGAAAGGTCCTGCAGTGTAACAATCCAGATCCAGAAGTCTTTTAGGATATTCCAAGTTCTTGAAGCCTGGTAGCTGTTTTTGCCTTTGTACACTTTCAATTCTGTGTTTACCTATGGCTTTAAATGGTCACCAGGATCCACATGCATATTCTAAAAAGTAAAGCTCGACTTATTCTTCGAATATTCGAACTCTAAATGAAAGGAAGACAGTTCTTTCGTCAAAATGTAGCACCTGTGTAATTAGCGTTTAGCTAACACCACGAAAACTAATGACACAACTAAATTCATAACCAAGTCTTGTTTCTATCATGTATCATCTATGTATATGGCCAGGGAGTGGTAAATTATGCATATAAATGTCATTATGCGAACCCAAAAATAGGTATCTAATCGATAAAAAGTATTTAATTACCAGTTTTGTCCCCGAGTTTTCACGTACAAAGCAAACACATGACAGAAGGAATTGCGCATGCGCGTAATTAGAACAGATCCGGTCTCAAGTTCCGGTCGCTAGAAAAGTGGTCGCGGGAAAGTGGTCGCTAGCTTCGGTTTAGTTATTTTGACAATTAGACCGGAAGTGAGTTTGAGCGGAAGTCAATTATAAAGCTGGTTCTCATGCAATTTTTGTTTAGTAGCTGGTTCCCTAATGTCAAACATTACATAAACAATAACAAAATAGGTCACAAACAAGATGATGGTTTTGGTGAAGGTTTATAAGTAGTGAACCACAGCAGAGGATTCAGGCAAAGTAAGTATCGAACTCAAATTCTTAATCATTAAACAATTAATATCGAAAATGGTTAAGATATCGTGACAGTCCTACTTTGCGTTATTTGGATACCCGAGAGTGCATGTTTTGGTTATTTTTTAGGACATCATTGTCCCTACGATAATCACGTGCGGAGCGGTACGGGTTTGTGTCTAAAAATAGGATATTTTTAACACGACTTCGGGTACCAATATATTTCATCAACAAGAGCTCAAGGGGTTGGTTTGAGCATGATTGACATAATTATCTGGAGTGATTAACAGGTATGGCAAATGTTTCATTCTTTTTTCAAGGTATTATTGCATTGTTATGATTTGCAGTCTAGGTATTTTAAGTTTCATCTTTCTGGAAATGAACTAATTTGAAAATGATGTAGACTACAAATGAATCTCTCAAAGACACAACACATCCGTTCAGTGAAAAACACGGTCGGACACTGAGCAGTTGAAATAATGTAGACTACATTCTTTAATCTTATGTAACAAGCATGACATATATTATAACTATGTACTGTAATGAACCGAGCAAATGAATCTCTCAAAGAAACAAACACATCCGTTCAGTGAAAAACACGGTCGGACACTGAGCAGTTGTGATGGCTATATATACCAGCATGTTCTCTCAAACAATGGATAAGGTTCTAATTTGCATAAACGTTCAACAAACGTTACAGTTCTATGTACTCATGGAGATTATAATGTTTTTTATGATTTGTTATTCTTCTTCATATTTTGCCTTCCATATTGATAATCACTTTAATCAGAATAACCTTTCATAAAATCATTTTCCAGATTGGATTTTGTTTATGAAGAATCATATCAAACCAAATGGAGGATTTGCCTACTAAACAAATATATATAAAATTTGCAAGTGGTTGTATTTTACCCCTCCTTTGCAGGTTTGAGAATTGCAATAACAGTCAGAAGATCAAATGATATTTATGTTTATTTAAAAGACATCAATGCATATGCTTGTGTTTCAATAAAAGTGATGGTTTCAATAAAGATGATTCACAGCATACTGTGTGACACTTAACAATGGTCTTAAAAGTGAAAGGTTGTTGTTGTAATGCACAACACTATTTTCAATTAAAGCAAATGACAGTTATCCCTTTTATTTGGCTAGATAGTTAATAGTTGAAGGTGAATGAATTAATACCGACATTATATCTTTGATAAACAATAAAAAGCTTTATCTTGCATCAGACTGTATTTACAATTTAATTTAGATACAAAATGCGATCCCTATTAATCCCCTTTGTAGGTGAATTCTTCAAATGGTTAAGTAGTTCACTCAATGTTGCATTTTAGATGAAATCATCAGTAGACACAATCTTTGGCACTCAGACCCCATAAAATCGAATATAAGCCTAGCATTGGTTAACTTTTACCAAGTAGAGTTGAATGTGTAAGAGAGCCAGATAGCTCAAATTGAAGAACATTTACATGGTTTATGGAGGTCCACCTTCAAGCCCTTGTCTAGCTGCATGGTTTTCTCCCCTACATAATAAAATATGACAAATAAAATATTTCATTTAAACATAGTAAAAGAAGTCAAATAAATTATTTCATTTATAACTTTGACAGTGGTCGTTATGATTGTCTTTTTGGCAAGCTACAGTAGATTGAGATATAAAGATTTCCATTGTTTGCAAATATGGACTAGAAATCTTTGTCAGACGTGGGTTTCATTAATATTTGTAGTAGGAGGGTGATTTGCAAAAGTTTTTTTTGGGACCTAATCAGTAGATTTATCATGCAACTGAGCAGAGTGGCCAGGATTTCTGGTCAAACTAGCTGGGGGTAAACCCCTGCTCCTGCCTCTAAAAGAAACATCTGGACAGAGTGAATTTTACTAAATAAACATGCAGTTTTTACAGAGCCTTTTTTCTATTTGAACAAATCATATCACATGCCTCTGATGTAATGCGCACTTTACATCCTTAAGTTTGTCAGTAGCTTCAGATTCTTAAAAATAAAAAGGCATGCCAGATAGGCCCATGGTGCCAACTGTAGTGAGCTTTTTGCTCTTATAGAGGGTTTTCTCTCTTGGGCATTTCATCTATATATGTAAATCATCTTCAAAAAGGTTAGAATATTCACCTATTCACATGTTCCGGTACCTTTTGGTAAAGTTTGTGTTGTTCCAGACATTTTGGTAAAATTTAAGATTTTCGATTTCGCTCCTAACTTATGTTAGTTCTTCGCACTTAAGATAGTTAGATGAAGCACTCATAGCAACCAATGCAATGCGATTTGAATTGCCTTAAGTTAAGTGCAATTAAGATATTTGATGTGACACAGATCCCAGGAGCCTAAGAGTCTGCTTTTGTTAATCAGGATAATAGTAACAGCTCTTCATAACATGGGTTTGAATATCAGCTACAGTTGGTGATCTTAATGCAATTCTTCTGTTTTATTCAAGTCAACATTGATAGCCCTCCTCCTTGGTACATGTGTAGTTCAGTAATTGGTAAAACTATTGTAACCTTTGTGGAACATGAATGCAGATAAACCTAACTCATTGTTATCGAGAACATGCAGGACTTTGCTGGTATATTAATAGACAGCACAACCCAAATCGATGGACGACAACGTTCTTCAGTTACTGGATGTGATATTGTGTTGAAGAGGTTTATTTGCTTGATTGTTACATTAGCAGCATTGATGTATAAAGGCTTCACTTTCTATCAGAGTTACCTTTTCCAACAAATTTTCCAATATGCAAAGAATCAGGATGAGTGTTCTCGGAGATGGGAGCTATGTAGAATTCGAAAATGGTTGCTACTCCAAGTGTCTTTCTTCAACAAAATTAAGCACATATTTAAGGTTTTCGAAAGCAGACAACACAACATTCCATTTTTGGACTAAGGGTGCGTCAGCACCTTAGTCCATTGAATTTACATACCACTTTTTGAGGGACGGTACTTTATCGATACACAAACAGCAGTCTGACCGCAATTACTCATTAAACATCTGCCTTCACTGTGTGGACTAATACCTTCTTGGAACTAGGAATGTAGTCCGGATTTACTCGCTTTGTTTTGCTCTATATTATTATAACTGTTGCCTCATGGGAAATCGTAAAATCTCAAAATGTTCGAAAAATAGACTATCGTTCAGTCTCTGTTCACAGAAAAAAGAATTATAGTAATAGTGGTAAAAGGAGCAGCTGTTTTCCTCGAGGTGTTGCTCAAAGAAATTTTCCAATGTATCCTCAATCATGTTGCTTTAAACGCACCTTAGTCCTTCAGCACTATCAGCACTTTGATTAGAAAATTGCCAAGCATTCTAAGGGTAAACAGCTTCATCTGATGTCCTCAATTTGGACCCCAAACTCCTGTTGTTGAAATAGACCTGTATAAATGTATATCGTAAGTCAATAAATCATAAAATGCATATTGGATGTCAATAAAGAACACAAAAGGTAAATGCCATAAATGGTTTTTATGCATGTTCTGAATTATCAACTCTTATGAATCAGTGTAACAGCAGATTCTTGTTTTTAAATTAAAAACCTTTACAGACTATTCATAAGGAAATGAATTTTGAAACCTCCTTGGAGTGTATAAAGTAAACACTTGACCCTTACTGTGCTGAAATCGACTTCATGTGTATGCAAACGGGTTAGATCTAGGCCAGCTGCCAAGCTGCTAACCTGTTTGCTACTCTGAGTATCTTTCCTCATCAAAATTAAACTGATTATTTTAGGTTGTGGAAAGCAGACAACACGAAAATCTATTTTAAAAAAATACGCAGCGTTCTAAGGGTTTAGTTTGATATTGAAATGTTGCTCAAAATAGGGATTTCTCCTTTTCCATTGGCCATGAGAAATGCATTGGTATTACTTATTCATTCCTTTTGTTATTTTGAAAATGATTTAATTGAAATGCACTTAGAATAACAAAACTGGTATATTTGTATTGATCCTTGTAAATTCTATTCATTATCATACTGGCATGTACTTGATACCAACTACCAAACCATTATCTCTTTGTATGAACTTAAGCTTAGTTGGTGCCAAGTCTTTGTTTTAAAGGAAAGGTTCCAAGTTTTAACCCATTGCTTTTGTAATATTCTACAGGTTTGACGAAATAATTGCAACATGATGTTTTCATTTTTCGGCACTAATCAACTAGACCATATGTTAAAGCAGATGGTGACAGGAAAAGAATATGATATAAAATATTGTGTGGTTGAAGTCAAAGACTAGATGATTATTCATAAAAGATGTGCAAGCCGAGGGACCATTGCTAGACTATTATAAGTGTTTCATGCTTCTGAAGCACCAACTATTATTATTATATTGCACTAACTCTTCAATGTGGTTATAAAATAAACCTTCACAAAAGAAAAAGTGTTAAATAAACCTTCACAAAAGAAAAGTTTTCCCATGTTGATAACATTCAATGTACCATAATGTTTTTAATTTTTGGTTAACAATACTAACCAATGGCTAAATGACTCTTTATAATAAATTCCCTCGATATAAGGATTCTAACAAGTTGCGATCGTGTGTGTTTTTAATGGGAAGTTGGCAACATTCCACATTTATTGTCATTAAACAGTTTTATAAGCCCTAAGTTATAAAGTGGGTCTCAGATCCCTTTACACCAAAAGTTACTTCTTGGCATCCAACTGCGACTTTACCTACTTAATATCTCAATTAAATGTACTTTATTCTAGTCTAAATATTCCCTCATATGATGGTGTATGATTGATTCAAAGTGGAATCAGTTGAAAGTAACTATTGCAAACAATTTATACTTTTGTCACATTGGTCTCGTAAAGTGTAACAGATGCAGCGAAATTTGGAAGTTGACAATGAATTTCTCTAAAACTGCACAACAGTTGTACTGATATGTGATAATTTGCACTGAAGAATAGTCACAGAAATGAAAATTGATTGTTTTTAGTTCTTTAAAGTGTTAATACTGATAGAATAATCCATACAATAAAGAAAAACAACATCGCTCTTGTGATCTACCACATTCAAACTGTATATACTTAAGATAAATTGACACTTTCTTAATTGATTTATAATGCTTTCAATCCCAACCTTTTATTGTATATCAAACAACAAATCAAAAACTGTTTTGTTTCAACAATATTTTTTTTTACACCCGAATTTTTCTCTTCTGTGAACAAGCTCATTTAAATTACCTGCAACAGGTGCAGAAAAGAGATGAATTATGGGTACAGATTTAAGTTAAAATTTAATGTTGTTTAATGCAAAACTTGCCAAATTTTCATGTATATCATCAATTACAATGTATGTGATAATTTTCCTTTCGACACAAAGGGTTCAAACAGAGCCTGTGTTCTGTGTGTAATTATTGCAGTCTTTATGTGAGTTGAAGTTAGGCCAGCATTCCCAGCAACAAAATCCTGGACAAATCTATTCTAATTTTGAATTGCTTGTCATTAAATGCTTAATATTTTCTTGCACTTGTCCATGAAACCATTATATAATTAATTTTAGTTAAGTTTCACTTGTTTTTTACGGCTTCTGGACAAACTAGGCAATACAGACTGTTGGTTTTGCAATCTCTGAGAGATAAATGAGCTTTTTCAAAGTTTCTAAATACAGTAAAGAGACTGGGTAAATTCAATGGTTCCAAATAATGTTCAAACACAGAATATAGAAGGGAGATCTATCTATAAAGAACATTGAGCAGAAAATCAATACTGATTTGCTGTACATACATTTTATGAGCCACTTGTTCGACCAATATTTGGAAACCATCCAAATTAAATGTACACTGTTCTTCAAAAAAAGAACTAGTGCAGCTGCACCAAGAATTTGAAAAAATTGCAATATTTACATAAAATTTTTGCATTAGTTTTATTTTGAAATAATAATAAAAGAAGAAATTGATTTGACAGTTTGAGCAATTTTGATATTGTTAGGGATGTCCATGACCTAGTGGTTAGAATACAGAACTTTTCGCATGCATGGGTCCAAATCCCGCTGATTGCATTTGGATTTTCATGAGAGGAATGTGGTAGTTTCCAAGTTAATGGTTCTACAAGACTTGACAATTGGTTATTGGCAGTCAAGTTTGGGGTTTTGCTCCATCAGTGAGAACCAAGCATAACATTGAGGGAATCTTATTAAGCATATATCTCTCTTTTTGTCACATTAGTTACTGCCTATTGTACAATTTCACTTTTATTACTTTATCTTCACTTAAATGAGATCAATTCATGATTTCTATTGGCGCAAATCTTAAATGCATCCTTTAACCGTTTCCTTTTCTGATAAATTTACCAATTATCAAAGGGACAGAACCTCTGAAACTCTTAAATGGAGTAATAACCATATATCACATATTTTGAGACTGTCGAAATTGAAAGCAAAAGTATGATTGCAATTGATAATTTTTTTTCTTATTTTGGGGCACAAACCTTTCTGACCAAAGAAGACATTGCTCTAATTGAGCAACTGATTCTATTGTCACAATTGTATATTAGAAAGCCTGCTGCAGATAAATTTAAACATGGGTATAAGGGGAAGTATTCTATAGTGGCTAAGTTTTTATGATAACTTGTTGAAATCAATCTAAAATTAACAAGAGACAATGAAGTGATATTTATTTGTGTTGATCTAAACTTTACTTAGAGACAGTAAAGTGATAATTACCCACATGAAAGATTCAAGAATTTATTCACAAACTTCATGAATGCTTAATGGCCATTTATGAAAACTAAATTCTTTTTTGTGAAACATGACCCTGTTTTTGATATTCATGAAATTCATGAACAAGTTAAGAACAGCTTTGTGTTCATGAATGGTCATTTAACCTTCATGACTGTTCATGAGGTTCATAAATATGTTCCTGAATCTTTTGCAAGGGAAGTCTGGTCTCTGAAAATCTGCTGAAGAACCTAAATTAAAGAATCTATTGTTAATAATTTTTGTCATCTTTCAATTTGGACTGGTCCCAAGTTTTCAGCTGGGGTAAAAGGTGGACCAAACCGGCATAGTGTATTGTTTCAGGAACATACAGTTTAAATATTTATTCAAAACCTTGATAATGCATGCATCAATGGGTATATGAGATCACATTTTTTTAACATAACACTCCCTTACTGAACCAGAAATAATGGAGAAGTAAGTGTAGGTTAAATATGATTATTGACACCCGTTCTAGAAATGAGAGTCCCATTAACAAATGAAATCAAAGTGTTTATGAATTTTAAGTTCACCCATTAACAAACAACAAGGACATCAGACCTGTTTGTTGCAGACCACTCTGGAAAATAATGTGGGAAAAGGAGAAATTGCTCTTCATGAGCAATTTCTTCTTTTCCCACAATGTTTTCTATCCTATCAGAAGATTATTTTTCAATTTCATCACATTTTGGAATGTCGTCTGCAAACTCTTTCAGTTTGGTACAGTTTGAAATTTGGGATTTGGTAAAGGGTTAATGTGACAGGCTCCTTTTTTCATTGCTGAAATGTTCTTATATTTGTTAAGGAGAATGTATTTTGTTCAAATGTGTTTTTCTAGAACAACATTGTTAAGGGTTGAATCACCTGAGGCAAACAAGATTGCTAAGATACTCTACTCTTGTATCTTATTAAACAAAAAACCATTCATCCCATAAATACATGTATGTGATCTTTTCATTACTTCAAACTTTCTATTTACAGAAGATGGCTTTTAAGCTTTATTTAGTGCAACAATTGACACTATGACTGTAACAAAAGGTGAAATTGCTCATTTGATATATACAGCATATATATTTAGCATCACAACTGATAAGTGGATGAAAGTGTTTTTTCACTGATTTGATGTGATTGTGTCTTTTAGAAGCCTATTTGAGTGGTTTGTTATATTGGTTTCAGCTTCGGGATTAAACTTATCCTTCTACCAGAGTTGTCTCACAGGGAGAAATATCATAATAGACCTTTATAATAACACTATATATACATATATAGTATATATAGTGTTAATAAAGGTCTATTACGATATTTCTCCCTGTGAGTTGTCTTACCCATGTGTTGACTTTTTTAGGTGCATTTAGACATTTGTATTCTTTTTTATGAAAGAGGGAAAATGTTTAACGTGTGCAACTTCCCTGTGTTTAGACCCAGTTTGTTTTACTCTCAAGGCACAGTTAGACCTACAAGTTAGAGTATATAACTTGTAATCTCACGGCCCCTCGCTGCATGGATTCAATTCCCAGTACTCTCCCAGTTGATATGTTTAGACCCAGTTTGTTTTACTCTCAAGGCACAGTTAGACCTACAAGTTAGAGTATATAACTCCTCGCTGCATGGATTCAATTCCCAGTACTCTCCCAGTTGATATGTTTAGACCCTGTTTGTTTTACTCTCAAGGCACAGTTAGACCTACAAGTTAGAGTATATATCTCCTCGCTGCATGGATTCAATTCCCAGTACTCTCCCAGTTGATATGTTTAGACCCAGTTTGTTTTACTCTCAAGGCACAGTTAGACCTACAAGTTAGAGTATATAACTCCTCGCTGCATGGATTCAATTCCCAGTACTCTCCCAGTTGATATGTTTAGACCCAGTTTGTTTTACTCTCAAGGCACAGTTAGACCTACAAGTTAGAGTATATAACTCCTCGCTGCATGGATTCAATTCCCAGTACTCTCCCAGTTGATATGTTTAGACCCTGTTTGTTTTACTCTCAAGGCACAGTTAGACCTACAAGTTAGAGTATATATCTCCTCGCTGCATGGATTCAATTCCCAGTACTCTCCCAGTTGATATGTTTAGACCCAGTTTGTTTTACTCTCAAGGCACAGTTAGACCTACAAGTTAGAGTATATAACTCCTCGCTGCATGGATTCAATTCCCAGTACTCTCCCAGTTGATATGTTTAGACCCAGTTTGTTTTACTCTCAAGGCACAGTTAGACCTACAAGTTAGAGTATATAACTCCTCGCTGCATGGATTCAATTCCCAGTACTCTCCCAGTTGATATGTTTTTTGTAATCTCACGGCCCCTCACTGCATGGATTCAATTCCCAGTACTCTCCTAGTTGATATGTATTGCCCAGCTTGACCACCCTTGACGGATAGTTAAGGTTGGGTTCTTCTACCTATTATGAGCTAGGTATATTGATATAACTGAATTACTGATTAATATGCAATTTAAAACCCAACCAAAACAAATATTTTTTTCTTGCAATTATTTTGTTTATCATTATTAATCCTTTTTTTTTTATAATGCATGATTTGTGACCTAACTATTTGAAAGTTAAGGCTTATGAAAATTAGATTTTAGAGAATACAAAAAAAAATGGGTTTAGATTCTATTATATTTAGAACAAACTGTTGAGGAAAATACCCCAATTGCTCTTGAAGAGCAATTCCTCTGTTGTAATTATCAATTTTTAAAAAGAAATGTGGATTAGTGAAGTGTGGCAAAGTTGACCGACTTTTCTTGAAATTCAAACTCACAACGATTGTGTGATTTAAACTCACAACCCTTGTGTCCGGAGGCTTATGTAACCTGTCTTGGATAATGATTCAATGTCTAGTTGGTTTAAATTTCTTGTATTTTTTTTTAAGAACATGAACATCTAAATTTCTCTTTTCAGATTATTCAAGGCTATTGTTACAGATAGGAACTGGAAGAACCCACAGTTAAAGGATGGGTTTCTTCAACCAGTTGTTGTTGTTGCTATGGAAAAACTTCACTTTACGCAAGCGACAGAGGGTATGTGCAGTGTTAATTGATTGTTTTGTAGTGTTAATTGATGGTTGCTAATTGTTTACTATTTATCTCTAACTCTAATGAATCACTTGTGTTTAAAAGTCAATTAAAAGGTCTATCCAAATATTGTTCAAAATGGGAGTAATTGCTTGTATGATTCATTTCTCTTTTTCCAAAAATATCCCCAAACGTTGTTTTCAGGAAGAATGGCTAAGTAAAGGAGTTTTCAGCCTAGATCAAAGAGAGCTATTTTTTATTAAAACTTAATTATTTTACATTTATTGTTACAGAAGCTTGAAGCTTATTAAATTCTCTCTCTGAATGCTTCTTGGATACTTTACCAGCACTCATGCCACATTGGGTCAACCCCCAGAATTTTTCAGCGCGCCTAACAGGAATCGAACCTGTGACCCTCAGTAGAAGAGGCTGATGCTCTAGCTCTGCACCACTGTCATCCAAAGCTATATTTGATAAGTTGTGTTGTTTTATTTCAGCTCCGCCTTGTCTCAGAAATTCTGTTCCCGTTAGCACTGTTTCTCATCCTGGTTATAGTGCGAATGACCAAACCAGACCTGCGGGTTAAGCACCCAGAATGTAAGTTATATTGGCTCTTCAACATTGCCTCTCATACAGGGTAAATCAAATGGTTGTAATAATCAAAATACAATTGGAATTAAAAAATAACAGGATTTTTGGACTGGTATAAATGAAAAGCAACATGAGATGAGAATCAAAATTATAAATAATTATTTTCTATGAAGAGGAACGATTATAACAAAACAGGAAATTGCTCATTTGAAAGGAAAGTTTGTAATAGGAAATGAAAGAATGAACAGATTTTTATCTGAAATGAAAGATGAATGATTTCTTCATCTGAAAATAAGGAGAAATGATTACGAAAAAAAATCTTCTTTTTGTCCCAATTATTTCTTCAATTTTCTTTTAATTCTGCTGCATTTTATCCCTCTTGCTTGCTCCCACTTTATGTTTGGGTTCAACTCTGCAACAGAGGGTGAAGGGTCGCCTCTGTGGTCCCTGGTTTGAGCCAAACAAGTACCTCTGGTTTTTGTGGGACTTTCATTATGCAAGACTCTGCAAAGCCTTAGCTTAGTACTGGTGAATCCAGGAAAGCAATGACATAACTAGATAATTGTTGCCATGATTTATAAAAAGAGAATAGATGGCTGATGTCGTTAATCAGAAATGTTATCGGTCAAGGCTTAGAAATATAATGAGGTGAGCCGAAGGCGCATAGGATAATAATCCGAAGCCGAGGCCGATTGCCTTTCCTATTTAAAGACACCAAACATCTATTCTATTTATCCCATTACCTATATGGATTCAATTAAACAAACAAAATATGAAAATAATTCACTTAAAAAATTAAAACTATGGAAAACTAATACTGTCATGTGTGCAGCGATCACATGATTTATGGGCAGATATCATCAATGTATTACAGCACCCTGTTATTAGTCAGTAAACTGCCCTGGTGACAGTGGAAAAATGCGGTATATTGCTTTACAAATGAGAATTTAAGGTTTCTATTGAAGATGAAAAAACGTCTTATCAGAGACTTTGAATCAACACATGTGGGTTTTAAATGATATGGCCATGTAGGTCTGAAATCACATCCACCAAGTGACTTCCGAAACACTTCAAAAATGAACTCTAGTTCTTCTGAAAAGATTTGGATTTGTTTAGGTTGCATGTACAATCTCAAGTTTTGTTTTGTTTTTCGTATCTATTATTATAAAGTTAATTCTTGTTTAAAGTAACCTGTTAGGTACAGTTGTAATTCTTTTCTGTTTTACTTCTATTGAATTATCTTGATTGAAATGATTTGCAAGACCTGTTAGATTGTGCTATAAGAGCTGTTTGTATTATCTCCTTACAAAATTTCTTTTACTTCCTTGAACCATAGGTCACTTTGATGGGAAAGCTATGCCTTCGAGCGGAATTATTCCATTTCTACAGTCGTTTGTCTGTACATTCAACAACACATGCCATGAACAAGTCAACCCTGATGAAATAGCCGGTTCTGTAGGGTCATTCAATAATGCTGAGTAAGTAAAAAAGAAAATAATGCTGAGCAAGTACAATTGAAAAGAATGCTGAGTATGTAAAATGCAAAGAATGCTTAGAAAGTTATAAAAAAAAAATGAGTGCTAACTAAGTAAAAATGAAAAGAATGTTGAGAAAGATAAAATGAAAAGTTTGCTAAATAGAAAAGAATATAATGCTAAGTAAGTAAAAGTGAAAGGAATGCTTAGTAGTAAAATTGATTAAAATGCTGAGAAAGTAAGTACAGTCATCATCTATTTGTTTGTTAGTTGTAATGACAAGAAACTTTATAAGTTCATGTCTGAATAAAGTATTTGGTTTGTTATGTTATCATCATAACAACAAAAGGAAGTTATGGGAGGGTTTTCTAAGTGGATACAGGACCATTTATGGGAGGGTTTTATAAGTGGATACAGGACCAGTTATGGGAGGGTTTTCTAAGTGGATACAGGACCAGTTATGGGAGGGTTTTCTAAGTGGATACAGGACCATTTATTGGAGGGTTTTCTAAGTGGATACAGGACCAGTTATGGGAGGGTTTTCTAAGTGGATACAGGACCAGTTATGGGAGGGTTTTCTAAGTGGATACAGGACCAGTTATGGGAGGGTTTTCTAAGTGGATACAGCACCAGTTATGGGAGGGTTTTCTAAGTGGATACAGGACCAGTTATGGGAGGGTTTTCTAAGTGGATACAGGACCAGTTATGGGAGGGTTTTCTAAGTGGATACAGGACCATTTATGGGAGGGTTTTCTAAGTGGATACAGGACCATTTATGGGAGGGTTTTCTAAGTGGATACAGGACCAGTTATGGGAGGGTTTTCTAAGTGGACACAGGACCAGTTATGGGAGGGTTTTCTAAGTGGATACAGGACCAGTTATGGGAGGGTTTTCTAAGTGGACACAGGACCAGTTATGGGAGGGTTTTCTTAGTGGATACAGGACCATTTATGGGAGGGTTTTCTAAGTGGATACAGGACAAGTTATGGGAGGGTTTTCTAAGTGGATACAGGACCAGTTATGGGAGGGTTTTCTAAGTGTATACAGGACCAGTTATGGGAGGGTTTTCTAAGTGGATACAGGACCAGTTATGGGAGGGTTTTCTAAGTGGATACAGGACCAGTTATGGGAGGGTTTTCTAAGTGGATACAGCACCAGTTATGGGAGGGTTTTCTAAGTGGATACAGGACCAGTTATGGGAGGGTTTTCTAAGTGGATACAGGACCAGTTATGGGAGGGTTTTCTAAGTGGATACAGGACCTTTTATGAGAGGGTTTTCTAAGTGGATACAGTACCTTTTATGGGAGGGTTTTCTAAGTGGATACAGGACCAGTTATGGGAGGGTTTTCTAAGTGGATACAGTACCTTTTATGGGAGGGTTTTCTAAGTGGATACAGGACCATTTATGGGAGGGTTTTCTAAGTGGATACAGGACCATTTATGGGAGGGTTTTCTAAGTGGATGCAGGACCAGTTATGGGAGGGTTTTCTAAGTGGATGCAGGACCAGTTATGGGAGGGTTTTCTAAGTGGATACAGGACTATTTATGGGAGGGTTTTCTAAGTGGATACAGGACCATTTATGGGAGGGTTTTCTAAGTGGATACAGGACCTTTTATGGGAGGGTTTTCTAAGTGGATACAGGACCTTTTATGGGAGGGTTTTCTAAGTGGATACAGGACCATTTATGTTGTGTGACTGCAGTTATATAAGGGCTATTTCATTAGACATATGTATTTGATACTGGGAACCCTATCCCAAACAGCTTCCAAACTACTATACATCAAGGGTTCAGTGCAATACTATAGTAAGTGTTGCATGTTTGTGCAGCACTTGCTATAGTCTTGCATTAGTTTAAACATATTTTATTGTAAAATGTTTTTACAATAGGATTGGGACGGAAGCTATAAGCTTATTGAGTCCCTCTCCTTAATAACATTACAACATGACAGCAATACAATACAAAAAATATGTAACATATAATTGTAAATTCACCGATAGAGAGAAGGGGACAAGTAGAGAAAGAGTTATATAGAGTTATAGATAGAATAGGGAGAAAGAGACAGAGTGGATGGAACTATAGATGAATGGACCAGAAATGATAAACCATCAATCAAACCGTTTGCTTCCTTTGATATAATTGTGAACATGAGTAAATACCTCCATATTTTCTTCAAGAGTAAGGAAATCATTTCCAAGGAGGAGTGTATTTAGATCCAGTATAACACTGAAACTCGCCAAAGAATGGAAAAATTCGTTTCTTAAGGACAGATAAAACGGACATTCGAAGAAATAGTGCATAGTTGTCTCCACTGAACCACAATCACATTGAGGTGAATCAACAATATTTTTAATAAATAAATGATGCTTAAGACAGCTACAATCTCTTCTAAGTCGTGTATGTAGTATTTGAAGCCGTCTATGCCCAATAAAAAACAGTCTTGCATTGAACCCTCGACATGTACACTGATAAAATTTACAAATAAATTTAAGATTGTAATTTGGTACTTGTCTAGTTTTATGATGTGTATCAAAATATTATTCATAATCATTCACAAATTTTAAGGAAAATAAAGCGTTCATTGGTATTCCAGGTTGAGTCGTATAATAGCAGACTTTGAAGAAATCCTTCAGAATGATGTGGATGTTGAACTGTTGACAGACTCACTCAATGATATCAACATATTAACCGACCTCTATAGTCGATTGGTCAATGGATCAGCTGGAGGTAATTACAATGTATTACTATCCATAAGATACAAGTTCTATATACATGTAGATCATTACCTGCCTGTCCTCTGAATTAATTTGTCTGCTAGGGACTCGCATGGGTTAGTGGTTAGTGTACAGAACTTGAAATAAAATGGACCATCTGTCCTTGAGTTCTAATCCCAGTGAGGTGTATTGATTTTCATGAAAGGAAGGAAGTCTCCTAACTGACTGACGGAATGGCGATGGTTCTAACCGCTTGACCAGCCCATATAGGTAGTTGAGAATGTGACCAGCCCTTATAGGTAGTTGAGTATGGGGTCTTGCTCCATCATAAAGAATCCATTATTGCAACATAGCAAAAATTTTGTTGACATGATGTAAAACCCATATATATATATAAATAATGAAAAATAAATTTTATTTTTTTCTAGGAAACCTCACTCTTGGTAACACTGTGATAGATCCAAATGAAATTCGACAATCTATCCTCGATCAGAATGTATCCAGGAGATGGAATCTGACGTCAGATGTGGTGGATTGGTTGACAGATGCTGTCCTAAACAGGAGTGTATGTCAAGTCATTTCTTTCTTTCTAAAAGATAGGTTTGGGACCTCTGTTGGCCTAGTGGTTGTTTGGGACCTCTGTTGGCCTAGTGGTTGTTTGGGACCTCTGTTGGCCTAGTGGTTGTTTGGGACCTTTGTTGGCCTAGTGGTTGTTTGGGACCTCTGTTGGCCTAGTGGTTGTTTGGGACCTCTGTTGGCCTAGTGGTTGTTTGGGACCTCTGTTTGCCTAGTGGTTGTTGGGACCTCTGTTGGCCTAGTGGTTGTTGGGACCTCTGTTGGCTTGTGGTTGTTTGGGACCTCTGTTGGCCTAGTGGTTGTTTGGGACCTCTGTTGGCCTAGTGGTTGTTTGGGACCTCTGTTGGCCTAGTGGTTGATATACATGGCTCCGTCTCATGAAGATTTGTAATTTTACATCTGTACTTACAAATTGTTTTAAACTTTGAATCTCAAAAGTAATATTGAATTTGTTAAAGAGAAATAGACATGCTGATGCACAGGTAGGATTCTTGTTCGGTTAACACTCAAGTTAACACATGTCTGAGATACTTTTTCTCTCTTTTATGCATGTTTTTGAGGAAATCTATGGTACAAACCTTTGTGAAGTAAGCCCCAGAACTCAAAAGCATGCAGCCTCTTTTCCTTTTGGGTCAAGTCCCGGTGAATGCATTTTGCTTTGCATGAAAGGTGGTCTCAAGACTGACTTACAGAAAGCTGATAATTCTACTCTAATTAACTGGATGTTAAGTTTATGGTCTTCCTCCATCACTATTTGTCATATAACTGAAATTATACTGAGTTGATGTAAAACAAATATATTTGAATGAAAATATTAAGAAAGGTTCAATGTGCCAAATTTTTAATTTTCAAATTTGTAGACCCAGTTCATTTACTTTATTCACGAAGGCTTCAGTGAGACACAATAGTTAACCCATCACAAGAGTGAAGAAGGTCATATAGTCTTGCATTATCATACTTTACATATTTCTAAAAATGGCTTTGCATTTCCCCCATTTAGTAGATACACTTTAACCAACAAATTATAAACAGTCAAACTGATAAATACAAACCGGAAGGCTCTTTAGTAAAGCAAAGCATTGTGACCAAGATGGAATGTGTTTATAATTTATTTGCGCTCAAATTTTGTTTTCTACAAAAGTTTTTAAATACCTATGTATGAGAATTCTAACAGGACTCGTTAGATAATTGACAAATACATTTCTTCCTTTGATGCATATTCATTTTGCCCCCTCCTCTTCACAACATCAAGCTAATAAGGTAGCACATCTAGTTTGTGATACTGGAGTCCTGAGTTTAGAGCCAGATGAGTCAATATTGTTCTGATATCTAATAAAATGAATTTTGCTTGTTTTATTCTTTGGCACAGAACAATCATGTTCATTTAGGAAGGAATTTGAGTGGTTTGAAAAGAAACTACTTGTGCAGTACTGGGAAAGAAACAGAAGCTCCATGCATAGTTTTGATGATTGCCGCTATACAAATAAAAATCTGTTGGAAACAGGTATTAAACCAAATCAAACCAACCAACCCTTCTTTTTGCTTTGGCAAGTAAATTCAATGCTCAAGCCTAGTACTGGTAGATCCAGGAAAACTCTTATATAACTAAAAAATTGTTGATACGGTGTTAAACACCATACAAACAAACTTCAAAAAGCAATGAATTCAGTAACAAACACAAATGTATATTTAATATCCAATCCAAACCTTTTTCACATCCCTTAAACCGAATGCGTATCTTATGCATATTTTATTTGTTGTTTTCCAGGTTTTTCAGGCTGGATTGAATTCATCCTCTCTCATAACCATCTTAGAATCTCTTATACCCTACCCGTTTGTTTCGGAGAACGAGACTGTTGAGTACATAAGACAGGAAGTGTGTAACGAGACACGACTAAAAGAGATATTCCAATTCCCAAATAGCACCGTATCAGATAATGTCCACGATGAACTGTGCGGTCTCGACCCTGATGACTTCTACATTCTAGTCAACGACTTCGTCGAGGCGTTTGATACTACAGTGTTTATCGAAGAGGTAATTCTTTCTTTCTTTCTTCCTATTGATGTACATTGTCCCTTTTGAACATAATAGTACATGTTCCCTGGATGACCTACCATTACTAGGCTTGGAAGTCTGTCTTGCCCAAGGACACTCCACTGTGAAATGAATGGGTTGCCCTTGGGGATCAAACCCGGGTTAGCCAGTCTCTTGACCTGGATTCTAACCATTACACCACCGCAGATACATATATAACTTGTTCTCTTTTTCTAGGCCTCAATAGTTTTTTACTGTATGGGTCTGTGAATTCTAATTTATTACTTTCCAGATGATCGTTAACTTGATTTTATCTTTCTGTGAAGTGGCCTCCATGGCCTAGTGGTAAGAGTACAGAACTTGAAATCACATGGCCCCTCTCCGTGTGGGTTCAAATCCTGATGAGGAATATGAATATTCATGAGAGGCAGTCTCCTGACTGACTTATGGAATGCCGATGGTTATTCCCAGCTTGACCAGCCCTTGTGGGCAGTTGAGTGTGGGGTCTTCCTCCATCATTAAGAGTCAGGCATCGCAACATAATTGAAATCATGTTGATGTGATGTAAAACCCATATAAAAAAAATACCTTTCTGTACAAAAAAAGGGTTATGGTTAGCGTTAGGAAAATTGATGGAAACACATTTTACAAATCCTTATTGGTGTGAAGAAACAACCATTTATTTCCTTATGCTCATGTTATGTCACAGCCCTTCAGTCGTTCTGTGATCTTTGAACCTTTAATACATTCAGGTATTACTTCTCGTAATGTTACTGATTTGTTAACTGAGAGGCAAAGGATACAGTCCAACTTGTGTTGAGCAACCATCTTTATAAGCAGCCAACCTGCCTTAAATAGCCAATTTACTCTGTCCCAAAGGCTGGCCTCTTAACACAAGTTTGACTGAACGGTAATTTGAATACTTACAATGTTTGTTTTACTGTGTTTGCATTTAAAAGCATCACCTGTATATAAACTCAGAGATAAATAACCCTTTCCATAACAACACATTTTCAACTGTCCCAAATTGAAAGAGTTTGCAGACGACATTTCAAAATGTGATGAAATTGGAAAACAAACTTCTGATAGGGCAGAAATCATTGTGGTAAAAGGAAAAATTGCTTGTTACGAGCAATTTCTTCTTTTCCCACAATGTTTTCTTAAGTCGTTTGCAACAAAGTGGTCAAATGTCGTTATTGTTTAGGAAAGGGTTAAACAAACATGTAATCTTCATTTCTTTTCTTGCCTTTCAGATAGCAGTCTTAGCTGGAAGAAATTTTTCAGAATCAACAAAGAAACTTTATGCTGATGTGAGTATCATGAAAGATATTTTCTTTGTTTGGGGTGAGGGAATGGCCTCCGGTTAAAGGGTGGGGCGTCAACAGTAGATTGTTCTGGAAAAATCTGTAAAGATTATTAAAAATATTAAAAATCTGGATTTGTTGAAATTGAATACATAAAATGCTTAATCTTCTAATGATTTCGTTTTCAGTTTTAATGTTAGTGGTTATTGCACCCAAGTACACAAAGATGTATTGTTCCCTATATACATATACATGTATATGTACTTCAGTAAAGCTTGTTTATATACATTTGAGTGTCTATACTATTGTTTTCTTCTGTTATATCTTTATTTGTGTTGAAAATTTACGGTTAATATGTACATCTTTCAAGCTGGGATCTGTTTGTTTATATATTGACAAATATGCATATGAGGAGTTAGCTACTCTGATTATCTTTCCTCATCAAAATTATGCAGATATCAAAGGTTTTGGAAAGCAGACTACACAAAAATCTATTTTCAGAAAATTACCCAGCATTCTAAGTAACAGGTGTATGACAGTGTATCTGGTGTATATAAATGATGTATCTCTTTATTAGTTATTTACCACCAGTGGATGGGAGGGTCCTTTGGAGGATTTTGTGGACCTTTTCCAGCGCGTCAGCAGACTTGTTCCAAACAACACCTTAACCAACCTTGACTTATCCGGGAACATCATCAACCAGCTCGGACAGCTATTTTGTGGGAGGGCAGGATCATTCTTGTCTATCGATGAAGACCAGGAAGAGAAATTGGCCAACGTTGACCGTCGACAAGTTGATCCAAATATGGCCTCCACAGTAACAACAGCGTCCCCTACACAGCCGCCTTCCACAACAACAACACAGTCGTCAGCCAATCAGACTTCCCCACCATTGAGAGGTCCTTGTGAAAGGGAGACAAGTGAGTGTGATCTTTTTCCTTGCTTATATCGTCTAGAAAACATTCTTTTTATCAATCAATAATTTGTCATTAACTGTTCCTTTTATTTTGGAACAGTCACAAATTCCCATATGAGGTCCTTAAATATAAACTGGTAAGCGGGGTCTTTTTCTACCAAATAAATATAGAAAAGATATTTGTTTATGCTTTGTTTAAAGTTTATTCAAAGGATAATTAATTTGATATATTTGTCAATATAAAAGTATTTCAATCAAAGCCTATATCAAGAAAAATATTTTAGACTCAACCTGACATTTTTTTAACCATCAAGAACTCTTACAAAAGTTTTTGTTTTGCAAGTTGTTAGTAACAATGTGCCATTAATGGTGTTATGATGCCAATTGGTTCTGATATGTATTTTTCTTTCATAGAATATTTTGTCATTTGTTGTTGATTGTAATTTAGATCAGTCATAAATTTTCATATGGGGGAATGGCCTAACCCATATCTGTTTCAGACATATTCACAGTAGTTGTTTATTTAACCAATTATCAACTTCTATGAAAAGTGAACATGACATTAGCAAAGATTTTCTTTATATCTAATCATCAGTGCTACGCAATACGATGAGTTAATAGAATGCTCTCTTTTCGGAGGGAGTTAATAAATATGTATGTTTGTATGTAGATTTATATGAGTGTATATGTGTGTATTGATTTAATCCTCCATGGCCTAGTGTTTAGAGTACAGAACTTGAAATCACATCGCCCCTCTCCGCGTGGGTTCAAATCCTGAGAGGGATATGGATTTTCATGAGAGGCAGTCTCCCGACTGACTTACGGAATGCCGATGGTTCTACCCGCCTTGACCAGCCCCTATGGGCAGTTGAGTATGGGGTCTTCCTCCATCATTAAGAGTCGGGCATCGCTACATAACTGAAATAATGTTGATGTGATGTAAAACCCATATATAAAAAAAAAATTGATTTAATATTCTTATAGATAGATTGAAACTGTATATTTACTTTGTATGCATAGTCTACTGAAATGTTATGGCCAAAGGTATGTTTGTGATGGTTTTGCCAAATAAGATAATTGAAATTGAAATGATTGAAATTGAAATTGGTAAAAGAAGGGTTAAAACATCACACACAGAATCTCTTATTGGGACAAAATCTCTCTCTATCCTAGTTTATGAATGAACATCACACACAGAATCTCTCATTGGGACAAAATCTCTCTCTATCCTAGTTTATGAATGAACATCACGCACAGAATCTCTCATTGGGACAAAATCTCTCTCTATCCTAGTTTATGAATGAACATCACACACAGAATCTCTCATTGGGACAAAATCTCTCTCTATCCTAGTTTATGAATGAACATCACACACAGAATCTCTCATTGGGACAAAATATCTCTCTATCCTAGTTTATGAATGATTCGATGAAGTATTGCACCAAACTCTTAATTAGATGAAAGGTGATCAAAGGGATCTTTAACAAGGTTAAGGGAGAATACCCATATTCCGCTATTTTGAAATATATTCTTTGTCGGATAACCTTGGTCGTAATCGGTAAACATTGGTCGGGCCCGATTTATTCAGTTAAATGGGAATAGTTCCAGCCCTGTCCGATGTATACCGAAGATGACCGAAGTATTCAAATTAGAGAATGAGTTTCAAATGGCGGAAAATTGGTATTCCATCTTAAGAGCATATTTATTAAACTTTCTTGTCTCATTTGTAGCGACAGAATGTGATGCATTGTTTAAGAACCTCAGGGAAAGTGGAACCGCGACAAGATTCCTTTGGAGACAAGTTCGACCCTTTGTCAGAGGTTGTATCCTATACTACCCACAAAATCCCGTCACAGAAAATATCGTATACAATGTAAGTTTGTCTGAATTCCTGTCATGTTTTTAAAACATTACCAACTAATGCCACATTGAGAGGAACCCATACTCAATTACCAATAAGAGCTGGTCAAGACAGGTAGAACAATTGGCACTCCATAAGTCAGTCAGAAGACTGGCTCTCATCAAAATATAATTGCCAAACACAGAATTTGAACCAAAGGAGAGAGTCCATCTATGAGTTATATGTTTAAAACAACAAAGAAGATATATCTAAAATATATTACTTACATTTATTTACTTGTAGGAGACAACTATAGAAAAAGCTTTGTAAACATGGGAAAAACCTTTTAGTTCTGCTGTTGTGATATGTGAATAGATTGAAAAAGCATTGTGGTCAAATGGGAAATTGCTTGTGACAAGCAATTTCTCCTTTTGCCACAATGCTTTTTGAAGGTCACCTGCTGCAAGACGAGAAAATGTGGCGTTTGGTGATAATGTGTTTATAAGGTAGACTGTAGACACTTATGTTCAATTTTATGAGTTGAAAAAAACGGCAGATAACAGATAATCCTCTGTTAAGTTTTTGGTATAAATCATTGCTGCGGATGGAGAAATTGTTTTTCGTTATAAAACTGAAAAGAATCATTGTTGAGATGTTACTACCTAATCATTAGATCCTTATCATCAAACTTATAATAAACTTTCCTTCATTATTCCAGGCAAACCTGTTTTTCCGAGAGCTTGACAACATAGGTCAGTTAGCTGATGACTGGAACGCGACCTCAACGGCCATTTACAACTACCTGAACAACAGTAATACCATCAACACACTGCGGGAGTTTGTTGATAGTGGGCTCTGCCAGTTTGCTGAGTCTTACATCATCAGACAGTACTTTCCCAACATGCAATACTCTGGAGATTATTGCGACTTCCTGAAACAGTTTTTGAATAATGGACCTAACATGACCGAATATGACTGGAGAGACTCTATCGGCGCTCTGGACTCCCTTTTCAAAATGGTGTCCTCGTATTCAAAGGTAGGAGAATGATTTTTAAATCACACTAATGGTTTACTGCTTGACTGTTTTAACCCTTATAGTGTTGGAACCTACTTCATGCTTATGCAAACAGGTTAGATCCAGGCCAGCTGCCAAGTAAATTGGGGGCTGTATTGTGATCTAACCTCTTTGCTACTCTGAGTTCCTTTCCTCATCAAAATTAAGTACAGTCTAACTTGTGTTAAGCAGCCACCCTTTTAAGCAGCCAACCTGCCTTAAACAACCACTGCAGAAAGTCCCATTGTTAGATTTATAGTGTACATCAACTTGTGTTAAGCAGCCAACCTGTCTTTAACAGCCAATTCACTCTGTCCCATAGGCTGACCTCTTAACACAAGTTTGACTGTAGATATTTAAGGTATAAAAAAGCAGAATCTTTTTTAAAAAAATTGCTCTGCATTTCAAGGGTTAAAAATAAGTCATTCACAAACATGAAGTGCCTGCTATAGTCTTGCATTGAACTCAATATAATGTAAAAACACTTACAGTATTTCATCACAGCATAGGCAGATGCCTTTGAAACCTCTACTCTTTATTGGTATTTTGTCCTTTTTTTCTCATAGGTTTTTACTCAAAATTTAAAAGAAGAATATTATCAATTTCATCACATTTTGAAATGTCGTCTGCAAACTCTTTCAATTTGGGACAGTCGAAAAATTGTTGTTTTAGAAAGGTTTAAAGGAACTTACTCAGAGATTTGAGCTCTGTGTGTAATAAATATTAAACAATTTGATATTAGCAATCATTGTCTCTAAACCAAACACCAATTTCTTTACTTGTTACATTTTGTAATCACTGAAGTTTTGTCATTTCATTAAATAATATGAAGTGAACCTTTGCATCTGTCAGCACTTATGATGCAGAAGATGCAATTTAAGAATTATTTACTAGAAGGGAAAATCAATTTAGCAAACATATAAATAATTGTGCAACCTCTTCATATAAGGATTGTGTTCAAAGGGGACGATAAAGGGGCCTTTCTGAGTACTTCTTGTCCATTTTTTCAAAATCTATTTGATGACTGATTGAAAAAGGAAAAAGGTGTCCTGCATGACCCAGTGGTTAAGTGTTGCCAATAGAACTTGGTGGGGTATTTAATAAAGTTTAATTTCTTACATCTAATGCAGTCAATGTGACGTGATTTGTTCATCTCTCACCACTGATATGTTATATTTCTGTAGGAAATGAAGTCAGAAGCTTAGAAAAAAAATCGGCAATGTACTGATGAGACATAATTATTTTACTTCAATACATGTATCTCACATCATTCCATTTTAGTGCTTCAACTTTGACAAGTTTGTTGGATATACTGATCGAGCCAAGATGATGGAGGACGGTATATCGATGATTGAGGATGGACTATTCTGGGCCGCCATTGAGTTTATGAATGCGAACGAGGCCACTCTCCCCACCCACCTGTCTTACAAGATACGGATGGATGTTGATAAAGTGGACAGTACAAAGAGGGTTCAGGACAAGTAAGTTCTATTTGAAATCTCGAGAAAAGCTCATTTCCCCCTCAAATTAAGCTGATATTTAAGGTTTTGAGAAACAGACGACACAAAAATATAATTTTTGTGTATCATAACCCAGCATTTTGAGGGTTAACCATTACCTGCTGTTTATGACATTAGAAATTACTGTTGAAGAAGGGTGAATTCGCTTCTTATGACCAATGTATCCTTTTTCTCAAAATGGTTTGAAGCAAATAGCACAAGAGCATGTGTGTAGGTCTTGCTTTTATTTGCCTGCTAATGCTTTCAATTTGGACCAGTCCCAAATTCTCAAATGGGGGAATGGGTGTAAGAAAGAAAATTTCTCTTTACCACCTTGCCAGATTTCAAAAGTATTTGCGAGGAAAGTATTAGCCCATTATCCAGTTAATTGGTTACTTTCTTACTTAGTCTGCTTCACTCATCGGGCATAAGGCCAACCCCAAGGCTCTCTATTTTGGGCAGTCTTGGGCTTTTGCCATTGCTTTACCCAAAGATTTCTTTACTCAGGGTAAGACTAGGTTTAAGGATCTTCTCAATGATGTTAATTGGCAGGTAATGTGAAACATACATATAATTGTTGATGTGATGTTAAGCTACCGCAAACTTTAACCAAAAAGAGATGACCTTGATCAAATTGGTTCTGTAAAAGCTGTTGAAGCATCCTGCATGGCCCAGTGTTTAAGGAGGGGGTTAAGAACATAAAGGTTTTAGGTTTAAGCCTCACTGGTACCTCTGGTGCTATCGGAGTATCCTTTGGCAAGACACTTCTGAGCCTTAGACTAATACTGGTGAATCCTGGAAAGCTAAAACATGAGTATTACCCTTCTTATTTTCTTTATTTCTTCTATAAACACAAATTCAAGAGTAATTGTGAACACTTATTAGAATTGTCTCATTAAGATTACCCCAATAAATATTCAAGGAATCTGATTTACCAAAAGATATTTGGATTATTCCCTTCCAAACACTTATATTATCCCCTTTTTAACTGATAAAGACATGGGCTGTTTCCTGGTTGACTTGTATAAAGTTGATGGACCTACCAGCCTCGAATCCTCCATTATTATGCTCAGTCAAGTTTGGGGACTTCCTCCTTTATTAAGAGCTGGGCATTGCAACATAACTTATACAAAGTTGACAGGATATAAAACCCATTTAAAATATTTGTTGATTCATGACAGGGTTTAAATGACCTTTAACCTTTTACAGATATCCACGTCCAGGGCCTAGAAGGCAGCCATGGCACTTGAAATACTTTATGTACGGATTTGTTTACATCCAAGACATGATTGAGCACGCTTTTATTAGAATGCAGACGGGAGTCGGAGACTCAAAGCCCGGGGTGGGCATTTTTTCCCAGCAGTTCCCATTTCCCTGTTACACGGAGGATAAGTAAGTTAGCGAGCACATGTATTTACTATCATCCTCATACCATTGTTCTCATTCAGATATTATCGGCCTGGACCACGGAGACGTCCAGCGTGGGATTTAAAGTATTTTGTTCACGGGTTTGTGTACATACAGGACCTGATTGAACATGCTATAATTAAGCTTCAAACGGGTATTGGGGGAAGTCGTCCAGGGGTCGGAATATTCACCCAACAGTTCCCCTACCCCTGCTATCTAGAGGATAAGTGAGTCAGCATTCAACTTTTTATCGTTCTTTTCACAGCATGTTATCTTTTAAAGCTGCTTGTTTACATTGGAACTTGGATTTTAAAATTTGATTTCTTTGAAACTATACAGAATCTGAACTGTTGTATAATTTGTACTGGGGAGTAGCAATTTGAAGCAAAAATAGTTTGTATTTGAATATCCAGAGTCTGAATACAGTCAATAAACATGAATTAAGACCCAAAAGCACTGCAACGGTCTTTAAATATACCACTCAACGTGGTATGTATTTAGACAAATTAACCCCATCTGAATTTTAAGGCTTTGTAATTGTCATCTGTTGGTACATACAGGAGCTGTTTTTCATCAGATATTATTCCACAAAAAGAAATTGTATGGTTTCAACAGTAATTTTAACTTTCAAATTTTGTCATGTGTGAACAAGCATTTTTAACCAAAGTTACTTTTCACCTATTTAAATGGACAGTACAATTGAACTTGTTTGCAGATGTCATCAACGATCCCCCTTTTTAGGTGATTTTTGAGGCGTCTATGGCCAAGTGGTTAGAGTGCAGAACTTATAATCACATGGGCCATATCTGGGTGGATTCAAACCCTGGTGATGGTATTTTGATTTTCATGAGAGGCAGTCTCCTGATTGACTTACAGAATACTGAAGGTTATTCATCCGTAGCTGAGCACAATAAACTTTCTTACTCACAGAGACCCACTATCTATTCTATTTATCCTGGTACTTATAAGAAATCAAATACACAAACAAAGAATATGATAATTAATCAAGAAAAACTAAACAAAACAAAAAAATCCATGCTGACTGGTATGTGCAGCGATTAAACATGATCTGGTGACGGATATAAAAAGAGTTATATGGCACCCTGTTATTGGTCTGTAAATTGGCTTTGCATGGGGATAAAAAGAAATAGCTCATCATTCATGGGCAGATTTGTGTTCCATACTCATCACTCTCATATCTGTTATTGTATAATAGAAATCATGGATACAGTAGTGCTATTGTATGAGTCCCCACTGTTTACGCACAATACACAATCAAAATATGAACCATTTACAAACTACGCTGTGCAATTTACGATGTTCGATAGGACAGTTGTCTTAGATGGCTGGTTCATTGCATTATGATAGAATAGGTTATTCATCTGAATTGCAATATCTGATCTGCAATGTGGGTTATGCAATTAATGTTGCACATTAGTAAGTTTAGAAGAATTACATGTATCATATACAAAAAATTCAATACACCTACCTTTTTTTGTAACTATATAATTCCATTATTTAAATAATGAATTAGTGCATTGAAAAACTTCTTTCCTCTTTTATTGTTCACTTGAATTTGAGCCTGTCTGCATATCTCAGCACTTTACGATATACAGTCTATATGTATGATATCAGATCTACGATACACATTTTTGGTTATACATTCACCATATGTTTGAATAAGTTTCATTAGGTGTGTTAGGATTCATTACAATCTAGTATGTTACGATATGTTACAAACAATATACGCTGTTTGGGGTACTCATATGATAGCACTACCTTATCTGATAGACTTCTGGGTAGCATTTTACTAAGCAATTCAAGGAAGATATTTGCGTTTGTCAGAACCTATAAGCATTGAAATTATCTTATACCAAGGTACAATGTTGTAATGTGATAGGTCACTGGAGGTGATTCCAATGACTTGATACTTCGCAATACTGCTTATCACAATTTTGAATTGGGGGGAGGGGAGGGGTATGATGTATAACTTAGCATAAGGTGCTTAGTAAAATGCTATCCTGGTACAGAGTAATGTCATAACTTATATGTTGTCATTTTCAATTGATTTTAGAAAACTTAAAAAAAGAGAATAATATATGGAAGGCCATATTCTAAGACAACATTGTGACAATAGAATAATTGGTCATGATAAGCAAGTTTTCATTCTCTCACTGTGGTAATTAAGGCCTGCTATGAGACATAAAGAGTCTTGAATAATTATGAATGGTTGAAAGCATTGGTAAAAAGTTTATCTTGGTTTGATATTTACTGTTCTATTATAGATATGAATACTTCATTGAAAGCAATCATTTTCATATAACTCATCCCATTCTTTCTTGTTATATTAACCATTTTCAGCTGAAAAGATTAGTCGTTATCTTAGTTGGATGATCTTTCTATCATAGGAAGTATTATCTATGACAAAATGTAAAAAGTATTGTCATATTTTGCCGAAATGCTATTCAAGTAAAAAATTGTCCTTTAATCTAATACTTTTATCATTTTCTGCTAAAATTTGCATTAACATATGATGCATTATAAGATATCTTTTATTGTTTAAATTAATTTACATTACTAATATTTCTTAATTAACACTAACACTAACATTCACCCTTGTAAGATCACAGGGTTCTATAGTTATACTGGGGCCTGAACTTTGTTATATAATAACTTACCCCAGGATAACTAAAGACCCCTGTGTGTAAGATAATTGTTACGAACCTATGGTCTCTATTATGAACCTAGCTTGCAACGAGAAAAGAAAGATATAACAAATGGACACCTTTAAATGGTAATGAAGAGGTCAAGCCTACAGCCACTGGCCCAGTTACCAAATCAGACTTTAATTGAATATTATGAAGAGGTACATTTACAAATCCACACTCTACCCCCTGAATCAGGACGTCTGTTCCTGATGAAGATTTATCAGAAAAAGGCAGTATATCTGCCAAAATAAGAGATTGGGAAGCCCCAGTATCCCTTAGTATTTTAATAGGAGTAGGTGGGTTTAAGTCACCCTTGAGTGACACAGAACCTTCTGTTAAGAATGGTTCGAATTCTCCATAATAGAGTCAGACTTGTTTTTTTTTACCGTTTCAATAGTATCATGTTTGATACAAAACTGAGACTGAGACCTTGATGTTGTGAGACCAGTTGGTTTTGACTGATCATTAAACTGCTGTTTCCTTTTTAAGGAATAACAGTCAGAAACAATGTGTCCTAATTTTTTGCAATGGTTGCAAAATGGTTTAGACAAGGGGTTTTGACCTTTGTTTTCATTTGGTGACCTTGGCTTTTGATTGTTTTGACTATGAGGTGCTCCAGGGGAAACCCCATAACTAAATTTGGTACTGATCTGTGCAGGAGCGGGCTTGGGCCTATTAGTGAACGAGATCTTGTGAGTAAGAGAGTAGTCATCCTCAATTTTTCATGATTTTTTTCAATTTGCTTAGATGAACACCATCTATCAAACAACTGTTCATTTGTACGAGCAAATTCTACATGAGTTTAACCCGCGTCTCTCCGGCAGTTTCTAAATTTTTGCTGGTAGGCCTCCAGGACCAACTTGTAGCCTTTTAATATTAATTCCTTGACTTTCTCATAATCGGAACTCTGTGCTACTGATAATTGCGTGTAGATCTCTCTAGCTTTACCATTAAGAACGCTTTGCAACAGCAAAGTCCAGTGCTCCTTGGGCCAATTTAGGTTTTCTGCTACCTTTTCAAAATGCAAAAAATATTTATCAACATCTTTTTCTTGAATTGGAGGAACTAACCGAATATTTTTTGTGACATCAAAACTAGGAGGTATAGCTGACCAATCTGCCCTTTCTTTAATTTCCATTTCTTTTAATCTAATTGCCAATTCTCTGTCTTTTTCCTCTTTTTCTACTTGTAATTCTAATTTTAGTATCTCAATTTCTCTTTCTTTCTCTTTTTCTTCAAATTCGAGTCTAATTTTAAGTTTTTTCAGTATTAAATCTGATTCTGTCTCTTTTATTAAAGAAAGAGCAGCGTCTCCCAAAATGTCTTCATCAACGAAATATTTAACCAAAGTATTCAAAATTTCTTGTTTGCACATAGACAACTTAATTTCAGATAAGCCATAATGACTAGCCAGATTGAGCAAGTCGGTTTTCTTAGCTAAATTCAATTTCTCCTTGGAAGGATCACTTACAAAACTGTTTTTGTCAAATGGCATTTTTACTTGCTGCTGATTAGTACAATATCCAAAACTGTAAATGTAAATTTCTGAAATATAGATCTATCTGTTACAAAATTAAATTTGCCAATGAAAAATGTTCAATATCCGTGACGAGCCCCCAATTTCTGTTACGAACCTATGGTCTCTATTATGAACCTAGCTCGCAACAAGAAAAGAAAGATAACCAGCAACAAGTATTACAAACAATAACAAGTTTATTTGATGAATTATAATAGCAGAATGATTATAATACCTGTGACAATCACTTCAAGAACTATAATTAATAAATCCACAGGGGCCTCCGTGGCCTAGTGGTTAGAGTACAGAACTTGAAATCACATGGCCCCTCTCCGCGTGGGTTCAAATCCTGAGAGGGACATGGATTTTCATGAGAGGAAGTCTCCCGACTGACTTACGGAATGCCGATGGTTCTACCCACCTTAACCAGCCCTTATGGGCAGTTGAGTATGGGGTCTTCCTCCATCATTAAGAGTCGGGCATCGCTACATAACTGAAATAATGTTGATGTGATGTAAAACCCATATATAAATATATGAATAAATCCACAGATCCTTTAAATTGTTCTAAGCTCCCCTAGTAAATTCCAACACAAAGTAATGAAGCAGCAACACTCTGTTAAATCACACAGTTTTCACAATAACGTAGATCAAGTACTTTTTGATAGCATACTACTTTTAGTCACACCAATCAACTCATTGGTTTCTCTTTTATAACTATATAGAACTTTCTAGTTGCACCCAGTAAACTTATTCTTGTTAGAACAATCTGGAATAGCTTTTAACAATCAAACACACACAGGGCCCCTATAAAGCTATAAAAAATGTTAAAGCACATACATTTCTTATCACCTCTCTCTCCTCAGATTCATCTATGCGATCTCCCGGATGTTACCGCTGTTTATGGTCCTGGCGTGGCTTCTTACAACAGCCATGTTGTGTAAGAGTATCGTGTTTGAGAAGGACAGAAGACTGAAGGAAGTGATGAAGATCATGGGGCTGGGAAACGGTGTACACTGGTTGGCGTGGTTCATCAATGCATTCACACTTATGTTTGCCACCGTCCTGTTACTAGTGCTGTTGTTGAAGGTAAATGTTTCCATTCCTTCATATGTTAATGTAGACTCTGGTCAAATTTGAAACAACAGCAGACGACCATCATATAGATACAAGAAACCATTATGACCAAACTTCAGTTGTTGACAAGAAGAATTTCATATAAAATTTTTATCCTGTTTCACAGTAGTTTTAAGGTAGAATATCTATACTCCACCATTTTGAAACTTGTTCTTTAGTTAGATTACTTTGGGCAGTCCTTGTATGTATGGGTCGGGGCTGAAACTATTCACTAAGAATGGAATAGTTCCATTGCAAATCAATGTATGTACAGGGTAAACCGAAAAAGTTCAAAGAATGAATTTCAAATGGCAGATTATGAGTATTCTACCATAACATATTTTTTAGAAGATGTAGTTTTTTGAGGTAATTTAAAATATAGTAAACTAAGAATTGGTCAACCCTATGTTGTTGGTATTCATTAGAACAGTATAACATTCACCTTTTTATGTTTCCCCAGGGTGGAGAAGTACTCCAGCATTCCGATCCAAGTTGTGTCCTGTTCTTCATGACCATCTTTTCCGTGACCACAATAATGAAGTGTTTCCTGATCAGTGTGTTTTTCTCCCGACCCAACATGGCCGCCTGTTGCGCTGGATTTATCTACTTCATGGGTTATCTCCCCTACATGCTGATGTTACAGTTTGATGATGTGTTGACGAAAAGTGACAAAATGGGCGTGGTATGTGTTTGAAGTCATTTCAGCATCATTATCATTTTCTTGATCATCATTATCAGCAGCAGCGTTTGATTTAGTTTTGACAGGTCTCTTATCATACAGGTTCTGTGGGGCTTGGTGGTTGAGATGGAAGTCTTAAAATTCATGGCCACCGTTTGATTCCGCTGGCACCTCGGATTGTGTAGGAGTGTCCTTTGGCAGACACTTCAGAGATATGACTGAAATAATATTCTAACAACATGAATCCACAAACATAAACAGCTCGTAAAACAACATAGAGCTACTAGTAACCCATTGTCCCATATTGGGTTTTGTGACTTATTTAACTTCAAATGCAAGAACAATCAATATTTAAGAAACAATTATTCCCTCTGATTTAAGTTAAAAACCATTGTTACAAATGGAGTTATTCTGCATTTGGCCACTGTGGTTTTTAAAGTCATTTGTAAGAGGTGCGGTAACATGTGGTATAATGGGGTTATGGCTTAGTATTCATGCAGATAGAAAAAATCAAGCACTGCCAATGCTTTAACTTGAAACCCTCTTGAGACAAGACATAAAAATTCATCGAAATCTCGGCACCAAAATGTGTCCGAAGGCTTGATTTTTGGGACACAGATCATTTTGGTACTGTGTAGAACATAGGTTTGTTTACTCAAAAGCCTTGTTTCAAAATGACCTTCACCTTAAAAATTAAACTATTTTTGGCAAACCGTGTTTTTGTGTATTGAATTTAATAAAATTTCAGTGAATCCAATCTCCTAGGCGCTTTTTGTGTTAAAACATGCGTCTATATTTTTATACCTAATCACATCCAGGTCACTGTCATGAGTTCCTTCAAATCTCACACCAACTCTCGCTAAAATGTGAGTGCAAAAATGCCGATTTCTTTTAAAAACATTTCTTTTGTTTGGTTTCTTGTCCAACATCGAAAGAGCTTATTAAAAAAAAAAGAAAGAAGACTGATATTGAGTAAAGCAAAAAATAAACATCTGAGCGTTTCGGCTTTGGGTGACATAACTCGCTTGCTGGTGACTCATGCGAACCGCGCTGCAAGCCGGCACCCTGGAGTTGGTCATTCTGCTCAGGTTGTACAGTATAGGATTGAAATCTATATTTTTCTATTTTCTTATTTTTTGCGATCAGACGTGTTACCTATAAATGAAAAAACATTTAATGTTTTTTTCGTATTATATTGCGTTTTGTGAGCAAAGCATTCTTTTTTATTTCACATTTTTCTTCATGTGTAACTTGATAACTGAGACATAGTTGAAACAGCATTAAGCATCAAAAACAACATACATAAAGCTTTAACTTGTTTTATCAATGGAGCATTTTGTGGAATGTTGCCTTTTGCTGCAGACATACCTTTATGACTTGATATAACAGGAAAGAATGACATGCATATTATTTTTTTTTTTTCTTAACAGGGTATTCTATGTTGCCTATGGTTATAGGTGTTCATAAGTGACCTTTGATAAAACTTATAAATCTAAGTAATTTTAAACAACAAGCAACAAAGAATAAAGCTATGATATGTTTCCTTTTGTATTACCAACAGGGCATTCTATCCAATGTTGCGTTTGGTTATGGGTGTAACTTTATTGCCCTGTGGGAGGAACAAGGCATCGGGCTTCAGTGGAATAATATGGGCGAGAGTCCCATAACCGACGACAACTTTAACATGCTCGACTGTATCTTCATGTTGATAATGGACGGTTTCCTCTATGCTTTCCTCACATGGTACATCGAGGCCGTCTTTCCAGGTAAAGTTTTTTGTAGGGGACAAGATTGGGCGTGTCAGTCATTTGTAGAAAGGTTTACCAAGTCAAAGGGGTCCTGCGGGGCCCAGTGGTTCAGTTGGCAGACTTTGAAATTGGGGATCCTGGGTTCGAGCCCTAAGGACACCTATTGTTTTGTTTGGGAGTGATCTTCATAGCCCTAGAGTAGTACTGGTGGATCCAGGAAAACTGTTAAATAACTGAAAAGTTGTTGCTACGGTTTTAAACATCATCAATAAATAAACCAAATTGTAAGTTGAAGTTTTTGTTTTGGGTATTCATAAGAATGATTTTGATCAGGCTGTTCTAATGAGACTGTTACCATGCTCAGGTGTTTTAGTGAAGAAATGAAGCAGCTCTGCCATGTATTACAGTGTAAGTTTCATAGTCTCAGGTGTTTTAGTGAAGAAATGAAGCAGCTCTGCCATGTATTACAGTGTAAGTTTCATAGTCTCAGGTGTTTTAGTGAAGAAATGAAGCAGCTCTGCCATGTATTACAGTGTAAGTTTCATAGTCTCAGGTGTTTTAGTGAAGAAATGAAGCAGCTCTGTCATGTATTATAGTGTAAGTTTCATAGTCTCAGGTGTTTTAGTGAAGAAATGAAGCAGCTTTGCCATGTATTACAGTGTAGGTTTCATAGTCTCAGATGTTTTAGTGAAGAAATGAAGCAGCTTTGCCATGTATTACAGTGTAAGTTTCATAGTCTCAGGTGTTTTAGTGAAGAAATGAAGCAGCTTTGCCATGTATTACAGTGTAGGTTTCATAGTCTCAGGTGTTTTAGTGAAGAAATGAAGCAGCTTTGCCATGTATTACAGTGTAGGTTTCATAGTCTCAGGTGTTTTAGTGAAGAAATGAAGCAGCTTTGCCATGTATTACAGTGTAGGTTTCATAGTCTCAGGTGTTTTAGTGAAGAAATGAAGCAGCTTTGCCATGTATTACAGTGTAGGTTTCATAGTCTCAGGTGTTTTAGTGAAGAAATGAAGCAGCTTTGCCATGTATTACAGTGTAAGTTTCATAGTCTCAGGTGTTTTAGTGAAGAAATGAAGCAGCTTTGCCATGTATTACAGTGTAAGTTTCATAGTCTCAGGTGTTTTAGTGAAGAAATGAAGCAGCTTTGCCATGTATTACAGTGTAAGTTTCATAGTCTCAGGTGTTTTAGTGAAGAAATGAAGCAGCTTTGCCATGTATTACAGTGTAAGTTTCATAGTCTCAGGTGTTTTAGTGAAGAAATGAAGCAGCTTTGCCATGTATTACAGTGTAAGTTTCATAGTCTCAGGTGTTTTAGTGAAGAAATGAAGCAGCTTTGCCATGTATTACAGTGTAAGTTTCATAGTCTTTTGTAGGAAGTTTTCCATATGATAATTCAAATGAGGGTCCTGCATGCATGGCTCAGTAGTTAAGGTGGTGCTCTTAAAACTTTGGGGGGGGGGAGGGGGGTCCCAGGTTTGATTCCCACCATTACTTCTGGCTTGGCGGAAGTTTTCTTTGGTAAGACACTTCCGACCAACAGCTTAGTTGTGCTCACTTTATTATCTTCCTACGCCTTGTCCGATAACATTTCCAATTCAAGACACTACCCACTTTTCGTTTTATATGACTCCTTTATTTTATCTGTAATTCCTCTTATCAAAATAATTTATGTATTTTTTCACAATAATAGGACAATATGGTATCCCTAAACCCTTCTATTTCCTGTTCACCAAGTCATATTGGTGCGATACAAGTAGCGGCACAGACGGTAATAATATCAATGGAGGGGCCATAGAGCTTACTTACAATGGAAAAGGTATGTCCTCACATTTTGCATTTGAAGTTGTTGACCCTTAGAATGCTGGGTAATTTTCTAAAAAAAAGTTTTTTTGTGTGGTCTGCTTCAAAAAACCTTAAATATCTGCTAAATTTTTATAAGGAAAGATACTAGCAAACAGGTTAGATCAGAGGCCAGTCGCCAATTTACTTGGCGGCTGGCCTCTGATCAACCTGTTTGCAAAAGCATGAAGTCTCTTATCCAGCTCTATAAGGGTTAACACAGTGTTGACTTCTGCTTTGTTTGTTTTTTTATTTTGGACCAGGACAGAACCTTTTTACTAGGGAGGTTCCTGCGTGACCCAGTGCTTATAATTCTGTCTTAGAACACAGGGGCCCAGATTAGAGCTTTACCGGTACCTCTGCTCTTGTCATATACTTTTTCAAGAAACCTCAGAGCCTGGGTTTAGTATTGGTAAATCCATGAAAGCCTTAAAGGCACATCAAAGGAGAGGAGTACAAATGAATTACTGAAAAAATATATGGAGTTCTGTTATTATGTTCATAAAAGTCATGAGAATTAGTTTAGGAATGCATTGAGACCCTATTAAATAGACTCATTTAAAATAAGTTATTTTGTGCTTGAAATATAGTTGTCTCCAATTCAATCATGTTTATCAACAACCTGTTTGTTTACATATTTAAAATAACGAATTCTGATTGGTCGGTTCAAAAATGTTTGTATCAACTGTCAAGGTCAGAGGTGAAGAATCGGGAAATCTGAATTATAAAACTTGCTAATCTGGGTTATTTCTGGTTTACTTTCACATTTAAGTTGTGCTGATGGTGTTTTCTGGTGATAACTATTTGAACCTGTCCAAAAGTTTACCAAATAATATAGTTTGATATAGCATTAATCTCCTTTAATGGGCCTTTAACATAACTGTAAAATTGTTGAAATGGCTTTAAACCCAATATAAACAAGTTGTTTAAGGGAATACTTAAAGGATGAACACAAGTTTTTGTTTTCCCTTTCACCTTCCTGTAGTATTATAATGAACCTAGTTCAAGATTCCATCTACTAGTGTTAACATTCACATTTATGTCATATTGAAACAATTTATCATTTTGTCACAGCGGTTTCCAGAGTCTGCTTTAGCAGATATGGCAAAGTGAGATCATGAAGTAGTGGATAAGAAAATTTGAATAGCCTCAAATGAACAGTAGAACCATTTTAGTGAAAGCAAATGATTAAAAGTCAATACTTGCAAGTGGACCATTGGGGCCCTGCAAGGCATTTGCACAGCAAGATTGTTAGTCAGTGACTGATGCCAGAGTTTAATGCACTTACTTCTTTACTTCTTTGTTTTGTTTCTTCAACAAGGGATTTAGGTGGCAGTCTTAGACTTTGTAGTGTCCTTTGACAAGACACTTGGCAGCCCTAGCCCAGTTCTGGTGATTTTAGGAAAGCCTTAACGCAACTGAAAACTTTTTGACACAGGGTTAAACCAAATTTTAGGAACGGTAGAAATCATTTTGTTTTTTAGACCTTTATTGTTGTTTTTTTTCATTAGCATTGCCTCCTGGAGACATAAGAGACCCTTTGATTGAAGAATTGCAAACAAATGTTCCCAATACACTTTTTAGCATAAACTTTGCATAACTAGATCTTCATGAATATGAATTACAGAACGGTACATATGTTTAATTGTCTTGTACAAAGAATACCATCATGATATATAACATACAAACTAAAAAAGCAAATAAACTGACCATCCAAACACAAACTACTGCCAGATCATCATGTGAAGAAACAATACAAGTATTATTTTTCTACAAGGTGCAGGACTAAGTGTCAGTAGACAAACTTACATGTAAGAAAAAATATATTTTATACAGATTCTAACAGCATTGAGAGGGAGCCGGTGGGCAAGAATGTAGGAGTAGCGATCAGAAATCTGAAGAAAATGTACTCATCAAGTAAAAAACTGGCGGTGGACGGATTATCTCTCAACTTCTATGAGGACCAGATTACTTCCTTCCTCGGCCATAATGGAGCTGGGAAAACTACAACAATGTAAATATTCTTATCTGACATATTTACTGATAAGATAAAGGGCTCCCTGGTCAAGTGGTTAGAGCTTAAGATACTGTGGAGGACAGTGGTTCATTGGTAAATCGTCGGCCACTGTACACTAGGGTTGTGGGTTAGAATCTTGTGACTAGCGGGATTCTCTTTTTGACTCTCCCCTGATGGTTCACGTTCTTAAACAAGTTCTTACAACTTAGGTTTATTACTCTCGATACTGCTTCCTGGATACATAACCAGTATTCGTGCCAAATGTGGATTTATGAGAGATCACAAGGTGGATCCCACCTCTCATTGGAATAGAACAGACAAATAGGATTTCATAGACTAATGTGCAGTACTGGTAAACAAAATCCAGTTGAATAGATTTTCATGAAAGGATATCTTCCAGCTGGATTACCGAACGACAAAGGTTCTACTTGGCTTTGCCAGCTTATATAGGCAGTCCATATTTGGATCTTCCTCTATCATTATTAGCTTGGCAATAGAACATAACTGATAAAATGTTGACTTGATGTAAAACCTGTATACATATACAGGAGCAAGCAGGAGCATGCACTTACCACCATGTTTTAATTAAAAATTCTAGATAAAATGACATATAGCTCGGATATAATGACATATAGCTCCGATAAAAGGACATATAGCTCCAATAAAATGACATATAGCTCCCAATTAAACAACCATTTATATTGTTATAATGCTTTGCTCAAAATATAGAAATGAAAATTTCATTGTTCATACTTGGTTTACTGCAGATTTTCAGTCATGTTTGACATATCTTCAGTAATCAAATTGTATGATTATTCCTAGGGCCCTTTGTGGCCCAGTGGCTGATGGTGGTCTGAAAACTTAGAGGTTGAAGGTTCTAGACCCAAGGATAATTCTGCTTTTCAGAGCATTAGCCTAGAACTGTAGAATTCAAGACAGCTGTAACTTGGCTGCAAAATTGTTGACATGGAATTTAATCCCATATAAATAAAACATTTCTTTCCTCTAACACAGGTCAATCCTGACGGGGTTATTTCCCCCTACAGAGGGTACAGCCTACATCCATGGTAAAGATATACGACTGGATATGGATCAGATACGACACAGTCTGGGAACATGTCCACAGCACAATGTACTCTTTGATGAGTAAGTCTTATATTTCCATTCCCATTCTCCAGTGGTTTAGGTGATGGTCTTTGACTTGCTGTTTGGCGTTTTTTTATTTCCATCAAACCACTGTAAGTTGTGATTGCTTATTATATATTTTTGATGAAGAAATATTTGAGTATGGTCATTTTATAAGTGAAAAGAATTGTTTGAAAAGCCTTTTTAACATTTGTTACTTGCAAAACATAATGTGTGTGAGTCTTTTTCAAATCCAAATTCAATAAACCTTCACATTGTATATTCTCCTCTACTTTTAGTCTAACGGTAGAAGAACACATGTGGTTCTATGCTCGCCTGAAGGGGGCGTCCTCAAAGGAGGTGAAGGAAGAGATGGAGCAAATGATCAAAGATGTGGGTCTGCCTCACAAGAGGAAGGAAATGTCCGTCAATCTCTCAGGTAACACTTGCTATGATATAATCATTTTACTTGTCATAAGTATATGTTATTAATGTTATTATTGTTGATTAAATATTTTTATAATTCTTAACTCTTACCCACATGCAAACACTTTTTACTTGAAGCAGAAGACATGCGAAAACCCTTTCAGTCCTGCTGTTGTGACATGTGAATAGACTGAAAAAGCATTCTGGCAATAGGAGAAATTGCTTGTGACAACTAATTTTTCCTTTTCCACAATGCTTTTTGAAAGTTGTCTGCTGCAAGATGCAAATATGTGACATTAGGCGGTTATGTGTTGATATGAGATATCAATCACACTGAGCAAAATCTCTTTTTTTCCTCATTAATGCATTAAAATGCCGTTATGAGTAAAGGTACTTTTATATACTGTATTTACTAGTACACTTGGTATGTTCTTATTTTTTTCTTTTGCACCAGACAATAGGCAATGTGTTTTATGGTTCAAAATATATGAGGAAGAATTCTCTTGAGTATTCAAAAACTGCTTTATTCATCAGAAGGTAGATGGAAGAAGGTTTTGATGGATATCAATGAGTATTTTTGGTTTTAAAGGATTATCTGTTCTTCTGAAAACTATATAGTGCTGAAATTATTCATCCAAATGATGTTGAACTGATTTAATTGTGAATTCCAGGATAGTTTCTTGGTTGAAAATATATTTCCTCACCTCTTATAATAGCAGACCTCTTTGGTCTTGTGATTAGAGTATAGAAATTGAAACCTCATGACCCGCTCCTTGTGGGTACAAATCCTGATGGAGGCATTTAGGTATTAAATGAGAGGTAGTATCCTAATTGACTTACGGAATGCCAATGGGTCTACCTGGTTTGACCAGTCCTTATAGCCAGTCCATTTTGGGGTCTTCTTCCATCATTATGAGCCTGGTATCACAACATGGTTGAAATAAAGTTGACGCAATTGTAAACCCTTATAGATTATGATGGCTAGATATAAATAGATTGATAAATGTGAATTTCAGGTGGAATGAAGAGAAAGCTATCAGTGGCCATTGCGTTTGTCGGAAACTCCAAGACTGTGATTCTTGATGAGCCGACTGCAGGAGTGGATCCTTACGCCAGACGTGCCATTTGGCAACTTCTGCTCAAGTTAAAACAAGGTATAATGAAAAAGCAGTTTAAATAAGTATTTGAGTTGATATTTGAATTTGCTCAATTAAATCTCAAACAAAGTGAACCCTAGCCAGATGATCATTCTTACTACCACCCTCATAGATAAAGCTTTCATCCTGAATGATCATATTAAAAGCAAAGATGTTTAACCCTTTCCCAAACAACAAATTTTTGACTGTCCCAAATTGAAAGAGTTTGCAGACGACATTTCAACATATGATGAAATTGGAAAATAATCTTCTGATAGGGTAGAAAACATAGTGGGAAAAGGAAAAATTGCTTGTTACAAGCATTTTCCCCTTTTCCCACAATGATTTCTAAAGTCGTCTGCAACAAAGTGGTCAAATGTCGTTATTGTTTGGGGAAGGGTTAAGGAGATTGCACAATTGTTTCTTAAAATATTTTTTTATGCATTATGTGAAGCGGTTTCACAAAAGTTAGAATACATAATCTCATTTTGGATTCCATGATTGGTCCAAATTGAAAGCAACAGCAGACAACAATTATACAATTCTTTGTAGTGTTAATAAGAAATCATTTTTACTAAATGATGTCTGTGGTGGATTTTTTCTCTTGTAAAGCAGATATGATAGAACAAGTTTATTTGAAAGAAAAATTAGATTAGATCTGAAATTATGTACATTTACCTGAAACAGGTCGAACTATCATCCTCTCTACCCACCACATGGACGAAGCAGACGTGCTCGGTGATCGAATCGCTATCATCTCACAAGGCAAACTTTGCTGTGTGGGGTCCAGTATGTTCCTTAAGAATCGCTATGGTAACGGATATTACTTGACCTTGGTGCGTAGTGACCTTGACATTAATGAGGAAGAGATCCTGAAGGAACAGTTGACCCGCCCCATGTCTGCTGGAAGTACAAGAACAATCACAAGTGTAATGGTAAGTGTTGGTTCATAGTATACCGAAGATTGAATTAGTTTAAACTTATTTAATTTTTTTTAATAAGTGTGTGTGTGATGGTCAAAGGATACAAAAGCTTTTAAAAATCAGTTGAGATTTATTTCAGTGATCCTTTTCTTAATTAAATCAATGGGCTTTTTTACCAAAACATAAAATCAATGGGTTTTTCTATAGAAAAATGATTAAAATGAATGAAAGTAATGAGTTTGGGGGAAATTTTAAGATTTTTTGGGCCAAAAATGATCACTGTTATTTATTCAATATTTGAAAAAAAATTGTGTGATGATAAGTGTTGGGACGGTATTTCAAAGCTTAGATTAGTTTAAACTTATTTATTTAACATTGATTGTGACGAAAGCTTAAAGCTTATTAAGTTCACTCCGAGTGGTTTCTGGATACTTAACCAGTACTGGCTTAAATTAGAGTATGGTGAGGGTTCAATGCAAGACTATGATAAGCGGTTCATGTTTGTGAAGGACTAAAGTCTAACATTGAATCCTTGCTTAGGTGAATTGTCAATTAGGGAGACCTTTTATGGTCTTGAACATGCATTATTTCAAAACCTGTGTGAAATAATCCAAAAGGAAAGGCCCTGGCGTGAAGATTGTGGTCTTATAAGATGGCGGGTCACAGGTTTGAGAGGGGCCAGAACCTCTGGTTTCTTGGGAGTGTCTTTTGGCACAGCCTAAGTCTAGTAAATCCAAGGAAGTTGTTACGTAACTGAAAAAAATTGTTTACATGTCATATTGATGCTTTATTTTAATAATGACAGGTTAAATGGTGGTATGGGCCATCCCTGGCCCAGTGGTTAGAGTACAGAACTTGAAATTAAATTGCCCCTCTCTATATGGGTTCATATCCTTGTGACCAAATTTTAATTTTCATGAGTGGTAGTTTTCTGTTTGATTTATAGAATGTCAATGGTTCGACCCTGCTTGACGTGTCTTTATGGATGGTTGAGTATGAGGTTGTCCTTCAATGCTTATGGGAAGTCAGGTTTGGAATTTCTGACATTATGAACCTTGCATCGCAACATAAATGAAACATTGTTGATGGGATTTAACCCTTTCCCAAACAACACATTTTCGACTGTCCCAAATTGAAAGAGATGGCAGATGACATCCAAAATGTGATGAAATTAGAACATAATCTTCTGATAAGGCAGAAAACATTGTGGGAAAAGGAAAAATCGCTCGATATGAGCAATTTGTCCTATTCCCACAATTTTTTCTAAAGTCGTCTGCAACAATGTGGTCAAATGCCGTTATTGTTTGGGAAAGGGTTAATATCCATTTAAAGAGATCATTAATGTTTCCTGTGTAAATTTCAGCCTACTATCGAAACTGAAGATGAAGGTTATGCGGATGGTAAATCTGACAGTGATCCACCAACACCTCCCCCAGAATCGGCTGACAATACTGGTAATGTTATACCATTAACTTCCTGAGGGGTCCTTTAGGGCCCAGTGGTTAATGTGACAGACTTGGAACACGGAGGTCCTGGCTTCGAGCCCATGGGACACCTCTGGTTTAGTGAGAGTGACCTTTGGCAAGTCACTTCAGAGCCATAGCCTCCTAGAAACTTTTTTGGGCATTTGTTGACTAAAATTTTATATAGTTCATATGTAATAAAGAGAATGGAGTAATGCACTTGTGCACATCGGTTTATGGGTAAATATTGTTCACTCTTCTCAGTCATTTCTTCTGCGCAATCTGAAGTGCAATCATGCATGATTATGTGCTCTTCCAAAGGGAAGTCCATTCAAATTCATTTCTTAACTGCGGTCAAACTTGTTACGACCTATCAGTGTAAAAGGAGTCAGAATCAACTAACAGCTTAATATGATCGCTTTGCGTTCTCACACTTAATGACTTTTCATACATTTTTTAAAAAGTGCTCACTTATAACAAGGTTGACTATATGTTCATTACAGGTTTCTCTGTGAAGAAGACGACTGCGTTTATACAGAAGTTTATTCCTGAAGCCCGTCTGGTAGAAGACAACATGACAGAGCTGTGTTACCAGTTACCAGACGATGCTGCTTCGAGAGGAGATTTTGAAATACTTTTCCGCGAACTGGAACAGATGCATTCTGATCTCGGAATCTCAAGTTTTGGTATCTCTGATACAAGTCTTGAAGAGGTAACAGGAAATATAGAATTTGTTTTTAAAGGCCTTTACCTGCTAAGAATCTGTAAAAGCTTTTTTTCCCTCAAAAGTGAAATATCTCATGTATGACAAGAGTGACTTTATTTTCAATATTCATAAACTTGTTCATACCTGTTCATTTTTGTATGCTGTTATTTTCATTTTGTTAAATTGCTTATATATCATCAGGTGTTCCTGAAAGTGGCAGAAGATAACACTATTGATGAGCCTTCTGATGAGATGAGACGAAACACACTGGAAAAAATGGCAGATGGTGTGTGTTTGTTCAATAGCGTTTATCATTGCTTTCAAGAATTTCACAGTTTTACCAAACCAATATTACCCTTTTTTGCCGGGAACTGTCTTTACTGTTGTAATAATTAACCAGACACCAGTGATCTATTCCCTTTACAATCAACCATTGTAGAGGTCCATATGCCTCTGTGGCCTAGTTGTTACAGTACAGAATTTGAAATCATATAGCCCCTCTTAATGTGGGTTTAAATTCTGGTGATTAGCATTCATGAAGGATAGTTTTCTGGTTGACTTGGAATACTGGGTACCGTTTTACTAAAGAGTTTAAGCTTAAGATTTCCGTAAGTCTAAAACAACAGTTCCTCTTATTTAAATATTGGGATAAGCAATATTGCAAAGTAACACATCATTGGAATCGTCTCTCCGAGATGCTTCCAATGATGTGTCACATTGCAATATTGTACTTTCATTGAAGATACTACCCATGTTTATCAATTATGACTTACGCAAATATTTTCCGTAAGTTGTTTAGTAAAACGGTACCCTGGTGGTTCTACTCTGCTACAACAGCTCAAGATGGACTGCCCATAAGTATAAATGAGGTTCTAATGATACAACATGATTGGTTTAGAAGAGGGCCTCCATGGCCTAGTGGTAAGACTACAGAACTCAAACTCACATGCCACCCTCCCTCCGTGTGGGTTTAAATCCCGGTGATGGCATTTGGATTTCCAGGAGAAGCAATGGTTCTACCTGGCTTGAGCAGATCTTAAGTTAAGTATGGGCTCTTGCTCCATCATTTAGAGTTGGCCATTGCAACATAACTGAAATATTGTTGACGCAATGAGAAACCCCTTATAAATAGATTATCTTGGTTTAGAAGCATTGTGAAATCCACAATCAATCCACATGATAACCTCTAAAGTGCTGTTTAACAGGTGGCAGGATTCCACGCAGTGTTTCACGACTGAGCTTTAAACGGAAGAAGAAGTTATCATTGTTTGGCAGGAAACCGAGCCGGGTCGACAGTAAAACAGACCTAATGGAGGAAGAGGATACAGGTTAGTGGTTTTCTTCCTACCTACAACATAGGACTAGTTTAACACACCTATAGTACAATATTACAACTAGGTTCAAGTATGTTCTTAAGAAGATATTACAACTAGGTTCAAGTTTGTTCTTAAGAAGATATTACAACTAGGTTCAAGTATGTTCTTAAGAAGATATTACAACTAGGTTCAAGTTTGTTCTTAAGAATATATTACAACTAGGTTCAAGTATGTTCTTAAGAAGATATTACAACTAGGTTCAAGTATGTTCTTAAGAAGATATTACAACTAGGTTCAAGTTTGTTCTTAAGAAGATATTACAACTAAATTCAAGTATGTTCTTAAGAAGATATTACAACTAGGTTCAAGTATGTTCTTATGAAGATATTACAACTAGGTTCAAGCATGTTTTAAGAAGATATTACAACTAGGTTCAAGTATGTTCTTAAGAAGATATTACAACTAGGTTCAAGTATGTTCTTAAGAAGATATTACAACTAGGTTCAAGTATGTTCTTAAGAAGATATTACAACTAGGTTCAAGTATGTTCTTAAGAAGATATTACAATTAGGTTCAATTTTGTTCTTAAGAAGATATTACAACTAGGTTCAAGTATGTTCTTAAGAAGATATTACAACTAGGTTCAAGTATGTTCTTAAGAAGAGATTACAACTAGGTTCAAGCATGTTTTTAAGAAGATATTACAACTAGGTTCAAGTATGTTCTTAAGAAGATATTACAACTAGGCTCAAGTATGTTCTTAAGAAGAGATTACAACTAGGTTCAAGTATGTTTTTAAGAAGATATTACAACTAGGCTCAAGTATGTTCTTAAGAAAAGATTACAACTAGGTTCAAGTATGTTTTTAAGAAGATATTTCAACTAGGTTCAAGTATGTTCTTAAGAAGATATTACAACTAGGTTCAAGTATGATTTTAAGAAGATATTACAACTAGGTTCAAGTATGTTCTTAAGAAGATATTACAACTAGGCTCAAGTATGTTCTTAAGAAGAGATTACAACTAGGTTCAAGCATGTTTTTAAGAAGATATTACAACTAGGTTCAAGTATGATTTTAAGAAGATATTACAACTAGGTTCAAGTATATTCTTAAGAAGATATTACAACTAGGTTCAAGTATGTTTTTAAGAAGATATTACAACTAGGCTCAAGTATGTTCTTAAGAAGAGATTACAACTAGGTTCAAGTATGTTTTTAAGAAGATATTACAACTAGGTTCAAGTATGTTCTTAAGAAGATATTACAACTAGGTTCAAGTATGATTTTAAGAAGATATTACAACTAGGTTCAAGTATGATTTTAAGAAGATATTACAACTAGGTTCAAGTATGTTCTTAAGAAGATATTACAACTAGGCTCAAGTATGTTCTTAAGAAGATATTACAACTAGTGTGTTCTTAAGAAGATATTACAACTAGGCTCAAGTATGTTCTTAAGAAGATATTACAACTAGGCTCAAGTATGTTCTTAAGAAGATATTACAACTAGGCTCAAGTATGTTTTTAAGAAGATATTACAACTAGGCTCAAGTATGTTCTTAAGAAGATATTACAACTAGGCTCAAGTATGTTCTTAAGAAGAGATTACAACTAGGTTCAAGTATGTTTTTAAGAAGATATTACAACTAGGCTCAAGTATGTTCTTAAGAAGATATTACAACTAGGTTCAAGTATGTTCTTAAGAAGATATTACAACTAGGCTCAAGTATGTTCTTAAGAAGATATTACAACTAGGCTCAAGTATGTTCTTAAGATTTAGCTGTATTAACCATATTTATATCATTCAATGGTCTAGATTATGTAATGTACTGATGTCCTTTTCATGCTGTATTTTTAAATCCTAGTGAACAAATTGTTGGTACTCTCAGGAATGGTCTCAGGTAGATGGTTCTAAGTTCCTGATAGACGCCTCTGGTTTTGTTGGAGTGCCCTTTGGCAAGACACTTAAGAGCTTTTAAGATTGAACTTTATGGTTTTTATAAAATATTACTTATTATTCACAAATTTCTTAATTTGTTATGCTGTCTATGGAAAAAAACTATCCAGTATGATCCAAAGCTTATGGAAGATATCAAGCATAAACAGAGAAAATAAGATCCATGGGTTTGGGTTTGAAATAAGATAAATTCAATTCATGATGATTTTTTAAAAGATTTTTTATCACCCAACTGTTTTATTTCGTAGAATTTCTATCACTACATTCACCATTATTCAAAGTAATGTGACAGAATAGTGGCTGCAATTTAATAATGGCCTATATTTTGGGGTATAATGTTTTTTTTTTTTTTCGTATGGACAGTTGAAGATTTTCTTGAATGGCCAGTTGAAGGTACATAGATTTTGCTGAAATTAGAAGTTATAACTTTAAGAGCTTGAATAGGGAATTTCATTAAGAGGATGGAACCTGTTTCCCAATTTTATTTGAATAATCGTTTGCCAAAGTCATACATGAAAACCTTTCCTTTTTAATATTCCCATTTCAGGCATGATTGCATAAGAAATAATGATCGTTTGATAAGCATCAAAATGAATAATTATTACCAGCAAGGAATTTCTCCTTTAGTTTATTATGATGTGACTTAGATTATATTGATATGTTTACTTTATTTAGATTAAATTGATATGTTTACTTTATGCAAAAGTAAACACACCATACTATGCACCAACAGCTGGTCAAATAAGAAACAATGTGACTAAAGAACAAGTACTTGTGACAAGTACTTTCCCCTATTATCACAATATAGTTTTATTTAAACCCTGTTAGAAAACTTTTACTTCTAGTTCAAACATATTTATTTTTGTTTACATTGATTATGACAAGTAATTTTTCCTACTTCCCTTAGTTTAAAGATGTTTATTTTACATCATAAAAATAAGAAAACACAGCTAAGATAAATTATTCTTGGTTCTGCTTCCTGGAAACATAATCAGGTCTTGCAAATGAATTGGTTTCGGCTGTTAATCCTCAAACTCTTGTTTTGTAATGGGCTTAAAATATGTTAGTAAATTTGGATAAATAATTTCTCATAATTATTTTATTCTGGTTGCAAACTGAACCTGCAGTTCGGAAACGTTTGCTGTTGAGAGGTATGGCATGCTGAAATATAGGAACATTCCTTCATTCTATCATCATGAATATATTCATTCATTATACTTATTTGATAAAAACTCTTTTCAACTGATAATTAACATGAAAAGAATACATTGATGGATCAATTCAAGGCTAAAGTAAGTCCTTAACATATGTAAAGGTTTCCACTGAACCCTCAATATATACATCATGACCAAAGAAGAACCTACTCGTTATAAGCAATACCCTTAAAAATCTTCTCCCTATTGTTTAGATGACCTTAACATTGAATATATGTTTCCTTAACACCAATGACAATGGCTTTAAAGCACCAAGGGGATATAAATGGCTGTAACTTTGAATATGTTTCCTCAACACCAATAACATTGATTTAAAACAAAATTGGGATATTATAGACAAATTTTTATTATATTTCCACACTGCAACTAACAATGGTTTTAAAGCAACAATAGGATATGGTTACCCCTCTAATATTTAATTGTCTTCATTAGACTTTATGTTTATCATTATATGTTTTGTATTAATACTTCACTGACATTTTTACTTTTTGTGATGTAAGAATTATGATAAGACAAACTGATACTTAAGATAAAGTCCATTCTTTGTAATCATTTCTTTTGAATCTCACATGTAGCTGACTACTTAAGAAACTTTTGAGACAAAATGGATCTGCATGGCTCAGCAGTTAAGGTGGCAGTTCAAGAACTTTGGGGTCCTGGGTTTGATCAGCGCTTCTGGTTTTATGGAAACGTCCTTCAGCAATAAAGCCCAAGCCTACTACATAACTGAAAAATTGTTGAGACAGTGATTAACCCCAAGTGAACAAACTATAAGGCAAACAGATAAATTATCTGAACCCTATATCAAAAAGAATAGAGATATTTTATTTCTGTGTTTCATTTTGTTTTAGGCTATTACTTTCAATTTTGACTTTTTTCAAAATATTGTACAAGAGGTTAAGTAACAGTATTATGATTAGAGTGGTTATGCATTGCATCTAAAGGAGTAATAGACTTTTATCAGTTTCTATAAACACGAACTAAATGGAACTACTAGGACATTAAGTTAGGTGGCCTCTGTGGCCTAGTGGTTAGAGTACAATCCTTGAAAGCCCCTCTTGGTGTGGGCTCAAATCCCAGCAAGGGCATTTGGATTGTTATGAGGGGCAGTGTCCCAACTGAACAAGTGCCGATGGTTCTACATGGCTTGACCATCTCTGATGGGTGCTTTAGTTGGGGCCTTTGTTTATCATTATGAGTCGGGCATTACAACAAAACTGAAATACTGTTGATGTGATGTGAAAAAAAACCCACACATATAAATAGATAGATAAATAGGATATTAATTATCTATTCTCAACATTGTTTTAAATTGTACAGTATAAATATCAGGTCCTTTAAACATGTACGAACAGGCCCACATAATATTATGACAACACATGGTTTGATAAGATGCTGTAAGATATTCTAAGGGTCCTGCATTACCCAGTGGTTAAGTTTGCGGACTTAGAGGTTCGAGCCCAACCAACACTTCTGGTTTTGTGGTAGTGCCCTTTGGCAAGTCACTTCAGAACCCTAGCCTAGTACAGGTGGACCCAGGAAAGCCGTTATATAACTGAAAAATGGTTGGTACATTGTTAAACACCATACAAACAAAAAGATGTTTTAAGGTTCCCATTGGCATAGTGATTAAGCTGAGGGTCTTAGCACCTGGGGTTTCTGGGTTCGAGCCTAACCAACACCTCTGGTTTTGTGGGAGTGTCCTTTGTCCGATTTCAAGCCTAGTACTTGTTATTTCATGACATAAGAAAGAAGCAACAACATTACCTTTTACCATATTTATGCAAATACGCTTCTCAATCCATATATACAGTAACAACCTGCTGACCTTTTAAGAACATCAAAAAAGTGGAGTATTTGATCACATGTGTTTCCATTCCTGTAGGGTTTGCAATACTAGGAATGGATTGGAAAATTCAGGATAGGAGCACCCACGCCACTCAACCTGCAATAAGCTTTATCCTCACCATCCTTTGTCGTTTGCCCTTGCTTTAAGCTCCAGTCACATCCTGCTTGTGACCTCCTCTGTTGCTGTCACTTTTAAGTGACCAATAGCCTTCCATTGCTGCCGTCACCTGCCGGTGAACATAATTGCTGCCGTCACCTGCAAATGGTGACCTTAATTGCTGCCGTCACCTGCTAATGGTGAACTTAATTGCCGCCGTCATCTGCCAATGATGACAAAATTTGTTTGCTGCCTAACTTAAGAAGCCAAAAAATTAGGGGATACACAGGAAAACCAAGTGTTTTGACACTGCTCCGGGCTTATCCCTGGCCGCTAATTTACATTATGATATATTTTGAATATAGTAAATTGGATTGTTGATAATTTGAATTTGTTACTTTCCCTACCCAGGATAATGCCATGGTCAAGGGAAAGGCCTATGATAAAATATTTTTGCATATATCCCTTTGCTGGTCAGTATCTGAGCGCCCCATCCAGAATTTTCCGCTACACTGTGACTTTGACTATAGATTAAGCCTTTAATATTCTGAAAAAATTGTCACCATTTCCAAAAAACAATATTGTTTCTGGTCAATAATTGATCCTAAAGAATCAAGAATCCTACACAACTGTTATATTAGGATGTAAACCGATTGAGTCTGCATCCGAGGCAGACATTGACTATTCATAGTTCAGCTTAAAAATCCATTTTTTCTATTTACATATTTCAAAAATTGGTCCTTTTTACAGTCACCGATCTTCTGCACACTTGTAGTTTTATCTTTGACAGGCACACACTGTATGAATCTGGCATCTGAGTTCTTTGTGTGGCAATCAGAAGACATGTTGGATAGGCCATTGGTCTTGCTTCCTGCTTTATTGTCAACCTGCAAGTATATAAAATGGCGGCAGCATCATTTATTCTATATATATATGTTCCAGTTGAAAAAATTTTGGGGTGTGGTGGGTGGGTTGACAAAATTTTTGAGCAGCTGGTCTGCTGAGATGATTTCTAAAAGAGGAAGTGCCAAGCATGCTGGTTCCCTGCTGCACGTTGGAAAACCCCCTAAGTTTGGTTCCCGATCTAAAAATAGCTCAAGCATGCTGGCTCCTCTAGTACATGTACATAAAGGGGAGGATAACTGGTACCCTTCCTGCTATTGATTCATCCCATGCTTTTTTGCTCTCTGCCCATATTCATCCCCATTATAAAAACAAAAACAAGACCTCCAACACATCTTATGCAAAAATAAATGTGATTATGAATTAAATCATAATCAGTATTAATCAAGAAAAGCCGCAACATAAATGAACAATTATTGATACAACATTTAACCCTGTATATATAAACAAAAGATATGTGAAACTGTTATGTCCATCTGCACCACAGAAACACTGACTGCCTTAAGTCTTGTTTTCTTGTGTCTATTGGCTATCTCTGTCCATATATAAGCTTGTATTTGTGATCAATACCTCAATGCAGAATCCAGTGTCAAGGAGAAATGTAAATGTAAAATATCTGCATGTTTTATATTACATCATTTTCACCATAGCACAACAGTTTAAGTTATTGTTCAAAGAAAAGGGGTTGTTGTTTTTATGTTGTAAATTTGTATACTTGTATTAGTTTGGTATTTAGTTAAAAGAAAATTGCTTTGTTTATGTGTGTTGGTTTGATATATGATTACAGCTTCTCAATGTTATCTGAACCTTGTGCAAGCTGTAAGGTGCTCACCAGAACTCGGTCTTAGGTTCTCTGCTCACAGTTTTGTGAGACTGTTAACCAGGGAACCAGGATCAGACTGCATACAAGCACTTTGTTACTTGAACAAAGCCAGACCGTGTGTAGGTTTTAATGTGCAATGGGAGCTCTGTCTCTGGTTCCCTTTATCAAATTGTCATGGGACTATTAAACAGGGTACGAGGAATAGTGTTATTTTAGACAGCATGCTTTTTTTGGATTTTGTGCTCTACCAGTACATGTTTAGGATACATTGAAGCTATAACCAAACAATTATGGAAATTTTCAAGTGATTCCTACACACCTCATGTTTTCTTCTACCCTCAACAAGTCTTAAAATGTCTAGATCTTGTTTTTGCATGGTTCTTTAACCCTTTCCCAAACAACAAATTCAAAGGGTTTGGAAACGACATTTCAAAATGTGATGAAACTGAAAAATAATCTTCTAATAGGGCAGAAAACATTGTGGGAAAAGGAGAAAATGCTCATTACGAGCAATTTCTCCTTTTCCCACAATGTTTTCTAAAGCCGTCTGCAACAAAGTGGTCAAATGTCGTTATTGTTTGGAAAAGGGTTAAAAGATTAATGGAATAACCAAGACATTTACTCTGATTGTGTGGTAAAGGATTCAATGTAAAGAAGTACAACATGGAGCATGACACATTGGTCTTAAGTGATATCTTATTAATTTGTGTTTCTTCGCCATCTTTTCTACATGAGATAAATTTTTATGATTTATTATTTAGTAAAAACCTTTCTTTTATATGTATGGTTCTTTATTATCATCTAATTATGTAATGTAATAATGTTATAGCATGTGTCTTAAAGCTTACAGCATGCAGATATGTTTGCAAAAAGGGAAAAAATAATGATGTATAAGCTGATGGATTTATTTTATTATCAAGTAGTAGATGAATCAATTCCACTTTTACAGGAATCCATACTAAGGCATTGCAGACTTATTTTGGACAGAGTCTTTGCACATTCTGGTAATTGTTTCATAGCTAAAGCATCATTCATTTGGATTATAAATGTTATGACATTTAATTTGGCAGTGTTTACTTACGGAAAAACAAGGGCTTCACTTAGTGTAACCAGTGAAGGCCTTTATGACCAAGAATTTTTCTCAGCAAAGTAGCGTTTTATTGATGATTTGAACTTTAACAAGTTGTTGGCATATTTAGATGTTTAGACTTATTACAAATACTAAATTAATTAATTTAGTTAATATTAAACCAATCTCTCTAGTTTAAACATATTTTATTCATCATTTCATATATATTTGTACATAGATTTACATTTATAAATAAACAGATGAAATCGATTCGATCGAAAGCTAAGCTTATAAAGATCGTCTCCTAAAATCTCTCTAGAACCATTATGTGTTATCTAATAACCGCTACTAGACTATGACCCTGAATCATTACAGATTCTGTGATCTCTGGACCAATCAGTGACTATGGAGAGTCTGGATTCTGTCACAGTCAGCAGGACCGTGTAGGGGGATGGGCCCTCAAACTCCGACAATTTATGGCCATAGTGTTGAAACGCTTCCACCATACACGCAGGAGTAAGAAAGGATTTGTTGTGGAGGTAAGTCACAGACAGAGGGCAAGTCAGAGAGAGGGGGCAAGTCAGGGAGAGGGGGTAAGTCAGGGAGAGGGGTGTAGTCAGGGAGAGGGGGCAAGTTATGGAGAGGGGGCAAGTCAAGGAGAGAGGTCAAGTCAGGGAGAGGGGTCAAGTCAGGGAGAGGGGTAAGTCAGGAGAGGGGTGTAGTCAGGGAGAGGGGTGTAGTCAGGGAGAGAGGAAAGGTATTGAGAGGGGGCAAGTCAAGGAGAGGGGTCAAGTCAGGGAGAGGGGTCATGTAAGGAAAAGGGGTCAAGTCAGGGAGAGGGAAAGTCAAGGAGAGGGATTAAGTCAGGGAAAGAGAAAGTCAAGGAGAGGGATTAAGTCAGGGAAAGAGAAAGTCAAGGAGAGGGGTCAAGTCAGGGAAAGAGAAAGTCAAGGAGAGGGGTCAAGTCAGGGAAAGAGAAAGTCAAGGAAAGGGGTCAAGTCAGGGAAAGTCAAGGAGTGGGGTCAAGTCAGGGAGAGGGAAAGTCAAGGAGAGGGGTCAAGTCAGAGAGAGGGAAAGTCAAGGAGAGGGGTCAAGTCAGGGAAAGAGAAAGTCAAGACGAGGGATTAAGTCAGGGAAGGAGAAAGTCAAGGAGAGGGGTCAAGTCAGGGAAAGAGAAAGTCAAGGAGATGGGTCAAGTCAGGGAAAGAGAAAGTCAAGGAGAGGGGTCAAGTCAGGGAAAGTGAAAGTCAAGGAGAGGGGTCAAGTCAGGGAAAGAAAAAGTCAAGGAGAGGGGTCAAGTCAGGGAAAGAGAAAGTCAAGGAGAGGGGTCAAGTCAGGGAAAGTCAAGGAGAGGGGTCAAGTCAGGGAAAGAGAAAGTCAAGGAGAGGGGTCAAGTCAGGGAAAGAGAAAGTCAAGGAGAGGGGTCAAGTCAGGGAAAGTCAGGGATATGGGCAAATCAGGGCGAGGGATTAGGTCAGGTAGAGGGGTCAAGTCAGGGAAAGGGAAAGTCAAGGAGAGGGGTCAAGTCAGGGGGAGGGAAAGTCAAGGAGAGGGGTCAAGTCAGGGAGAGGGAAAGTCAAGGAGAGGGATTAAGTCAGGGAGAGGGGTCAAGTCAGGGAAAGGGAAAATCAAGGAGAGGGGTCAAGTCAGGGAGAGGGAAAGTCAAGGAGAGGGATTAAGTCAGGGAAAGGGAAAGTCAAGGAGAGTGGTCAAGTCAGGGAAAGGGAAAGTCAAGGAGAGGGGTCAAGTCAGGGAAAGGGAAAGTCAAGGAGAGGGGTCAAGTCAGGGAAAGAGAGTCAAGGAGAGGGGTCAAGTCAGGGAAAGAGAAAGTCAAGGAGAGGGGTCAAGTCAGGGAGAGGGAAAGTCAAGGAGAGGGGTCAAGTCAGGGAGAGGGGTCAAGTCAGGGAAAGGGAAAGTCAAGGAGAGGGATTAAGTCAGGGAAAGGGAAAGTCAAGGAGAGGGGTCAAGTCAGGGAGAGAGAAAGTCAAGGAGAGGGGTCAAGTCAGGGAAAGGGAAAGTCAAGGAGAGGGGTCAAGTCAGGGAGAGGGAAAGTCAAGGAGAGGGGTCAAGTCAGGGAAAGAGAAAGTCAAGGAGAGGGATTAAGTCAGTGAAAGTCAGGGATATGGGCAAATCAGGGAGAGGGATTAAGTCAGGTAGAGTGGGCAAGTCAAGAAGAGTGGGGAAGTCAAAGGGAGGAGTCAAGTCAGTGAAAGAGGGCACAGCAGTAATAGGGGCAAGTCAAGGATATTGGACAAGTCAGTGAGAGGGGCAAATCAATTAAAGGGTTAAGTCAGTGAAATTGGTCAAGTCTGTGATGTGGTCAAGTCAGGGATAGGGGGCAAGTCAGTGAGAGGGGAAAATCAATGAGTGGCTTGAGAGGGTCAAGTCAGGCAAGAATTTGAGAGGGGCAAGTCAGGGAGAGGGATCTACTCGGTAAGAGGGTGCAATCCAGAGAGAGGGGGTAGTCTGGAAGATGGGGCAATTCAGGAAGACTTTTCATTCACTTAAAAATTGCTAAAAAACAAGTTTGAAAGCAGCCTCACAAGCAAATACCTTTCAAGTGGAAATAGTTCTTTAACAGTGTACTTTGGAAGAGATTGGATATTCATATTTTAAATAATAAATTATGACAAACATTTAATGTTTGTGGATGCTTTAAAATTTTTGAATTGCTCTGTATTCATGAAACAAGTTTTTATTTACATTTCAAGGGTACAATGAACTCTTGCTTTAGGAAATACATCACCTATGATATCCTTAGAAAGGCAATGTTTGATTATATTTTAGGTTATCTTACCAGTGGTTTTTGTCCTGTTGGCCATGACATTTGCTCTCATAGCCCCGCCCTTCCAAGAAGAACCCGCCCTTGAGCTCCACCCATGGCATTATGAACCCAAGAAAGGGGACAACCACTTATACATGTTTTACAGGTAATCATGCATACAAAGTACAGTGACTTATACAGTCCAACTTGTGTTAAGCAGCCACCCTTTTAAGCAGCCAACCTGCCTTAAACAGCCAATACAGAAAGTCCCATTGTTAGATTTATAGTGTAAATCAATTTGTGTTAAGCAGCCAACCTGTCTTAAACAGCCAATTTACTCTGTCCCATAGGCTGGCCTCTTAACACAAGTTTAACTGTACATGTTTTACAGGCAATTGTCGATATACAGAACATTTCATAATGAGACATTAGTAACAGATATGTAGCCAGTGGATTTTTACTCCCATGATGGTTTTCACCTTAGATTAATAGGAACAGAACTAAAAGCAACCTCCATCCATAATTAAAAAAGCAAAACAAACTGATTTTCAAAAAATCTTTGAGAAACTTTAATAGTTATTTCTTTTCAATTCACTTTTTTTGAGAAACTTTTATAGTACTAAATGGATAGATCTACAATTACTAAATGGTTCTTTTGTTTGATATTTTTAGCAATGACGGATCATCAGACAACAAATTGGCAGCCAGTTTTGAGGCAGAACTCCCCAAACCACATGGTGTGGGTAATAGATGTGTGAAAAAACACAGTATAAAGTAGGTTTATTCTTATGACTTTAAACCTTAGGACCATATTGTTTATAAACCCTTCCAGCGGCCTCCTTGACTTTCTATTGTTAAAGGGGCCTCCATGGCTTTTACTCTATCCAGGGACCTCCTTGACTTTCTATTGTTAAAGGGGCCTCCATGGCTTTTACTCTATCCAGGGACCCCTGTACCCTAGTGGTTAGAATACAGAACTTGAAATCACACAGACTCTGTCCTGCCTGGGATCGAATCCCAATGATGGCATTGTGATTTTCACTTGAGATACACTCCTGTCTGACTTACGGAAGGCTGATGGTTCCACCCAACCTGACGTGCCCTTTGGCAGTGAAATTTGGGGTCTCCTTTCATCATTATAAAGGGGCCATTGCAACATAACAGTGATAATGTTGTTATGTAAAGTCATATTTATATATAGGGAACAGTTTCTTTATATATGATTTTAATCCTGTCCCAATTCATAAGCAACAGCATACAATAAATTGAAAATCATGGAAATTTAAATTTTCTATGAGAAATCTAGTAAAATCTTTGTAAAGAAAAGAGAAACTTCTTGTAAAATGCAATTTCTTCTTTCATCACAACGGTTTCTTAACTGATCAGCTGTTATGTTGAATCTTGTATATCTGGGGAAAAGGGTATCTTTTTCTCCAAACCTTCGCATGCTTTTGACATGTACACGCCTTTTAAATGTGCAACATATGAAAACATTTTAATAGGAGAAATTAACTTATTGTCCCCAAAAGCAAACTGCCCAGTGTCTACATATGAACCAGTTACACTGTTAACCATTGTTCTATAGATTATATGATTAGAACTAGCTATGTCTAGTGCAAATAACTTGGAAAATGTTCAACCATAAAAGAATCATCTTTCAATGGCTGTTGCAAGTGAAAACTTAAAGCCACTCAAACAATTTAAAACATAGAAACTTGAAAGCATAACAAGTTATAACAATGACCTCTATTCAATTTGTTAAAAATGTAATATAATACCAGTTCTTAGTATGTAGTATGATCTCCTTATGATTTCAATATAGATCTATCACAGAGCTGTATCTTCTTTCATATAAACACAAAATCACGAAGAAAAATGATTATTATTCACCAAAGGTGTGTTCAAATTTGATAATGACAGAAGCAATAGAACAACCTCAATGAATCAAACATTCACCAATTATCATATCTATTCTTCAGTAACTACCCCTGTGAGAATGTTGGTCCGATGAATTTCCCGCCATCAGAATTTACCAATCAGACGATAGTATGTGATTGTTCCTCGGAAAGGCAGCGATGTCCAGGTGGTGCTGGGGGTCCTGCCCCGCCCAAAATTCTCCTCTCGACAACTGACTATCTTCTCAACATGACTCGACGTAACATCAGTGATTGGCTGGTGAAGACAAGGAAAGCGTTTACAAAGAGAAGGTGAGCTCATTAAGGGTTTTATAAGTCTCTATATCTCTTGCATAGCTAAAAGCTTGCTGAATGGCATTTGTAGAGTTATAGAGAGTGGGGTCATGCGTGGCCAAGTGGTTAAGGTGGCAGACTTGGGGGTTCATGCCCAACTGACACCTCTAGCTTGGTGGGAGGGATCTTTTGCAAGTCATTTCAGAGCCATAGTCTTGTACTGTTTGTTTAGGAAAGGTGTTACATAACTGAAAATTTGTTAATACGGCGATAAACACCATGCAAACAAACAAGAGAAGTATAGAGAAGGTGAACAAGATGACTTTAAAAAGAACAAATGCTTTCCATGATCTTGCATTTGATGATTGAAGATGTAGCAAGAAGAAAGACTGTAGGTGACCCAGTGGTTAAGGTCGAGATCTTGTGACACAAGGTCTGCCAGGTTCAATCTTCACTAGCAGCATGGAGATATTTTTGTGGACAAGTCTTTCAGCAGAGCTAAGCCTGGTTCTGGTGAAATGTAGGAAATCCTAAAAATAATTTTGTGTTATGGAATTAGTATTACATCTTGGATAACCAGTTAAAGGTTCAAACAGTGATGGAATGGTGATGTTTCTACCTGGCTTCACCTGGCCCTATGGGCAGTCAAGTTCCTGGTTTCCTCCCATCATTATGAACCGAGCATTGCAACAAAACCGAAATTATGACGACAGGATTTAAATAACAACTTGAAATAGATGAATGAATAGATTGAGAATATGGTTTGCCATTATGCATATGAAATGAACATTGACAGGTATGGTGGGATTACGTTTGGTGAAATGGATGATCTGGCCATTCTGACCAATTCCACACAGATACAAGAAACATTGGAGAGCATCCTAACAGCAGCAAACAACGGAACCCAGGTCAATCTGGATTCTACGGTGAACACAAGTATGGCTTTCTGGAGGGATCTTGTGGAGGTGTTACCCACACTAACTGTAAGAGACTCAGCAAAGGTAGGTTTGAGACACTTCCTGCCACAGAACTTCCCTAACCCTTTCCCAAACAATAACAACATTTGACAACTTTGTTGCAGACGACTTTAGAAAACATTGTAGGAAAAGGAGAAATTGCTCGTTACGAGCAAATTTTCCTTTTCCCACAATGTTTCTGCCCTATCAGTAGATTATCCAATTCCATCACATTTTGAAATATCATCTGCAAACTCTTTCAATTTGGGACAGTCGAAAATTTTGTGTTTGGAAAGGGTTAAAGGTCCTATCTCATAGAGATCTGTATACTGTGAGTAAACACCATTAGAATATAAAAAGAAATGTAACAAGCTTTCATGTATTTCACTTGTAGTGTTTATCTAACATACTGTATGATATGTGTAACTCACATACTTTGTAATTCTAACACAACACCGTCTCGCTCTCTGTAAAATATAAACACGTGTATCGCTATGTAAATCTCTCCTTTTAGTAGTATTAAATCTAGTTACAACCAACACACAAGCTGTGTCTTGACTTTATTTACCACACTACACAATATCACTGATTTGATGTCAATCTCTTAACAATTTCAATTATTTTGGCGTGAGGGAAATAAGGTATGCTCATGAACAGAAAAATGTTTGTGAAATTTATGTGATGATGGTATCTTATCATTCTGCCTGTCACCAATGGCTAATTGAAATTTACACCATTGAAATAAACCTTTGAAACTGTTTACTAAATCTGCATCATGTATGTGCAATATCTCCACCACACTGTTCTGACATGAACGGGACACAAGACATACCTGTGGTATCTTTATCATTTTTTTTAACCCTTTCCCAAACAATATCGACATTTGACCACTTTGTTGCAGATGTCTTTAGAAAACATAGTGGGAAAAGGAGAAATTGCTCGTAACGAGCAATTTTTCCTTTTCCTACATGTTTTCTACCCTACAGAAGATTATTTTCCAATTCCATCACATTTCGAAATATCATCTACAAACTCTTTCAATTTGGGGCAGTAGAAAATTAGTTGTTTTGGAAAGGGTTTTAAGCATTTGTCTATTTTTTATTCACAAAAACGAAGTAACCTGTTAGATTCAAGGGTTGCAACAATTTTGTAAATGTATACCTTATTTACCATATTTTAGATTTGGTTTAACAACAAAGGCTGGGCCGCCTCTGTCGCCTACATCAACGTAATGAATAACCTTATCTTGAGGAGTAACCTGCCCCCTGGTAAGGACCCCGCAGACTACGGTATTACAGCCATAAACCACCCAATGGAAATGACAAAGGAACAGCTAAATGACGAGGCCCTGTAAGTGTTTAAGTTTTTGCTTGTTGGGTTTTGTTGGTGAACTGTGTTTTTGTGTGAAAGTCATTTGGCAAGCCACATCAGATCCTTAGTCTAGTATTGGTGAATCCAGGAAAGCTGTAACATTACTGAAAAAACTGTTGGCACCATATTAAATTTCAAATAAATAAAAAAATGAATAATTTTAATAGTAAATGTTGTTTCAGTTTTTAAATAACAGTTTAATCTATATAAGTTGAGGGTTCCATGCAAGACTATAGTAACCCTTTCCCAAACAATAACGACATTTGATCACTTTGTTGCAGATGGCTTTAGAAAACATTGTGGGAAAAGGAGAAAATGCTCGTAATGACCAATTTTCCCTTTTCCCACAATGTTTTCTGTTCTATCAGAAGATTATTTTACAATTTCATCACATTTTAAGATGTTGTCTGCAAACTCTTTCAATTTGGGACATTCGAAAAACTGTTGTTTGGGAAAGGGGTAAGTGACCTACAGATGTAAACATTTGCATGAAACACTGAACCTGAATTGACCTTGAAGTCTGTTGTAATACACAGAATTTAATTCCTCATTAATGAAACCTTAGGGTCATGCTTCACAAATGATTTTGTATTCATGTCAAATATGTCTTCAAGATAATGAGAAGAAAGATTGACAAAAGAAAAGTTTCATCATTTCAAGCAGTTCCTCCATTTGGCACAATGACCTAATATGAGTTTAACAGACAAGGTCAATTTGTATTGGCGATTGGATGTTGGATGATAGAGTAATGAACACTTATAATTTTTTGTTGCCTACAGGTACAGCAGTTTCAAGGACAAGAGTAATGAACACTTATAATTTCTCTCTTGTTGCCTACAGGTACAGCAGTTTCAAAGACAAGAGTAATGAACACTTATGATTTCTCTCTTGTTGCCTACAGGTACAGCAGTTTCAAGGACAAGAGTAATGAACACTTATGATTTCTCTCTTGTTGCCTACAGGTACAGCAGTTTCAAGGACAAGAGTAATGAACACTTATTATTTCTCTTTTGTTGCCTACAGGTACAACAGTTTCAAGGACAAGAGTAATGAACACTTATTATTTCTCTTATGTTGCTTACAGGTACAGCAGTTTCAAGGACAAGAGTAATGAACACTTATTATTTCTCTTTTGTTGCTTACAGGTACAACAGTTTCAAGGACAAGAGTAATGAACACTTATTATTTCTCTTTTGTTGCCTACAGGTACAGCAGTTTCAAGGACAAGAGTAATGAACACTTATGATTTCTCTCTTGTTGCCTACAGGTACAGCAGTTTCAAGGACAAGAGTAATTAACTTTTATATTTTCTCTTTTGTTGCCTACAGGTACAGCAGTTTCAAGGACAAGAGTAATGAACACTTATTATTTCTCTTTTGTTGCTCACAGGTACAGCAGTTTGAAGGACAAGAGTAATGAACACTTATAATTTCTCTTTTGTTGCCTACAGGTACAACAGTTGCAAGGACAAGAGTAATGAACACTTATTATTTCTCTTTTGTTGCCTACAGGTACAGCAGTTTCAAGGACAAGAGTAATGAACTTTTATATTTTCTCTTTTGTTGCCTACAGGTACAGCAGTTTCAAGGACAAGAGTAACGAACACTTATTATTTCTCTCATGTTGCCTACAGGTACAGCAGTTTCAAAGACAAGAGTAATGAACACTTATTATTTCTCTCTTGTTGCCTACAGGTACAGCAGTTTCAAGGACAAGAGTAATGAACACTTATTATTTCTCTCTTGTTGCCTACAGGTACAGCAGTTTCAAGGACAAGAGTAATGAACACTTATAATTTCTCTCTTGTTGCCTACAGGTACAGCAGTTTCAAGGACAAGAGTAATGAACACTTATTATTTCTCTCTTGTTGCCTACAGGTACAGCAGTTTCAAAGACAAGAGTAATGAACACTTATAATTTCTCTCTTGTTGCCTACAGGTACAGCAGTTTCAAGGACAAGAGTAATGAACACTTATTATTTCTTTTTTGTTGCCTACAGGTACAGCAGTTTCAAGGACAAGAGTAATGAACACTTATGATTTCTCTCTTGTTGCCTACAGGTACAGCAATTTCAAGGACAAGAGTAATGAACACTTATGATTTCTCTCTTGTTGCCTACAGGTACAGCAGTTTCAAGGACAAGAGTAATGAACACTTATTATTTCTCTCTTGTTGCCTACAGGTACAACAGTTTCAAGGACAAGAGTAATGAACACTTATAATTTCTCTTTTGTTGCTTACAGGTACAGCAGTTTCAAGGACATTGTGATCGCGATCTGTGTGATATTTGCCATGTCTTTCATTCCTGCCAGTTTTACGATGTACTTGATCGAGGAGCGAGTGTCAAACTCGAAACATTTACAGTTTGTGTCGGGAGTGAACCCTCTCATGTATTGGGTCTCCAACTTCTGCTGGGATATTGTAAGTACAAACATTTCGGAAAAAGGGGACTTTCTGCTAGATTTTTTTGAAACGATTTTCTGATGCAGTGTCATATGCTTTTCTTTGCTGGCATTCTCTGTAAGCATTTTTTTAATGTTTATAAAACCAATGTATCATTTAATGTTTGAGAAACCAATGTATTTTATATTATAGAATTATATATTTTATTTTAAACATTTTTCCTTTTCTCATCAAGGTTTCCCAAACTCTTACTAACGATTACTAAATGAACTAACGAGTAAAAGGGTTAAGCTGAGGGTGTATATATATATTTATATTATTGAGTTGTTGCCTTTATAAAAGTAAAATGAAAGTGAAAAGGATAAAACAGTTCCCCCATAATACAAAATGACTGCAAAAGTAGACAACATTAATTTTAAGGGAAATGTTCATTTTCTTCTTAATATCAGATGGAAAACTTAAAATCCATATCCATTGATAAAAAGGACTTCTGCAGCAGATTCTTGAAATTGACGCATAAGCATGAAGTCGGTTCCAGTACTATTAGGGTCATATAAACGAACAAATAAACAGATTTAAATCAATGTGTACTGTTTTCCTTACAGGTAAACTATTTGTTCCCAGCGGTCCTCTGTGTTTTTATCTTCCTAGCGTTTAACAAGCAAGCATACGTCTCACCTGTCAATGGCCCCTGTCTAGTGTCCTTGTTGTTTATATACGGGTAAGTAAGTTGGTGTTGTTAGTTATTTTTATTTATAAGGATTAAAAAGTATTCACTTACATTTCCTTGAATTGTACATGTCAAATTTATTAAAAAAAATTGAATATGGGGCATTATTTTCATACTGTGACGTTATGTGTAAATCTTTCAAGCAAGTTACAGAATGCTGACCATTGTTAGAATTGATTTTTAAGACTTAATATTGCTAACATATCATGTAATGGGTAAACAGTTTTAATACCTGACTGGCTAAGTAATGCAGTGTCAAGATTTTAAAAAAACATTTAGAAAAACGATTAGAATAACTTTAAACTTGAAAAACAGTTGATAACTTTTATGATTTTAGTGATAATATGATTTTTCTTTGAAAAGTTTTATATTCAGTATTTCATGGGAATAAAAACGTTTATCCGTCTACTATACAGGTACCTCTTTGGTCCCTTTGATGCACAGATGAAGTGTGCAGAAAAAAACACAGGGAACGTCTTTAAATAAACAACGCACTAACTGACCGTAGCTGTCGATGCGCCTTAAAACATCATTCATTTAAACAAACAAACTATTATTCTTTGACTTTTGCCTTTTATTACAGCTGGGCAATGGTTCCCATGATGTATCCATTTTCCCGTATTTTCAATGTGCCGAGTACCGCCCTGGTGGTTCTCAGCTCTGTCAACATGTTCCTGGGAACTGTCTCTACAATGTCCACCTTTATCATTGAGTTCTTGGAACAGGATGATCCCGTAAGTACTGTTTATTTCTTTTTTCTTTTATTTTTTTTTCTTTTGCTTGCTACTATGCTTTTTGTTTACTTATACCAATACAGCTCTATTTGCCCTGATATGCCAAGGATTATCTGTCCTTTTAAGTGAACTGTTTCCTGCTCTTGAAAATTTGTATTTGCTCCAAAAAGAAAGCGACAGCAGACAACAAAAAAGAGACAAGAATTGTTTATAATATTTAAAATAAACCATTATGGCGAAGTATCAATTGCTCATCTTGGTACTATTTATCCTTTTGTTGCCATTTTCATCTTAGATAATTTTTGATACATCAAACTGAGATATTTTGGAGTAAGGGTTGAATCTTGAAATTCCAGGATGGAGCATAATATCGATACATGTGCCTGATTTATTTTAGGGCAACAGTAGGGCAACAGTATTGCAGTGGTAGTGTTTCGACCCCCATTTACGAGGGTCCCGGGTTAATCCCTTTTCGCGGCAAGATATAAATGCCTGGAGTAACTAACAAATCTGCATGACTACTTGTTTAATATCCAGGAAGCAATCATTGAGAGTAAATTAAATAAGCTTAAAGCTTTTGCGATATAAGTTGAAGGAAAAAAAGAGTTTAAACTTAACTAATTTGTTAAACAGGACCTGAAAGACATCAACGACATCCTGAGACAAGTATTCCTGCTGTTACCCCAATACTGTTTGGGCCGTGGATTGTTTGATTTGGCCAAGAACCAGCTGTTTGCAGATGCCTATGCTAGGTTTGGGGAAGGGGACCGACTACCAAACCCGTTCGATTGGAATCAAGTGGGAAGAAATATTTTCAGCATGTTCTGTTTGGGAATATTGTTCTTCCTCGTTAATGTTTTAATTGAGTACAACTTCTTTGTCAAGTCAAGGTAAGATTTCCTTTAAATTGGAAAATATACAAAGGAAATGTAATCCTATTGTCTTCTAATATCTAGATTCGTATTAATTTTTAAGATGTTGTCAATCATCAGACCTCCAGAAGGCCGATTGTTCTATAAGAGATCAGGAAAACTCCAACTACTTTTTCTTTGAGTTTGATCCTGTCTAAAAATGTTTTTCAATGGTTTTGAAGTTAGATAATAATAAAAGAGGACATCTATTATAATCTTCCAGTTTGTAATGCCGGTTCAATGATAGCTTATCTAAGAATTTCTCTTTATGTGAAGGGTTGGACATGCTATTCCTCTATATACTTACTGAATACTCTTAACTCGGTTGCTTTAGAGCTGAAACTTTTCAGTCTCCATTTTGATTAGTCTGTAAGAATACTTTCATGATTTAAGAAATTTAACCCTTAGAATGCTGGGTAATTTTATAAAAGTAGATTTTTGTGTCATCTGCTTTCCAAAACCTTAAACAGCTGCTTAAGTTTGATGAGGAAAGATACCTAGAGTAGCAAACAGGTTAGATCACAGGCAAGCCACCAATTTACTTGGTGGCTGGCCTTGATCAAACAAGTTTGAATAAGTATGAAGTTGGTCCCAGCGCTATAAGGGTTAACATCATTTTATCTTTCAGAGTTCTGAAAGCAACAGGGGACTCTCTGGAGGATGAAGATGAGGATGTGGCTAAAGAAAGGAACCGAGTGATGTCTGGTAATGCTAAAGGAGATGTCATGCGTATAGAAGAACTCACTAAGGTGAGATTTTATTTCACTCTTCACTGTTTAATGAATATTAATAACTGATTCATGTTGGTCTTCCTCTTTCTTTATTGTGTTCCTGCAGCAGAAATTAGATGAATAGTTGGAGTGATAGAAATTTAAAGGAGGAATAACATTTTATAAGAATGTTTTCTTCCTTGGTTGTGAGTTCTATTGCTTGAAAATAATGGGTCTTGCATGGCCCAAAGGTAAAGGTAGCAGATCTTGAACCCAGGTGTAGTGGGCTCAAGCCCCATTAGTACCCCTGGTACTGTGGGAGTGTCCTTTGGTCAGATGCTTTAGAGTCCTAGCCTAGTGCTTGTGAATCCAGAAAACCTGTAACATAACTAGAAAATTGTTGACACAGCATTTAAGTACACATAAACATACAAATTCATTAAAACCAAGGCTTTGAAAATTATATAAGTGACAATTCTCATAGGGTGAAATGGTTAAATGAATGCATGAAAGGTAATAAGTTAAAATCCATATGTTGCTTCTTTTATCTCCCCCTAGTTTTTCAAAGCCCGAGGTAAGAAAGGAGTGATGACAGCCGTTGACAGACTGTGTGTTGGGGTACCCAAGGGTCAATGTTTTGGGCTTCTGGGCGTGAACGGAGCTGGAAAGACGACCACATTTAAGATGTTGACTGGAGATGAGAGGCCCACTCAGGGGAATGCATTTGTAAATAATTATGAGTGAGTAATGTTTGAGGTTTATAAAGGGTCCTGTCTGGTGACAAGGGCCTCCTTGGTTCAACCCTTCAATCCTGACAAGCAGCCCTGGGATTTTATGTGGTAGTATTCTTGAGCAAGTCATTTTGGAGCCCTGCCTAGAACTGGTGAAAAGCAGGAAAGCTGTGAAATAACTGAAATATTGTTACACATGGTCAAACAACATGTAACCTTATCTTCATCTTTTTGAGGGAAAAGGCTACTTATTCCAGATATGTTTGGAAAAATTATTGATATGGTGAAAACTGATTTTGGAAAAACTTACAGATTGATTAGATGAGCAATCCTTTATTTTCCCACAAAAGTAATTCATACATCTAAGCAAATAAAATGGTAAAATTGCATCTTTTATGAACTTTGGTCTTACAAGGTTCACATTTTATCCAGCAACTCGAAGCAAATACAAACACTTATGTAAGACACTACACCATATTATAATTTGATATTTAGAAGGTAAAGGGTATCTATCTATCTTTGTTTATTTCAGCGTTCTCAACAACATGACTCAAGTTCGTCTGAACATTGGCTACTGTCCACAGTTCGACGCCCTGGATCCATTACTCACCGGCGTCGAACATCTCAGGTTTTATGCCAGGCTCAGGGGAATTCCAGAGAAGGATGTGAAATATGTAGGTTTGATTTGATTTGTGTTTTAACTTGAGTTTATTTTGCTGAAGCATGTCCTTTGCTATGGCAACATTTCTGCCATTAGTACTTAGTGAAAGATAAAAACAAAAAAAGTCAAGTAAATCCATTTTATTACATGATTTTTTTTAAGTTATTCAGAATGAAATCAATATCATACTGCATTTGTAAGATAAGAAAATAACACTATTTGCATTTTACTTTAGGGTAGAAAACACTTGACTTATGGCAAAAAATGCTCATTTCTATGCAATTTTTTACCAAAGATTTTTGAAATATTCATTCCATGTTTATATTTGTAAATGATCTGATTTGAATGCATCAACAAACAGCAAAACTTGAATTATATTTATGCTTTTGGGTGGAAAATATCATGGCAGTAGTGGAAAAATGTCTTCCTTTTTTCCCCTTAAATATTGCATCACAGTTTTTTTTATTTAAGCGTTTATGCAGGAATAGATTTAAGATTTTCCAAATTTGTTAAATTATCTTTGATAATTTTTTCTCTCGTTTTTGTAGGTTGCAGAATGGGCAATTCGACGGCTTGGTCTGTTACCACATGCCAACAAGATATCCACCAACTACTCAGGAGGCAACAAACGGAAACTATCCACTGCTATTGCGCTCATAGGAAATCCATCACTCATATTCTTGGTAAGTTTAAAGGAAACTGTTCACTGTCAATTTCCAATTATTGTTGAGCTTTATGATAATACATTACCAAACATCCCTAAGACTACATTTTTCTGCATAGCGTGATTTTGAAGAAGGGAAAGGTCCTAATAAAACATTGACAATTCAGTGATTTTTCACGGGTTCAACATGTCAAATATAATGTTATCACACTATCATTTTGGACCTTAAAGTTATTGTTTCTTTGAGGGTTTTTAAGAAAGAACAATTGTAACAAATTACAAAACCAAAGATTATCATGTGTGGGCATTTTGAGGGTTCAGCACAAGACTTTAGTAAGTGCTTCACTAACATGAAGCATTTACTTTCTAGTATTGGATTGAACCCTCAATTTGTATGTTTACAATGCAACCTTCAGTGGCAAACATAGATCTGCAGATTCCTGGTCACATGTACAATTACACACATTACTTTTCATCCAATCAGGATGAGCCAACAACTGGGATGGACCCCGGTGCGAGACGATTCCTCTGGGACTGTATATCCAACGTTGTGAAGGATGGGAGATCCGTGATTCTCACTTCTCATAGGTAGGATGGGTCGTCACTTTTAGGGGAGGGACTTATTTACAATCTGATTAGTAGATTTAATTAGTCATTCTGTATTGATATGATTGATAAATCAAATAAAGCAGACTATTGCTCTAACATTAGGTTTATAGAGCGAGTTTTTCTGAAAAATATATATTTGTATAGATTAGGAGAGAGTTTTGCATGACTAAATAGTTAAGGTGACTATTTAGAACTCAGGGGTCACAGGCTTGAGCCCCATTGGTATATCTGACTTTATTTGAGTGTTCTTTGGCAAGGCTTTTCAGAACCTAAGCTTAGTACTAGTAAATCTAGGAAAGCCATAACATATTTGAAAAATTGTTGACACATAGCTTTAACTCTATACACAAGAAAAAAATCAGAAATACTTAATACGTTTGATATACATGTATACACAACATGTTTCCCATCATTTTTATGAGTCTTAAAGGTGCTTGTTCACAGATGAGAGAATTTGGAAGTGAATTTGTCATTGAAAAACTATACATTATTCTAGTGTTGTTTGATATACAAAAAAAGTAGGTATTGAAAGCATACTTAATTCAGGAAGCATCAATTTACCTAATTTTGAACAGTCTGTATGTGGTAACTACGCCTTTGGATAAGAATACATTTTAATTCACTGTACAAACTTTAAAGAATTAGAAACGAGTTAATTTTGCTTCCAGTGACTTTTTAGCGCATATCCTACAACTGTACAGTTGATGTGCAATTTTGGAAAGAAATTGATTCCAAATTTCCTCGCATATGTGAACAAGCACCTCTTAAAGTGAAAGTTTCCACAGATGTCATTGTTGAGATGTACAGATTTGAATGCAGCATTGTTTTCTTAGTGACAATGTTTGACCTTGAATAGAAAGGCATGCTAACTTCTAGAATGATTAATAGAAATGAATAAGGCATCGTTTAGCCAATAAAAGAAAGATTGAGTTTTACAAGTGACTATTGAGATACTTATAAGCTACAGTATCACCATTCCAAGTAAGAAAATGTCATGATATCTATGGTTTCTGTGACTTACTTTTTTATTCTTATCAAGTTCTAATGTTATTTTTATTTCGATCTTTTTGCTGTTTATCAGTATGGAGGAATGCGAGGCCTTATGTGGAAAGCTAGCGATAATGGTGAATGGTCGGTTCAAGTGTATGGGCAGTATACAACATTTAAAGAACAGGTCAGTGTACAATCAACTTGTTTACAGCAACAATTATAGGTAAACCACATACGATAAACCAAATGTGGCAACCAGGGGCCCGTCGTGTAAAGGTTTTGTATGTTTGATATTGCAAATGTGAGTAAAGGAAGAAAAGAGGATCTCAGAAAAACTTGGACGGTAACAGAACCCAATTCCTACCAGTTTTAACTTTGTCACAGTTTTGAATGCATGTTGACTTTTGTTTTACAAATGTTGCTTTTGAGACTCAAAGTTCGTGACAATTTTGTGAACATAAGACGTAAAGATACAAGTCACTTTTCAGAACTTCCTAACCATCAAATCCCTTGATATGTTGGTTTTCATCTTTTCTGTAAAGAAAGTTTAATTACCTGTCTCTAGGAATAAAAATAGAAATATTGATAGCAATTTACCATGACAACCATAGTATACTCATGATATGTATTTTTATCTTTTCATTGCAACGATTTCCAATTACCCATTAATATTTTATCTCTTGATTGGTAAAAATTTTGTCATTTAGAAAGATAATATAGAAATACAGACAACCATGTATTTAATGGAATCATGACAACCATTTCAGATTTGGCGATGGATACACAGTGATTATCCGTGTCTCCGGTGAAACACCTGACCTTGACCCTGTGATCCAGTTTTTCTCTGAAAACTTCCCCAACTCTGTACTGAAGGAGAAACATCACAACATGCTGCAATACCAGCTCGGCTCCGACATCAAACTGTCCAGGGTATTTGGTCAGGTTGAGGCGGTACGGGAGAGATTGTTGATCGAAGATTATTCCGTCTCCCAGACAACACTCGACCAGGTGGGTAAAATTGGGAATGCTTTAGTGTCATGATTTCTCTCTTGATTCAAATCATTGTGGTGGTGTTTTGATTTCATTTTTATCCATCGTTACATTACGATACGAAATGTTCATTAGGATAACATCCCAATTTGTATTTGGTATGGCAAGTTAACAAGTCCATTCATAATGTTTCAATTTGAAAACAATTTTTAAAATTTTGTGAGAGGTAGTCTTCTGACTCATTTATGAAGAGCCAATGGTTCTTCCTGTCTGGACAAGCCAATGGTTCTTCCTGTCTGTTCCTGTCTGGACAAGCCAATGGTTCTTCCTGTCTGGACAAGCCAATGGTTCTTCCTGTCTGGACAGTCCTTATAAGCTGATAAGTATAGATAGAGTTTTGCTCCATCATTATGTGTAGGGCATTGAAACACAACGGCAATAGTGCTGACGGAATGTAAAACCCAGAATAAATATGAATTTCAGTGACACATAAACTCAGCGCAGATAATTCACTGATTAGTTTGATATGTAACAAGCAACTTTGGCTATTGTTTCAATGAATCATCTTGAACAACGTCTCGATGGTTTCTGGTCTTTAGTCACCATTAAATGAATTCATGTTTCTTGATGTTGGTTGACTTCAAATGCAGTTGTTATGAACCTGTCATAAGTTTGAAAATGGTATCATTGGCTTTTGTAGATATATTGAAGCAGTTCAGGATTTTAACACATTCCCCTTTCTGGAAGTTTGTAAATGGTCTAGATTTAATCCAACAGTAGAGTTCAAAAACATAGTGTGAAAAAGGATCTTTGTGATGTGTTGCATCTACCAATGTGACCAAAGGATGAATTGTTTATTAACCCTTTCCCAAACACCAAATTTTCGACTGCCCCAAATTGAAACAGTTTGCAGACAGCATTTCAAAATGTGATGAAATTTTAAAATAATAAAATAATCTACTGATATGGCAGAAAACATTGTGGGAAAAGGCACAATTGCTCGTTACGAGCAATTTCTCCTTTTCCCACAATGTTTTCTAAAGTTGTCTGCAACAAAGTGGTCAAATGTCGTTACTGTTTGGGAAACCATTTAGAGCAATTTATCAGTTTTTGTCAAAGAAGTTTCTTTCGACAGTGATACAGAGATGGAGAATTAGCCTTTGAGCACAGGCTCGTTGGTTTGAATTGTGAGAGAAGCAGGATCCACTTTGTGACTTTTCATTAATCAACATTCAGCGAAATTACTGTTAATATATCCAGGAAGGAGAATTGAGAATGATTTATATAAGTTGTGAGATCGTACCTCACTATCAAAGAAAAATATATAACTTATATACAAGTTGTAAGATGTTGCTTCAAACCAATGTAAAATAAATAAGTTTAGACTTGTAAGTCTTTTCAGCAGCATATGAGACAGAATTGGATATTATGGGAAGATAGAGGGATGAAATTGAATTGTAATCATCTTTCCTATATATTTTCGTAACAGGTATTCATCAACTTTGCCAAACAACAGACTGACTTACTGGATGATGAGGGGGACGGAGTATTGGATGATCTTGCCCTGTTCAGTAAGTTATTCACCTAAAGTCAGACACTTCAGAGTCCTAGACTAGAACTAATGTATCAGTGATAGAGCATTGGCCTCTTGTACCAAGGGGGGCCTCCGTGGCCTAGTGGTTAGAGTACAGAACTTGAAATCACATAGCCCCTTTCCGCATGGGTTTAAATCCTGATGAGGGATATGGATTTTCATGAGAGGCAGTCTCCCGACTGAATGCTGATGGTTCTACCCGCCTTGACCAGCCCTTATTGGGTCTTCCTCCATCATTAATGGTCGGGTATCGCTACATAACTGATGTGATGTAAAACCCACATAAATTGTAAATTCTTGTACCAAGGCTCCCAGGTTTGATCCCAATTGGTGAGGTAAAAGTTGCAGAGACTAGCCCACAAAGTGGTGCGATAACTGGTATAGTATCCAGGAAGCAGGCAAGAGTGAATTTGATAAGCTTCACTTTGGTCACATTTGCTGTAAAATAAATAGCCTAGTAATGGTGAATTCAGGAAAGCTGTGTAATAATTGAAAAATTGTTGAAACAGCATTAAACCCAATATTAAGATACAAACAAAATGATTTTTAATCACTTTAAGTCAACTTTATGAATCATGCATAAGATGTCTAGATAATGGGAAAGAAATTTTCTAGCTAACTTCTTTACTTGATCTCTCAACCCTATATTGTGGGTACTCAAAATTCTAGATAGGAGGGATATTCTACCTGTTAACTTCTTATTTCTTCTCTGAAGCCTATGATGCAAGCAGTCCTTAATATTACAATGCAAACTAATGCTGAAAAATACTTTGTAATATATTTGTACAAGTTGATCATCTTGTTGACTTATTATTTTAATCAATAGATGTAGTTCAAAAAGTCTTGATTTTATTGCTGATAAAGTGAATGTTTATAATAAAAGGAATGTTATGGTGTAGTTTCTTTCTCAGGGCTTGTATTTGTATCTTCTTTCATGAGAAAAATTTCCATTTCAAACAACTATCAGTATGGCAACATGCACATTTCTCACGTATCTTAAAGTAAATACAAATCTCTGAGAAGATCCTGCACTATGATATTCTGTGTTTGTAAAGACTTGTATCATTATACCTATTTTTGTTACAGGAGAAAACAGAGGAAGAGGAGGTAGAAGTGAATATGAGGAACAGAGTCTGGCAGGAAGTACGGTAGAGCTGATTAGAAACGAAGAAAAGCGTCAAAGCGCCCGTAGTCTTCGTAACTTGGCAACTCGCCGTCCCTCCTCCCCAACAAGCGACTCAAGCAGTTTACACCTGACCAATCTGCAGCAGGCCTCGATGAAGACTATGCCTGTTCTGGCGGAAGATAGCAAGCAGGATGCTCCCATCATTAGCTTGCCTTATCAGGTATGAAAAAGTCTTGAATTATTTCTTAGAGAACTAGATCTGAAGTTATGGAAATATAATGATTTCTTTTCAGTGAAGAATAATTTTCATCTCAATTTCTGTAACTGCCTTATTCTTTTCTTCTTGTAGGCTATCATATGAACACTTTCCTATAAACATTCTCATATTAATGCATCTGTAGGAAAAAAAATAAGTAACCGATGACACCTATGGAAGAATTGTTAGGGAAAAAAATGTGTGTGCCCCATATTAGATTAAATGATTAGCTTACCCCTTTGAAGAAGATTCCTTTGAAAATAGGGAAGTAAGAAATATTTTTAACTGTAATAGATTTCTTTATTTGTCCAATTTTCTTTTGTTGATAACTAGATAGACATTTCAGATGAAGATTTGGTTAGACATTAGGGAAGTAAGAATTGTTTAATTGTAATCAATTTCTTAATTTGCTCTGCTTTCTTGAGATAGTGAAAACTAGTTTGATGATAGTAATGCTGATATGTATGATGATGAACTGCAAGCTTGCTGTTAACTTTGGAAATAATCTGAAATATCAAAAGTCATATCCTGAATTGAATAATTATGATATGTGTATATGTTCAGAATACTTGCTCAAAAACTGGTATGTATCTATTTATGCTTCAGCAATCCAAATTCATGTCCACACTTTTCCAAGCCAAAACCAAGATGGCTGCCAATGTTATTTTTCACCATTCTATTGCAATGGATTGAAAAGGCCCACTGATTCATAAAGAAGATTAAATTGCCCATTGCTATTCACCCTGCTTGACATTACTTTTCTTATATATACATCCTTAGCCTGCGATAATGCCAGTTAATGCACAAGTACAAATCAATAAGTTTGGTCCTTAGTAGACAAAAAGGTTGTACCTATACCAAATAAATGAAGGAATTATGACTCGGTTTGTTAGACTGACACTGCATTGCTGGTTGATGAAGACATTGACTCACAATTAAAATGTCTATCCTTGCAGAAGTTTAATTTCCCAAAGGTTCTGGGTAACGTTTTACTAAACATTGTATGCTAAGAATTTGCTCAAAGTTCAAAACAACATTCCCTCTCATTTCAATATAAAGCTGAGTAATATTGCATGGTAACACATCATTCGAATTGTATCTCTGAGATGCTTCCAATGATGTGTCACATGACAATATTGTGTTTTCATTAAAGATACTATCCATGTTTATCAGATTCCACTTCCGCAAATATTTCCCGTAAGCCATTTAGTAAAACAGTACCCTGTTCATAGATGTTTATGGTTCAGATGTGATTAAGGTCTTACCAACCATAATGATAAGGAAGGCATTGCAAAAATATGTGTCATGCGGTTCATATGATTTCGGATCAATCGACCAAGCAATACATTGATTATAGTTCAAAACCACCTGCAGCTAGTTAAATGGATTTGATCATTTATAAAACTGTAATCGGATTACCTGATATATGTATTAGAATTAGGCTAGAGCTAATTTGTGTGCGTTGGTTAGGGGTGAGATGTCAGATCTGATACTACTTTGATTGGGAGTGCTTTTTAAAGAAGAGAGTAATGAGAAACGTATAGCTTTCAAATTAATTTATCAAGTGTTCAATGTGAGACTGTGTTTAGTGCTTCACATTTGTGAAGGACTTACTCTAGTCTTGCATGGAAATGTTTATGTAAATATGTTATTCATATCTGACTGATGCTTTTCTTTCCATAAAGATTCTGCTTCCTAAATACATATTCTGTATGTGCACAGAATTTGTTTGATGTAAGATTTTTAAGTGGACCATACATCCTGCCCAGAGGCAAACACTTAACTTGTTCTAGTTAAACAATGGCTATTATATTTGATTGAAGTTCATGCTTATATCAAGCATATAAAGAAGTTCTTTCGTTAATATATCTAGTTTTATTTTTACATACTTGTATACATTTTTACATGTACATAATTTTATGATGGTTTGTATGTCAATTTTTTCTTATCATATTATCATATTTTTTCACAAAAATTACAGCCAAATATCACTGTTTAGGAATGGTAAAGTTAGTTTTGAAATTGTTTCCTGTTGTTGTTTTTGTTGAAAAATGTCTGTTCACTGTGTAATTTGAACGTTTAAGAGTTTCACCTGAAAAACTATTTTAGTTGTGAGCAATGCATGTTTTGATGAAGAATCGAGGAGGTATGAAAAAATTCAGATTTCCCTTGAACAAAATCTCCAAACTCTATCTTTGTCTGTTACATTTGCTACCTCTCTCTCTCTCACTTTTGTGACCTCTGTATGTTTCCATGGCTACCTGTATGTTACCTTGGCAATCTCACTCTCTTACCTTGGCTACCTCTTCTGCTACAGTAGGAAAGCTGTCACAGAACTGAAACATGTTGGTGTGGCACTGGCGAAGAGGACCCATATGGAACCTGTGTCAGTTATTTACTATAACTTCTACTATTGGCTACCCATGTCTGTTACCGTGGCTATCTCTGTCTGTTACCATGGTTACATCTTGGTTACCATGGCAACTTTTACACGATGTTGGCTGTTTTGTCCCCTGCATTCCCCATTCAGAATATGTATCAGTATCACACTTGATAATATCAACAGCTGTCGTTATTGTCATGATCTCTCTTACCTGCTGCTTCCCTTCTGACAGCCAGTCCATTTATTTATTCCAGATTGTCTGTCATTTACAATTAGAAGTATATCCCTTCAACAAACCATGCTGTTGTGGGTTCAAATTGATACTTTAACAAGTGCTTCAAAAACATGAAGTGTTTGTTATAATATTACCCTTAAACCTTCCGGCTTTGCCAATTTTCCACTGTTAAAGTTCAATGCAAGACTAACATAAGTTTTTCACAAATGTGAAATACTAACTATAATCTTACACTAAGACCTTGATTTAAAGAAATAAAGAAAAGGACATCACTGTACTATTGAAGTAACGTGAAGCAAATTAACTTAATTACTTAAAGATTTGTACCAAATTTTTCATTAAAGCATGTTAATTCATCTTGGCCTATTGAATATAGTACAAGGCTTCCCGGGTACAATCCTGACTAGGGGGACAGATATATCTCATTGGAGTGTCCTTGCCTGCCTAGTACTGGTAAAATCCAAGACAGCAGTAAACTAATTGAAATACAAACAATGGGTTAAATCTTGTTACTTTGATGCATCAATACTTGGCACATAAACTTAAATTGAAATAAAAATTAATATTGAAATGTTGGACTGGTCCAAACTGAATACAACAGCAGGTGATTCATGATAGGAAGAATTGTGACATAAGGATAAATTGCTCACTGAGCTTCCGATCCTTTTATCACAGTGTTTCCTAGATTGTTTTACAGCAGACTGATAAGTGAGATATCGTTAAATAAGGGTTTGATATACTTAACATACAACATGCAATAACTTAAATTTCATGGCCCCTCTCCGCGTGGGTTCAAATCCTGAGAGGAATATGGATTTCATGAGAGGCAGTCTCCCGACTGACTTACGGAATGCCGATGGTTCTACCAGCCTTGACCAGCCCTCATGGGCAGCTGAGTATGGGGTCTTTCTCCATCATTAATAGTCGGGCATCCATGTTGATGTTGATGTGATGTAAAACCCATATAAAAAAATAAATAAAAATAAGTTGAATTTGATACTAAATGAACATAGATGGTAGAACCTTTTTCATTTTTAAGGTACATTTACATGTATTAATTGATGATTATAGGGAGAGATAGTTGTCATGAAGTAGAAATGTTATCGGGCAAGACATAGAAATATTAGCCAGTGAACTGAAGCCAAATCATATAATGATAATTCGAAGCAAAACCCTTTTACTTTTCCCGTTTAGACACCAACCAACTATTCTATATATCCTGTCACCAAAGTGGATTCAAATAAAAATTAAAAGAAAATGAAAATAAAAAAAAAGAGGAAAAGAAATGGAAAATCAATACAGACAAGATCTTTTAGCAATCACATGATGTAGACTAAGTGATGGATAACAAAAATGCTATACAGCACACTTTTGTCTGTCAGAAAAATTCATTGATGACAGTATCAACTTAAGATAAGAAGGGTACCCAGTAATCAAAAAGTCCAATCCTGACTTTACATTTTTGCTTCACAGGTCGGGGAGGAGAGAGGTTATATGGGAGCAAGTTACGAAACTCAAGACGACGATGTTATCAGTCTGCCACGACCAAAAAGACGTCCTGCAAAGTTTGACCAAAGTTTCTCATCTAAAGGCATACCTGACCCGGATGTGTAATTGTTAAAATTCTATGTGATAGAATTATGATTTTATTTGCCATGTGAAGTGGACTATATTTTAGGTTTTCATGTTTTTATACTGGCAAAACACTTACGATTTGTATCAAGAGTTCAGCACTAAGCTTTATTAAATCCTTCATTTGTCTGAAGAAATAACTTTAGACTTGCGGTGTATCCTTATGTTGTCTTAAATTGATTGAGTCTTAAAGTCATTGCATAGAAATCTAACAGACCTACACAGAATGATCAGGATATTTTTACAAAGAAAAAGATGCTTTGGTCTTAAGTTATTAGCAAACGCCAGCACTTTACCCAAAATTTTGGTATTGTTCATAAAGCATTACCACCTAAAGTCCCCTTTTCACGTCTTGCAGCAATTCTTTTTTAATCTATTCACATATCACGATGGTAGAACTGAAAGGTTGTTCTCATTTTTCCAAAGATTTTCCAAAGCTATCTGTTTCAAGTAAAAAAAATGATGCCTACATGTAGTAAAGAGTTAATTGAAAGATATTAGTTGAAAGCAATGTCAAGTAATTAAAAAAAAGTGTTGAATGGTTTTAAAATGACAAAAACCTTCTACTAAAAGAAAATTGCTTTCTCACAAATAATATCTTTTTTTAGTTAATGAATTATGAAGTGAAATTTTTCACATCAGTAACTCATTCACATGTTAATTCACTGTTGATTTGCTTTTACCATGAATGGAATGGCATTTATTGTCTAAGTGGCATGCAATGATATAAGATCAAACTTGGCTTACAAATTTCTGGCTGAAAACGCTTGATGAATTATATTACTGTGTAAGGATTTGTTGGGGGTCTCCATAACCATGTAGTTAAAGTACACAGCTTGGAATTGCCCATCTCTTCAGTCTCTCCTGGCTAACTTAGGAAATGACCAGCTCTTAGAGACAGTTTAGTTAGAGTACACAGCTTGGAATTGTCCATCTCTTCAGTCTCTCCTGGCTAACTTAGGAAATGACCAGCTCTTAGAGACAGTTTAGTTAGAGTACACAGCTTAGAATTGCCCATCTCTTCAGTCTCTCCAGGCTAACTTAGGAAATGACCAGCTCTTAGAGACAGTTTAGTTAGAGTACACAGCTTGGAATTGCCCATCTCTTCAGTCTCTCCTGGCTAACTTAGGAAATGACCAGCTCTTAGAGACAGTTTAGTTTGAGGTCTTTCTCCATCATTATGAGAAGGATGGATAACATAACTTAAATAATGTTGATGAGACGCAAAATCTACAAAGATAAATGAATAATCTTACAATTTACAATTAAGAAGAAAAACGATCATCTTTGCTGATTTAAGATTTGAAGATAAAAATCTGCTGCAAAGTTTGTTTAAGTTGTACAGGAAATGGTAAATGCATTGATGTTGTTTACAAGAGTGATTGTATAGATTTGTTTTTTACATGTAGGTGATAAGATATAGATATTTTGTTTCATAATTAATTTATTTTAGATCTGACTCAATTTATGCTCAGTTGTTATGAAAAACTATTTATTCTCATCCCTTTTTTCCTACACAATAGAAAAGCATGTTCTTGTGTTAGTTTTGAAACTATCTATAATCTTGGCTTTTGTTAGCTCATAACATGATGTCAAATTCCTGATACCCTTGATCCAATTAGTAATTTCTGATACTCATGATCCAATAAGTCATTTCTGATACTCTTGATTTAATCAGTAATTTCTGATACTTGTGATCCAATTAGTAATTTCTGATACTTGTGATCCAATTAGTAATTTCTGATACTTGTGATCCAATTAGTAGTATGCATTTCTAGTATCAATTATTTTGTTGTTTTGAATGATACTCATATATGGAGATGTAAAGTGTTTTTTATATTTATCACCTTTTATGCTGTGATTTTGAATAGCTCTCAGTTTTTCTTATGGGGAAATTTGAAGAACAATTTTTTTCCAATAATCCTTTTTTTTAATTGAAAGATTTACACCCATCAAAGCATAATGAATAAGATTGCAATGTGAGTGATGTTTTGTTTTGTTGACAATTTGTATTTCTATTGTTTGTCTGTGTCTTTATTGTTATGTTTAATCAAGAGTATGCTTTAATTTAACTCAGAAATTTATACACAAGTTTTTATTGAATGTTTACCAAATGGAAGAAGCTGATGCTTCACACTTTTGACCAAGGGGAGGGCTGTATGGCCTGGTGGTTAGCTTACAGAACTTGTAAATACATGGTGACATGGGTGCAGTGGTAGAGTGTCGAGCTCTGGTACCAAGGGTCCTGGGTCTGTTAGCAGCGAGGTTAAAATGCTGGGATTTGCCGACAAATTGATGCAAGTACTGGTTTAGTATCCAGGAAGCTCATCAAGAGTGAAATTGTTAAGCTTCAAGCCTCCGTCATAATCAATTTGAAATGAAAAAGTTTGAATTATATACATGACTCCTTGCTGTGTAGTTTTAAACTGCAATGACACTAGACGAGAATTTTTGTGGAGAAATAACTTTTTAACCATGACTTTACATTTCTTTTCTTTGATGGCCTATTACTGAAATCTGTAATGGGCCTTGAATGTACATCATAACATGTAAAGAAATGGGGAGGCAAGGGTGATTTTTTGTGGTACTCATTTTGAAAAGGTCCAACCCTGGCATTTTTATGTTAAATCTTCAATATTTGGTCATCTTAATTGTATTGAGAAAAATGAAGGTGAACATTTTCATTTGAAAAATGAAAAGGATATTTTACCAGCAGAAAGGAGTAAAGATATCCAAAAAAGAAGAGAAGATATCCTTATTGTTACAATGAGATTATAGGGACACTTTCCCTTCAAAAAGTTCAAGTGTCCAGAGCAACACTATATTAAGTACCTCACAAATGTGAAGCACCTACTACAGTCTTGTGCTAAACCATCACATTGGTATATCCAACCTAAACACAGTAGACCTCATGTTATGATTTTAGTGAGAAGAGAAACTGAGTATGTGGAACAATTGCTTCAATATCTCCCAATGTTTACATTGTGATATCACTAGGAAATTTGTGTTGTTTTTTCTTAAACAATTGTTTTCAGGTGTTGCTTTCAAATTGGACTAACGGTGACATCCTTTATGATATAATTGTTAAATTATTCATGGACTGCTGGTACAGTTTGTGAAACTAGAATTAATAAGAAATGTGATTTTCAAGTGTAGGTTTCAAATTAATTTTACACATGTGTGTCATGGCTATGTTTTAGCTTTAATTTGGTTAGAGCTGTACTATGTGTGACTTCTATAGTGAATTTTGTTACTACTTGTTGGTTGCCACCTTTCCTCTACTTGTTGTACATTCCTTTATCTTTATCTTCTCGTAAAAGCAAGATGTTTTATCATGAAAGTAAATTTTGTATAAGCCCTACTATAAAATTGTATGGATGCAAATGGAAAATTTGGTAACAAAGAGAAACTTGCTTTTATACACTGCTTTACTTCAAATCAAACTATTAAGTGTTTTAAGCTGGGGTTCTGCATGGTGCAATGGTTAAGTTGGCGGACTTACAACTTGGGGGTCTTGGGTTTGAGCCTCTTGACACCTCTGGTTTTGTGTGAGTCACATTTGGCAAGTGGCTCCAGAGCCCTAGTCTAGTACTGGTTGATCCAGGAAAGCTGTTACATAACTGAAAAATGGTTGATACGGCGTTAAACACTATATAGACTTATCACAATCCTTTTCTTTCATTGCGAATGTGGTCACTTATGCTTCCTTTTGCTTGTAAACCAAGGTTAGTCAATATAAAATAGGGGTTTATTGAATCCTTATCCTACAGCGAACAGTCTCTCTTAGGTGATTTTACCTTTCATTTTCTTGAAAAAGAAATGAAAATCCGTGTTGTACCAGGGAATTCCTTTTAATTGTATAACTCAATATTTTGACATTTGTTTGTTTGCCCTATTAGTTAACAAAAGGCATCTTTTATACACACTGTTGTTGTTGTTTTTATTTATTCACTCCATCCAACCTTGATATCTTAAGTGTTTTAGCAATGATGGCCACTGATACTATGTTCATGGGTCTGTGTACACTTCTCTTATGATTTATGACTTTTGTACCACCTATAACATATGACCTTAATAACTATTGTGGTATAAACTGAAAATGCTCATGTCGCCAAAAGACGTTCCATACAAGCAATATAATTTGCCCTTTTCGAGAACTGAATGAATGCTTGTCGACTGGTCTCAGAGCCTTGGGACCTTCCTTGATACCCATTCTCTCAATTGTTAAGGGTCCTGCGTGGTCCATTGGTTAATGATACGTCTTAGAACTCGGGGTTCCCGGGTTCGGGTACCATCAATACTTTGGGTTTCGTGACAGTGTCTTTTTGCAAAGCTCAATAGAGCCATAGCCTCCTGGTGAATAAAAAAAAACGAAATATGTCTACAATATTGTTGCCACGGCGTTAAAATCCCATTTAAACTACCCATTCTTTATTGCACCAATATCGTAAGTGTATGTTTGGAATTTCAGAGGGAGCTCTGTGGCCTAGTGGTTAGAGTACAGAACATAAAATCTCATGGCCCTTTTCCGCGTGAGTTCAAATGCTCGTGGCGGCATTTTGATTTTACATGAGAGGCAGTTTCCGGACTAATTTACGAAATGCCGATGGTTCTGCCCGGCTTGACCAGCCCTTGATAAATGGCAGTTGTATGGGGGTCTTCCTCACTCACTCAGGGTCGGGCATCGCATTATACTGAACTAATGTTGACGCGATGTGAAATTTCGTATAAATAAATGAATGAATTTCAGGCTGACAACAGCTTATACACAAATATTAGTTTTGTATAATGATATGATAAATAATTGGATCCATCGCAACCGAGATGTTCCGGAGTCTGACGTGAGAACGAGCCATGCTAGAAAAAATTCGATCAGTCACACACCCATGAGAAGGAAAGCTTTAATTGCTGGATTAATCACGGTCGATTGAGTTGTGTCCCCACTAGGACGCTATAAAGGATTATATGTACCTGAATGGTCCATGGTACATTACGCATTGGCGCCCGATATATCCTTACATGTTCCACACGATTTGCAAAATTCCTAGGGACTGTCTCAACGATTCGAAATCTAACGCCTACGTTGACAAACTTGTCTTATGTAACCATTTAACATTCAAGTTAATTGTGTTCGTGTCAATGAAAAAATAAACTTGCGCCTTAAAGTACGAGGACGATCGAACTCTTTACCACCTGCCGACGACACTTTTAATTGAAGCAGACGACTGAAGAAAAAGCTTTGTAAACGTGACCTTTCAGTTCTACTGTTGTAATAATGTGAATAGATTGAAAAGCATTGTGTCAAAAGGAGGACCGTGGAAGAATTCAGTTTTATTGTTTGATAAGCATATAATTTGAAAAATGCATTAGTAAATTATGTTATTACCATGATGCCGTGCCATGCTTGAGAATGATATGTCGGTTGGTTGATTTGTGTTGACGGTCCATTCAATATGCAGCCATTTCGCATATCAATAGACCCCAGTCACTGACATTGAAAATGTCGTACATTTAAAAAATTATCGAAACTATCATATTTGTCAAACGTACCTGTAACACCATCGCTGTTAATAATTACTTGAATTTCGTCTTAGTTAACATGCCATTATTACGTTTAGGTTTAAGATTACATGTGAAATTGTAACTATTCTTTAGGTCCATTTAGATATATGCATTCGAGAAAATGTTCGTTTAAACTTATGTGAGAAAAACTGCTACTGGTTGAAAGCAACTGTATGTGATAATTACAATTTCCTTAATATAAGTAATTGATTATAAACCATTGTAAATAGTGCAATTTAGCTTTAAGCGTTCTTGTACAAAAGTTGAGTGTAATCAAACTGTTTTGTCCATATTAATGGTTCGATGATTAGTACAAGGATAGAACTGTAGAAAAACAATGTCAAAGTGCCCGGATTAAACCACTTGACGCACATTCTCTCTCGCCCACAATAACAACTATCCACATACGCGATGTTGTGTCTTGAAACAGTTTCAATATGAGGGAATTCATTCATAGAAGAAAAGTCGCTGTTATCTAAAATCAAACAAAGTTGTCCATTTCCTTTTCTTGTTGCATTTTCAAATATCGATGCATTTAGCTCTAGAATAAGGTTTCACTTTAACCCTGATAGCGCTGGAACAGTTTTCATGCTTTTAAATGCAAACAGGTTAGACCACAGGCCAGCCGCATAGTAAATTAGCGGGTAGCCTGTAATTTAACCTGTTTGCTAGTCTGAGTGTCTTTCCTCATCAAAATTAACCAGATAATTATGGTTTTGGAAAGAGGACACAAGATGTATATTTTTTTTTAGAAAATTACCCATCATTCTTAGGGTTAAGCGTTGTTATTCAGAATAGTTTCTTTCAAGTGTTTGTCGATTCCAGTACTTGATTAAGGTGTCACATATTCCCAGGGTATAATACACCGGCACCTGGACGGACTTACCTCTCAAGTGGGATTTTCCAAACGTTTCAAATTGAAAGCAATAGCAGACGATAGACGGTCTTGCATTTAAGCAACAGCAGACGACAATTCTACTGAATGAGTATTTCTATTGTCTTTGTAATATTGTGAGAAAACCGTTGTGATGAAAGTATATTGCTAATCAAGAGCTTACCATGCGTTCTTGTCACAACTGTTTATGAATACACTTTGGTAAGGTGCGTTAGAGCCTGTTAGTCTTGAGTAAAGGGCTATTCAAGTATAGGAGTGGGCGTCATTTTGGGGCTTATCTACGTATAACTTCTAACGCTGTGTCAACAATATTTTAGTAATTAGTATATGGTAAGAGTCATTGCGTTTGAGTGATGAAATATAATTGGTCATCACTTTGATCATTGAAACGACACCTTATTGTTTGTTTGATAATATGTGTTAGTCACCTCGCGTCACCGTGGCCTCGGGATGGCGAAAGTTCGAGGCCCGAAGGAGGCATTTTTTCCAACAAATGTTTCTAATGGGACTTGTTCCGAAATGGCCGATTCGTGAGACGCTGGCTAGTTAATTTAATGGTTACGGACTTATATCCGCTTTGCGCCTGGTATACTGATAGATGGTGGGAGACACTTGGTATAATGAGTCAAAAGTGTCAAATTGACTGGTCACACTTTAATAAACACAACCTTTACCTTGACATTATTTATTTGCTATATTGTGATACCCTACCCAGCAGGGATACAGGACGCCGTAATGAATTGCTCATGAGGACCGATCAAGCCAAGAAGAACCATCGGTACTAAGTTCAAGCTCCGACCACGCGTCGCGAACACTGAAGCGAGTACAAACGCCTAGATAGCAGCCACAGTTATCTAACGTTTCTTTTGGTGTCATGTCGTTGTGTTGGATATACTTTGCATACTTTGGAATTGTATTATTATGCAAGTATAACGATACTTAAACTTTTCAATGAAGCATTGTGTTGTAAATGTTCCAGATTCATTTTGTAACCATATCATTGTGTTGGTTTTCTAACATACACCAGATATAACATGTCGGATTTTTTTTGCATTCTTTTGTTATGCAAGTATAACGCATATTAACTTTTCTATGCTGCTATCGTGTTGTTAATATTCATTTTGTGGCAACGTCGTTGTGTTGGCATGCACTAGCATAGACCAGATAGTAGGCCTATCTGTCTTCATTCCCACGTTATACAGGCATAACGCACATTAACCTTTCCATGCCGCTTTTTTGCTATCATATTCCATATTCATTTGGGTGTCTTGACATTAAATTGTTCTGCTTCATGTAACATAGGGCAGATAGTATCTGTCTTTATTTGGCATTCCCACGTTATACGGGCATAACGCACATTAACCTTTCCATGGTGCTATTGTGTTATTATATTCTATTCATTTTGGTGTCTTGACATTAAATTGTTGTGCTTTATGTAACATAGGGCAGATGTAGTTTATCGTTTTGGGCTTTCTCTTGTTATGCAAGCAATACACAAAGCAACTGTTTATGCTTCGAATGCGTCATGAATATTCCAGATACATTTCGTCGTCACGCTATATGTTAACGACTTACTCATACAACGCCTTATATCTATTCATTCATATATGATTTCACAACGCGTCAACATTATTTCAGTTTGTTGCGAGTTTCGACTCTGAATGACGAAGGATTTCAACATACGTAGAAAGAGACCATGTGATTTCAAGTTCTGTACTCTAACTATTAAACTACGGACCCCAACCCCCCCCCCCAAAAAAATAATAATACAAAAACGCCTTATCAATACTGCCTGCTTTCTTAATCAAACTCTTGGTAACGGTGGATTTAATCCTCCTTTGAGAGAAATTTTATCGGTTGACACATGGAATATCGATGTTCCAGACAAATGCGAATCAGCCTTCGTTCAAAATAAAGTTTGTTTATCTACCTTTGTCATTCGGACGCCGATTAAAGCTTTATAATCGTTGTTGATACAATGAAGGCGCTTGACCCAAATGAACTGGCATTTTTAATTTAACTGCTTACTATTACGTGTTAGAAAAAAAAGGTGAGTTTATCTTTATATATTTGGGTCTTGGCATGCGGTGTGATTTGTGCATGCCACAACCGAAATCTGCCTAGCGCCATATATTCGCCCTATAACCACTGCTTGGTCATTGGTCTACTCATTAACGTAATCCGCTTAAGTTTAATGCCCCATATTGTTTCGCTCTGACGCATGTACAACATATAAATACGAAAAACTATGTTACAAAAGGAGGAGAAAAATTCGTTAAGAGCAAGTTATCATTCTGTCACTAAGTTTTATGTATGAAAAGTAACAAAGCAAATCTTTATTAATGATTTATCATTAACACCGGCTGTTGCTCACAATATGACCAATCCCGAAATTGCATACGCAGGAAAATGGGAAAAGCGATAAACATCCAGATTTAAAGGTGTTTGTGATGTGAGGAATTTTGGAGTTAAAAATCTTTTTTTTAGTGCAAAATAGCTTAACTGATATATGATACACACGGAAGAATGGCCATTTTAAGCAAAATTAGATCTTTTTTATCGCTTTAGAGATCTACTGTATATAAAATGTACATGCTTAGATAGATTGGCACTTCCTCTGTTAATTGTGCTGTCAATATGTACTTTTAATTGTATATCAAACAACAATACCCAAACTGTATTGTTTCAACGACATTTTATTGTTTCTATCTTTTTCTTCTTCTTTGAACAAGCAACTTTAACAGTGGTACTGTTATTGTAACCATAAGAAAAGAACAACTGCAAAAAGAATAGACCACGACTTTTTATACAGTGACCACCGAGGTAAAACAAGAAAGTGGTTTTCAATATCAATAAGGTGAAGAAAAAAATCTGTTTAAGACCGAATGAATGAACAGACTATGATACATATCTTTGTCAAGGACAAAACAATGACGTACATAACCGCTTAAATCATCTAGAACCCAAGAGTTCCTGAACTGTACCCATGATAAAACCCCGATTTTACTTAACCCTTTCCCAAACAACAATTTTCGACCGCTACAAATTGAAAAAGTTTGCAGACAACATTTCAAAATGGGATGAAATTTGAAAATAATCTTCTGATAGTACAGAAAACATTGTGGGAAAAGGAAATATTGCTCGTTACTAGCAATTTCTCCTTTTCGCACAATGTTTTCTAAAGTCGTCTGCAAAAAAGTGGTCAAATGTCGTTATTGTTTGGGAAAGAGTTATGGATGATTAATTTGTGCTGAATTCCATTTGTAAACGAAGCAAGTATAATGCTGGTCATGTTGCGTTTAAAACGAACAACAATTGAAGAGTCGTATTTAAGTGTTAGATCGATCGTTTTGGATAATGATATCAAACATCTACAATGTGTTCTTTTACTCCCATCTTTTTTAATATCGAGACACACTGAAAGAAGTCACTCGTTGCATTCAGAACAATTCCGTAGATTAGGTAAATGAAGTATTCGTATCCCAAACCATGGCTTATATCGCACATGAAAACAAAGTTGATCCGATTGTTTATATCTAAATCTTGATCGGCAGCCAAAGTGTGTCAGTGATTATGGGTACTTAATGAAAATCGCCTAATTATTAGGTATATACGCAGTGAACCATATACTGGACGATACATGAGGGTTTAGATAATTATTCTGTTCATTGTTAAACGTTTCATCTAGGAGAAAAGTGGAGTTGAGATTCAACTCTATTTATGCAAGATTCGTTTTAAGGATAATTATTGATTTCTATCATATTACGAATGAATTTGGAGTGCTTAAAACAATACAAAATTGTTCAATCAAAAGACTGTTATATGTTTTCTAAACTCGTGACGATTTATTTTGCAACACAATGCAGTGCTATATAAATTAAAGTTGATATTTCGAATAAAAGTTATATTGATAAACGTTTACTGTGATTAGACAATGAATCAATTTTGATTATGCTTGGATTATACATTGTTTAAAATAGTTCAAGTGAATTTGAAGCATGACAGCCTATGGGACTGTATGTATTTGATAGCAAATCAACAAAATATCAAATTATCACCTACTTAAGTCCTGCAGGCTTAAGCTCGTTCAGTATCACAAACCACGCTGGCTGCTCCACACCATAGATGAGACATGAAGTCCGACAAAGAAAACTCGGACAAGTCCAATTTGCATCAACTTTACAACACTCACCTGCATGACAACTTTACTCTGCGCCGACACAAAACCGATCTCGATCATGCCAAGCTTACTGCGCTTCGTCAACTCAACTCAGACGAGGACCGATTCTTACGGAAGTACGAAAAATACACCGAGTCTGGTACCGCGCGTTCTCGACGCTCGTCAATAGACGCGAGTATAACCAAGGTATCGGAGGTGAACGCTGCGGCGAACCAGCCGATGGTTTCCAGTAATGGTACCGTTCCCCATACATCACTACACGGTCGATCGGTGCTAAGTAACGACTGTCCGTATTCAATGGAAACATGGAACAGTATGCTGGATTCCGAGAAAAATATTTTAGACTCTTATAAGAGAAGTATTTTGTTTGGTGACCCTGTAGGACGTCGTACAAACTGTGAAGGTGGTAAACTCACGCTCGGAAAAAAGCAGACATTGAAACCCATTCACGCACAGAGCCCGACTATTGAATTCTCGAAAGATGGATTCGATGACGAGATTCAGAAAATTCAAGGCGGTTTCCGGAAGCGTAGTAAAACGTGTGATTCCTCGGAAATGCAATCCTCGGTCAATAAACTTCGAAACAGGCGCCTCTCCACGGACGCTAATATGGCCGCCATCCGACTTCCGAGTCTGAAACCGTTCCCGAAATACAGTCCCAGGCAGCGAAAGAAGAAAGCCTCTTCCTCAACGTGTACATCATCAATGGAGTCTTCCGAAGACGAAGGGGACAGATCGGACAACGAAACGTCCAAAACGAGGTCAGCCGACTCCACCAAAGGTATTCTCAGTACACGAAGCTCGAGACCTATTGCGAACGCCTCTGTGTTTATCCACGAGGAGCGAGAGGCGCCACCGTCACCAAGGAGAAATCGGCGCTCCTCGTTCGACATCACCGCTATGATGGAAGACGATAACGAGTACCTGGCAAACCTGCGACGAAAAACGAGGAGTCCGAGTGTGTCTTTTTTACCCATCATTCCACAGTCCCCGATTCTCGTCAGCCGAGAAAACCCGAACTCTGGAAGCAGTCTGAACCTGGACACGGACGTGTTTCACGAGTTCAGCGACGGGGCTGATTCGCTTCACACAAGTAGCCAATCGAGCCCGCGTATCGTCAGCCGGAAACCAAGTTTGAGCACGACAGCGTTAAAGTTGATGGTGGACACACATCACGGGGCCGCGAAGTTGCGATATATCGCGAGACTTGCGCATGAGATGCAGAAGGAGGAGAACGCGAAGCTGCCTCCCGGAGAAAGGCCCAAAGAGAAGGGGGACCAGACGGAACAAGTGTACGAGGAACTGCGGAAGTGTCGATATCTGAGAATGGTCAGTAAGCGATCGTCGGGAGAAAGTGAGTGTAGTGATACTGTGGTTATTCAGTGACGCAGGACGGGGTAATATTGTCGTGACTAGACGTGGTAATACAATGCCGCCGTTACTGTTTCGGTTTTGTTTAATGCCAGTTTTAACAGTTTGTCGGTTTTATCTCGTCGTTTTAAAGCGGGGGAAACACGTGACAGGGTACATCATGTAGCTATCATTGGCAAAAGAAGGTTAAAAAGCAAAAGAACCTGGGCACAGCCATCTTGTTTGGACATCAGATCGTAAACATTAATCACGTGATTCCCCCGCTTGGTTTCAAGGATCCGATGATCGGATCAGTTCTTTGATCCGTTCTGAGCTTGAACCGGCTTTCCAATAACAATGCTTTCCTCCTATAACACCATGGATTGGAGCCAATGCCCTAGATGCTGCTTTACCAAACACCGTAAGGACTGATGGAGGACAGTGGTCCAGGGGTAGAGCGTCGGTCTCGGGACACAAGGGTCACGGGTTCGAATTTCATGAGTAGCGGGAATCTGCCTTGTGATCTTTCCTTAATCCACATTCGGCGCGAGTTGTGGTTATGTATCCAGGACGTAGAGTCGAGGGTGAATTATCTCAATTGTAAAAACTTGTTTCACAATTGATGTGAAATAAACAAATTTAAATTTAACCCTTAGAATTAATTTTGCGTATGTTAGAAACGATATACAAATACAGTTTCTTACATTAAAAGTGCTAAGATGCAGTGTGACACATCATTTGAGAGACTAAGAGAGACTATCCAAATGATGTGCTACATGTACTATGCAATGTTGCTTATCTAAATAATGAAAAAAGTGTGAATGTTTTTTAAGGTTTCGCAAATTTTAGCATACATTAGATAGATGCTTCTCTGATGACCAGCGAACCAGCTTTCTTTTTAAAAACAAACCCCTAATACCTCACAGGAATGGCAAAATTTGATTTTTATTTACATGTCCATAAAAGCCAAATATTTTTCTGCACATGTCTGTATTTGGGTTACACTGTATTTCGGTAACATAGTCAATTGGAGTAAAAATGCACGTGTCTGTATTTCGGTAACATAGTCAATTGGAGTAAAAATGCACGTGTCTGTAGGCCTTCTAGGCAAGCTGGGCATTACGAACAATTGATTTTGTCACCACTGCCACAACAGCGAATGCAATTCAGGACCAATTTTAATGTAGTACCCATGTTATGCTTCGGTATCATCTTAGGCATATGTTATATCACACACGTAAGGATTGTTGTCAAACGGGGTTTAAAAGCCTTGCGTAAAAATTGTATCTTCGTTATATCAACTTATATAATTATGCAACCATTTTGTCCATTTCTATGGTAAGAGTTGAGACAGTTTGGTTATTCAACCAGAACGAAAACCCTTTATCGTCTTGGTTATTTTAAACTCATTTATTCGATAGAATGTCATATACGAGAATGAACTGATCAATAACATACGGATAAGTTTGAGAGACACATTCTTATAACAATCTTACTTTTACAAAAATTGATACATTTAAAAAGGCACGGTTCATAGCTTTCGCATTTAGGCAGAATACTCATAATCTGTCATTTTGAATTTTTATTCTTTCTTCGGAGTACTTCGGTCGACCTCGGTATTCGTCGGTCGGAGCCAGTACCATTCTGGTTCAATCGGAACTACTTGGGTTTTTCCGTGAGCTGTGCAAAAAACACCTCGGATATAAGTGAAGGGTTACATTTTTTCGGATAAATCGGCCCCGGCGATTAACTCCTTTTCTAAGCGTGCATGTTTTTCTAAGCGTGCATGTTAAGTAGTGCAATGTATATGGAAGTGTTGGACACCCTTTAAAATCATATTTTATCGGTAACTCATACGAAATAGCGAAATTATAATTTTTGACATATATAGTTGTTTCCTTAATCAAATTAAACGACTTTTTAGATTTCATATTTAAGATCTATTTTTAAAAACGAAAGTTAATTCCGCGGGAACTAATATGGCGTCATCCCTATTATTTCAGAGGTGTTTTCATTGGATAAACCCGATGTGTTCAGATTGATTCTGTTAAATGCGAATAGTTCCGGCCCCGACCGATGTATACCGAGAACGACCGAAGTTTTCCGATGAGAGAATGGGTTTCAAAATGGCGGATTTTGGCTATTCTACTTTAACAGCTACGATTTCCAGCTGTTGCTTGAATCTTTCAATTTTGAAATTTTGCGACTTTCTTTAAGTGATTAGTGTTTCAAGAGGAAAATGAGTTAATGCTCTTTTTAAAAAAATGAATGGTTATTTTGTTAAGAAACCTAGATTGTTTGTCTTTATTACGCCTTGACTTTTTCAATAATGGAATTTCATATGCGTCGCATACGTATCTACATGTATACAGGTGTACATGAAACATTTATTTTATAAAAAACATATATAGACAAACTTGTTCTTTTGATCTTATTTGTGTCCTTCATTTCTATTTCCTTTTATGTTATTACTTTGATCTTATTTGACAATATCCCCCATCCTTGTCTTTATTTCCAATTATATGTTTTAGCTCTAGAATCCATTTCAGCGCCGAGAAGACTTTATTCAATACCGACTAACTTCAACGTAGCTAAAGCACTATACTTCGGAAAGCTTATCGGCAAAATCAAAAGAATAACAACAATGTAACAAAAATAACGGATTGCTTATAAATTCCTTCATTTTGTAACAAGGATTTCAATTCATCATACTTTGAATTGTTGATTTATGGTTCTTTAAGATTTGACTAAATATCAAATCCAACATAATAAAACCAACTGAATAATGGTCTTGCATTCATATCAGACGTTTATACAAGGGACTGAATTAAGTCACGTGTGTCTGTTTTATTGTCGTTTATATCGATCACCAGTATTTCAGTTCCATTGCGATATCCAGCACATTCTCGGGGGAGAAGCTTCAGTACCAGTAACGATTGTAAATTCTATTCGTCATCTGTTGGTCCGTCTTTATTAGAATCCCAAATCCATCAGAACCAATAATTGGACAGACCCGTTCGTCATCTGTTGGTCCGTCTTTATTACTATTACAATCCCAAACCCATCAGAACCAATAATTGGACAGACCCGTTCGTCATCTGTTGGTCCGTCTTTATTACAATCCCAAATCCATCAGAACCAATAATTGGGCAGACCCGTTCGTCATCTGTTGGTCCGTCTTTATTACAATCCCAAATCCATCAGAACCAATAATTGGACAGACCCGTTCGTCATCTGTTGGTCCGTCTTTATTAGAATCCCAAATCCATCAGAACCAATAATTGGACAGACCCGTTCGTCATCTGTTGGTCCGTCTTTATTACAATCCCAAATCCATCAGAACCAATAATTGGACAGACCCGTTCGTCATCTGTTGGTCCGTCTTTATTACAATCCCAAATCCATCAGAACCAATAATTGGACAGACCCGTTCGTCATCTGTTGGTCCGTCTTAATTACAATCCCAAATCCATCAGAACCAATAATTGGACAGACCCACGAGGAAAATAGCCCTACACTTCGAATGTGTTATAATATACCTGAAACAGGTGCGTCTGAATAATTTGGAAGTCAATCATCTCACTAATCCTGCTGCAGCACTATAAAAACCCCGACAATTCTGGTGCGTCACAAGTTACTCTGGCTGAAACCATTTCTCAACTAAAGATCAAATAATCGGGGGATGGGGGCTGTAATAAAAATCTTAAGCACTCAACTGAGTGGTGAAATTAGTTTTATATTGACCCTTTAGTGGGAAAAGTTATGAATAACATGTCTGGTCTAAAAGGGATTGTTTGCAGATGTGAGGAAAGTGGAAAGTACGAAACTAATTTCTATAAAACTGCCCAACAGCTGTACTTTTGAAAGACACACACATTAGTCATTGGAAGCAAAAGTAGATCGGTCTTAATTCTTTAAACAATAAATACAATGAATCCACATTTATTTTAAAAACCAAAGTGTGACATTGCTTTCGAGGTATACCCCATATAAAGTGCACATACGTGTACTTAAATAAATTGACACTTCCTGAATTATGTATGATTTCATAGCTGCTTCTATTTGTATGACAAACAACAATTCAAAGATGTATAGTTTCAACGCCATCTTATTTCAACTTTCAAATTTCATCTTCTTTGAAATTGCACATTTAAAATGAACAAGCAATAGACAGTGTATGATAAAAGTAAAGCGGTAACAACAGAACAGTTGTTCAGTTGAGTCCAGGGTATGCTTCTTTTCGTCTCATACGGACCATTTTCACAAAAAGTTCGTCTGCACTTGTCGCACAAATATGCGCATTCTAACTATATCACTGAAAACCGCCACCAAAGGCGTTTTTTGCATTTTAAACACATACCGTTTTTCGTACCATTCATTTAATTTAAGTTTTAAAGCTTTAAACCCATTCAACCCACGATGCATCTCTATACCCGTCCACCCACTTTTGTTGTTTTTGAAGGCCCACCAACACTGCTTGAAGAAGGTGATTTAGACGAGGAAGGACATAAGTGAATTCTAACACATTACCAACTAACGCCAAAGTTTTGCATCTTGCAGCTGACGACTTTCAAAAAGCATTGTGGCAAAAGGAGAAACTACTTGTCACAAGCAATTTCTTCTTTTTACACAATGCTTTTTCAATTTATTCTCATATAACAACAGCAGAACTGAAATAATCTTTACATGTTTACAAAACTTTTTTAAAGTCGTCTGCTTCAAGTAAAAAAATGTTGTCTGTAGGTGGTAAAGAATTAAATCAGTATTTCAAACCTGTTACATAACGACTTAGCTGAGGGTTTTCATCATATTCATCGAGACGAGAATATTCTAATGGGTGCCAATAATACAGGGTATGGAGAAACGATAAATATGTTGGAAAGAGGAATACATCGTGTATCTGGATCTCATTTTATATAACATGCACCGCGTTTTTGTCCATAATGCTATTATATACGTTTATGAAGAATACCACTAACCCGCCATTTTTAAATTTTGTCTTTCGTCGGATTACTTCGGTCGTTCTCGGTATAATTCGCTTAGCGCCGGAAATATTCGCTTAACACCGAATTTTTCTGGCCCCAGCCGATGTATATCGAGAATGACCGAAATAATCAGAGGAAAGAAATAGTTTCAAAATGGCGAATTATGGGTATTTTAAGTCTTTGTGGAGATGTTACAATTTAATCCAATTTTTTATTCAGTAGCTTCAGGCCTCAAGCCCCTGAAAAATATTACAAAACATGATACATAAACCGGGTAAAAGTCAGATATCTAAACACTCCGTATCAATACAACTAGGTGTTCATACAGAATTAATATGTATCTGGCCATAAAAGAAAGATAGACACAAACAAAACATGCATCAATATAATTCCATAGAACTTAACAAGTACGTTTAACAAACTAAATAGATTCATGTAATTTGAACAAAAACAGGTCGTTTAATCCATACATCAAACACTTTGTTTCAATACAATTTAGCTGTCCATATATAATCTGTATTAATGGTAATCATTGAAATGTCTTTATTATACTATTGCGATAGATAAAGGAACGTTATTCCATCTGAATGAAAGCATTACATCATCGCGTACGGTTTAGATAATACAATAATGTGGTTTTTCTGAAGAGTTCAGCGTCAGCCAAGGGTTTTCTACAACATATTCAATGCATCGTTCCTCACTTTAGAAAACACTTTTTGCTGACTGGAGATAGAAATTGTATATAGACTAAGTGGCGTAATTTGTTAAACTCGTGACAGTTTAATGTCTACACCGAATTATATAATTTCGAGGTTGTTTAGTCTATTGCCACCAAGTAACAGCCTGCCTGTCACTGGTCGAAAACGATATGAACAAGCTGTCTTGAAATATTATATACACATTATCATAGAACAGTGGTATTCACCCTTATAGTGCTGGCCTGACTTCATGCTTATGCAAACAAGTTAGATCCGGGCCAGTCGCCAAGTACATTGGCGGCTGGCTTGTGAGATAACATGTGTGCTACTCTGAGTATCTTTCAAAATCAAAATTAGGCAGACATTTAAGGTTTAGGAAAGCAGACGACACAAAAATCTATTTCTATATCCCAGTATTTTATGGGTTAAGCCATATTTTCAAACATGCCGTTTTATAGACAAAACCAAAGTTTAGGGAAACCTTTTCTATGAAAGAAACAGTTCTAAATGCAAATGAGTAGAAACACGATTGGGTTTATATTGCTGCATGTGGTCTTTCTTTGGATTCAATGCAGAGTTAACGTTTCTCCAGTAAATAAGACTTTTCTTTACAATTATTCAACGCGCGGTTTTGACACGAAATCGCATTTACTGTCTCGTTTTCATGACAACTCACTTCAAACCATTGAACCATGGGGATGATCACTGAGCAAATTACGATTTCAATGCATTTTAAAGATGCTGAAAACGTGCTTTTTCATTGAGTTTTGGTGAAAAGGCTGAGGGCATTTATTGATATGATGCAAAAAATGTTTGGTGTATCAATAGTAACGGGCTGTTTTCGGACGTACCATGCTAGCGTCAAGTGATTAGACTGTAGACCCATTTCAAAATATTGGTACAAGACTCTTTGACCAATTTTAATTATTCTGCCCGACGGATATAAAAGATTATTGTTTACAAAATAACCTATCTTAACGCTTTGATATATCTTCCACATAGATATGCTCTATTTTCACTACACGATTATAAATTGAGATGACACATTTATCAATAATCTGAGTTTCTGTATCTTAATGGATCTGTGATTTCACCTTGTTCGTAGAAGATATTAAATTTTAAAAAGAATAAAATCTCAATTTATGAGATAGTCCTTTTATATGTACGCTTGTCATACTTAAGTAGTGTGTCGGGTTGCAAGCTGCCCGAGAGAGTGTTAGTGAGTGTGTGTCTTTAATGCCAAGGTAGGCCTACTGTTGCACGACGTACGACCCATATTAAAGATGGTTTATGAATATATACAGCTTAAATGAACAAATAGACAAACAGATAATCTAGCATTGCCTCGAGAACCTCTGATATTGGTACATTTTAGACACCCTTATTTTGTTCTTACTCATCAATTACAAACTACAAAAACACGCAACAGTTAGCAAGTGAAATGATGAAAACGGCTTCCCGCAAACAAGGACACAGGAAGTTGTAGCCTACATGTTGCTACTTAAGAGTTTTTCAATACGCCTAACACCACTTTGTTAGGACACAGATTGGCCAGAACCGTTCACATATTAAAAAAAAGCGCTATATACATTTATCTATTCAAATTACAAAAATATAGGTAACAAATGGCCTTAACAGATTAAGGTAGAATACCCATAATCCACCATTTGGAAGAAACTCATTCTTTTGTCGGTTTACTTTGTTCATTCTCGGCATACATCGGTCGGGGCGGGAACTATTTGGTGTAAGGCGAATAGATCCGGCTTACCGATGTTTACCGAGAACAACCGAGGTAATCCGACGAATGAGAGAATTTCAAATTGGCGGATTATGGATATTAATCTATCTTTATATACAAATGTGAAAAAGAGCTAATAATAGAGAACGCCAATTCTTTAAGCATAATAACCTTCATTCTCTTTCTGAAATAGTAATTAAACTTTTTGAGTTGTGTTTTTAATACGACAGTAATGCAGGTGTATTTTATCGGGTGCATTTGTCAAACTGTCGGTAGAAAAGTGCTTTATTTGATCTGATACTATGATCGTTTTAAAATCCTCTTAGTCAAGAGATTACGATCCAAGTTTTTTCTACCGTATGGCTGATTGCATTCAGCATTCCCCTGTTAAAGTACAAATATATCGAGGCAAACTTTCACAAGTAGTATAATGTTGGTCAGCAACAGCATCGTTTTGTAGTATAAAATAGTATAAAAATACAAACATTATAAAAATAACAAGACGAAGAACAGTGTTTTCCTGAAATCATCTCTTAAAACGTTAACTTTTTCATCTATAGATATATAACTGTATTGCTTATGTTTTCAGAACAACTCGAAAAGACATTTTGTTATCAAAGCATGCCTTTCAGCCCTTTCCTGATATGTGAATTTTCGACTTGACCATATTAAAAGCAACAGTAAATGAAGAAACATGAGATGTTATTTTGTAATAACATCGGTTTGTGAAAAAATGTCAATTGTCATAATGGTTTTTAAAGGTGCAGAAGGCGAATAAGAGTCAGGAATCTATCATGGAGTAAGGAATTTATACTTTTTTTGTGGAAATCACAGGGTTTTTTATCATCCTTCGTGAGCATTGCAATACACAGGTTTGATAAAAACGTATAAAATTCAGATGAATGTTTATAGGATATAACTGTTGCTCTAAATGTATGAAACTGTTCTGCTCACAAATTCAGACGTAAAAGCCTAGCCAGACACTGTTTTGACCGAGAAAAAACATACCGATGGTGATTATTCTAGAAATCTTAGCCGTAATACTCATCACCAAATCGTCATTAAACTAATTCTTTCAACCACATTTCAGTTTTATTATCCATATTTCCATTTTGACCCAGTGGTTTAGATAGTGTTGATATGTAATTGTATATTTAGGCCCTTTAAGTACATAACGATGCCATTAAATCAAGACATACTTTATTACCTTTATAAATACATGTATACACCTATCCGTGTTCTTGATATTTCTTCATCACTATTTAACACTGTCGTTTTAACCCTTTCCCAAACAACACATTTTCGACTGTCCCAAATTGAAAGAGTTTGCATACGACGTTTCAAAATGTGATGAAATTGGAAAATATCATTCTGATAGGGCAGAAAACATTGTAGGAAAAGGAAGAATTACTCGTTACGAGCAATTTTTCCTTTTCCCACAATGTTTTCTTAAGTCAACTGCATCAAAGTGGTCAAATGTCGTTATTGTTTGGTAAAGGGTAAACTTACCCACTCGAGTAAAGTAGATATGTGGTGAGATAAGAATGAGCCATCTTGCATTAACTTCCTGAGAAGGTCAGCTGGTCGAGTAACGGTCTCTCGAATCAAGGACCATTGTAGATTAAGATCAAACACATTACTGACTGAGCTCAAATAGTTGTCGTCTACTGTTGCTTTTTTACTTTCGGGCAACTTTTGGGACGTTGCTGATTACTTTTCCTTTTGAAAACGAAGAGCATGTGTGATGTGTGGTTTGTGATAACTTGTTTGCCTTTGTGTTGACCCTCTGCAATCTCAAACTTATAACCTTCAACTGTGTGCTGAAACCTTCAACTGTGTGCTGAAAAGGAGCGTTTCGTGTTCAGCTTCTTCATTGGCGTAGCTTCATTTCTGCACTTTAGGCACGTGCCAACATTTTTATTTCAGGAAGCAAAAAATAACTTAAAAACGCAACTGAAAGGGTCTCTATTTCCTGCTTAAACAAAATATATTACTGCGCTCCCAAATACATTCAAAAACGCACCTGAGCGATTTCAGACTGCATTTCTTTCCCGGGGGAGCATTCCCCCGAACCCCTCTATAAGGACGTGCCTACACATTCATGTCAGTCAAGCTACGCCCCTGGGGCCCGTTTTACTAAACAAGTTACGGAAAATATTTGCGTAAGTCATAATTGATAAACATGGATAGTATATTCAATGAAAGTACAATATTGCAATGTGACACGTCATTGGAAGCGTCTCGGAGAGACGATTCCAATGATGTGTCACTTTGCAATATTGCTTCGTCCAATATTGAAATAAGAGGAATTGTTGTTTTAGACTTACGCAAATCTTAAGCGTAAACTGTTTAGTAAAACGGTACCCTGCTCTTTACCAAGTTATCTCAAATCAAAGTCAAAAAGCAGTAGTGATGTCTCACAACGTCCATAACACCATGATTTGTGGGGATAAAATAAGAAACGGATATTCGATTCGAGGTCAAAGAGGGATTTGTCAATACAAAATATTTAAATGGTTACAAGATAATTTCAAAGACTTATTCCTTTTTGATTTGGATGATTTCAATAGATAATCCTTTAGATCAAGAGCACGCTTATGTCAAAGACAACAAAGACAAGTCATACCTCTTTATATGTTTATATCTGAGAATTCCCCGGATATAATTCCAAGATTATACATAAAGTCATGGCAACTCACTCATTTGCCTTGAGGTAGCGTAATCCGCCATTTTTAAACTCATTCCTTCGTCGGGTTACTTCGGTCTTTTTCAGCATACATCGGTCTTGGCCGGAAGTATTCAATGTAATGCGAATAGTTCCGGCACCGACCGATGTATACCGAGAATGACAGAAGTAATCCGACGAAAAAGTGAGTTTCAAAATGGCAGATTATGGGTATTCTGCCGTAAAAGAATATTGCTCAGGAATGGTGAGGAAATATAAGGAGCATGAGAAGATGCACTGACCTTCTGTTGAAATTATGTTTAATCATTGAACCATAATGCAAGCCATATTTCATAGTCTTGTTCAAAGTTATTCATGGTTTAACGAAGAAATGAGACATAACAGATTCAAAACACGTACAGTTTCAACATTTTACGTTGCAAACATTTTTCCCAAACAAAATCGCACAGTGAGCCATCGTGAATTCATATTCAACATCACTTAACGTTATTGAACGATGGTATATATGCTTTTGTGGCACAACCACTACAGTGAAGCCTCGTTTATCCGGATCCCGATTATCTGAATGTCTCGCAATCCGAACGAAAATGTTAGGGAACTGAATTATTTGACCAGTTTGTTGCAGACAACTTTTGAAAACATTGTGGGAAAAGGAGAAATTGCTCTTGACGATCAATTTCTCATTTTCCCACAATGTTTTCTGCCATATCAGCAGGTTATTATCATTTTCCCACAATGTTTTCTGCCATATCAGCAGGTTATTTTTGAATTTCTTCACGTTTTGAAATGCCGTCTGCAAACTCTTTCAATTTGGGACGGTCGACAATTTGGCGTTTGCTAAAGTGTTATAAGTATACACGTGCATACAGACCGTTTGTGTCTTAATGTGTATAAGAACATGCTCTACTTCATTAGTCCGGATGATTCGGTAATCCGGACATTTTGTTGGGAGCGGATGTGTTCGGATTAACGAGAAATCACTGTACTTGTTATTTGTTTGTACTCCATTCCTGCATTTCAAAATTGTATCTTAAAATCCGTTTTAGTAGCTAGAACACTCTATAATGTTCTAGTTGTCGACATTGTCACGCTCTGTGAAGTAAAGTTAAATTACTTCTACATTTACATCAGTTGCTGCGTAACGGCAGGATTTGATCGACTAAACTTTCATAGCTGAACATGAATTCGTTCCACAGCCAAGGAAAATGATTCCTTGCTTCAAAAAAGGATGCATTAGAAGCTGAACAGAAAGATAAATCGTCGAATCATGTTGCTGGATTAACAAATATGGAGCCATTCGGAGCTTTACCAAGCTTTGAGCCTGAAGACATGTTGACTCCAGACATTGTTGAAACATTTGATGATTCCGAAGATATTCAAAGTCGAGAGCAACCGAATGCGAATAATGGCTTCCAAGTCATTACTGGAAACATCGGATCGCAATTTGCCGGAAAGTTCGGTCATACTAGAGACACTTTCCGGAGAGGATACGACAAACGGGATAAACTAGGAAACGGTAATATGCTCGAAGATAGAACAAGTTTGGCATCGCCCATAGTTGCGAATGGTCAACAGATCCCTTTTTCTGGTAGGAGCTTTATAGTTGCTAATGATTATAACGAGACACATTTTACAGATGAATTACTGACAGTTGGCGGTCAAATGCCTTCTAGTGTAAGACGTACGGGTCCAACCAACGGGCTTGTAAGGCAGTATTCAGCCGGTGATAACCATTCAATGCGCACCGGTCAATACTCTTTTAGAGGGACGGAGACAGTTAATACCCCGATTGTTAGGGTTTATTCGATTGCTGGTACTCGACCATCGGTAAACAATGTTTCTAAATATACCATACACCCGGGGGCTATAAGTCATCACGACAAGCGAGGTACCAAGAGTAAAACGTCACAGGCGGACTCGGTCGAAGCTAAGAATGGTGCCAATGTTAAAACGTCGCAGGCGGACTCGGTCGAAGCTAAGAATGGTGCCAATGTTAAAACGTCTCAGGCGGACTCTGTCGAGGCTAAGAATGGTGCCAACAAAAGGAATGCCATTAGAGGTACAACTCACGAAACCATAAATGAAAGACGTAATCATGCTCAAGCCTACTATATAGGTCTGAACATGGACGAGGCTCGGGAATCCATCGATAACCTTGGTAATGTACGTCAAACACCTATTAAACTGCCGCAACAAAGCGATAGTACCCAAGTCAAACAAGTCAACAATTCGGGTACTAACGTGAAAGGTAAAGTAAATAAGAATCATCTTATCCAAAATGGCTCCAGTATGAAGGCGTCACACATTGACCCTGTTGGAAAGCAAGCTCAGGGGGTGTCAGGGGGCTTTCATAGCAATTTATCATACATATCGACTCCTGTACCATCAAACAGCACAACTCATAATGGTCCTCCGAACCAACCAGCAAGAGAAGAAGCAAAGTCAACCGCGTTTGATAATTTTGGTGCTGACTTCAGCATGGATAATATCAAACAGAATGGACACGGGTTCTTGTCAGCAAACACGGGAATTGACACGTCACAGATTCAAGACTTTGGCATCACGGGAGAGGATCCCAGCGACGGATATGGAGAAGATGGAGAAGCAGAGAGTGAAACCGATATAACAAAACCTGATCCTGAAAACGTTCTGGGAATGTTTGCTGCATTAAGTAAGAAGGTAGACAACAAGACTGACACAACCAAAGAAAGTAGTTGCTCCACGGATGATAGCGGCGGAGAGAAATATTTCGTGGCTCGATTTGAAGACACACGTGGTCCCTCCTGCTCCTATACGAAGGGCGTGATAGTTCGACTCCTGCTGATCGCATTGAACACCTTCACGACCGTGTTGGCTGTAAACACTACCGGTAATCACTTCCTCTGGGGATGTCCGCCATTCTGCGGCATATTTCTCTCACTGGAATACGCGGCTGTTGTATTTAAGAGGCTGGGGAGGGAATGGACTTGGTGAGTACTGCATATATCCTTGTTAAGGTATATAAGGTATAATACCCATATAATGTTTCTGCAACAGATCTCAACAACCAACCGATAATAAGATTATTTCAGTAAAGTTTTTAGCTTATCTATTTTACATCGATTGTGAACATGTCCTTACATCTTAGATTACTCACGCCCGATTTTGCTTCCGGGATACACAACTAGCACTCGCGCTGAATGTGGATTAATGAAAATTTGCATGGCGGAAGACGCTTCTCACGGGATTCGAACTCTCGACCCTCCGATCCGGAGGTTGACGCTCTACCCCTGGACAATTGTCATCCAATCACCTACTGTTGGTACCAAGACTAGGTAGTCCGGTCCCCTGTCGGTCTCTCTATGATTGCAGTAACGTAGTGGTAGGGGACGGGAACTCCAGATTAACGCCTGTGTAAATTATCTTCTTAACCCATTTCCAAACATAAAAGACATGTGGCCAGTTTGTTGCAGACGACTCTGAAAAACATTGTGAAAAAGAGATAAATTGCTCTTAAATACCTCGTTAAGAGCAATTTCTCATTTTCCCACAATGTTTTCTACCATATCAGAATATCATTTTTCAATTTCATTACTCTTTGAAATGTCGTCTGTAAACTCTTTCAATTTGGGACAGTCGAAAATTTGCCGTTTGATAAAGGTTAAAGAATGTACCAATGTGATGATTCCGCAACAGTTTGGGAGAATATCGTTCAGGACATTTGAAGGGTGGCTGAAGCATCAAACGGATACCTCTACATACTTTTTACGTGGTTGTACGTCCGAAAATATCTGGATTATTTCACGGGTATTCATTATGATTTAAAACTCACCGATGTCAGATTTTGAAGGATGGGTTTGAAAAAAAAAAGGATCAGCAAATGTTAAGCATAGTCACTTAAATTGTATGTTAAGATATAGAAAAAAACCTGGCAATGAACTATTTTGAACATTTTGAAAATAAGTTTCTTCTCTCATAGCACTTTATTGCTAGACTTAAGTGAAACTTTTTAATGCATAATTTACTATAAAAACCTTTCTTTACGATATCAGTCTAACTCATATCCATAGAAATGTTCCAGACTGAAAATACTCTCATGCCTTGAATTTTCCACCAAGGCAACACCTTCTTGGTGTAGGCTGAATACCATCTATTTCAAGTTCAAGTTCAAGCTAACCTCTCGAGAACGATTTCAGAAACTAAAGCAATTTTCATTTCTCTCGATTGGGTTTTCAACTATAAACAAGTTTTCTTAAATAATTCTATTGTTATTTTATTCTTTTTCTTATTAAATTATCAAGCAATATATTTTTCGATTACTTCATTTAAACATGATACTGTTCAGTAAAAAGCAGTCAAGGGGTATTTCCATTAAATGAGTAAAACCGTTCTCTTTCCACATGTTAGTTTCAAGCGACGTTTGTCCAAATGTAAGCTTTAATTGTTTCACTTTAACACGATTCTGTTCAATAGAAAACATTTGTTTGGCATTTCTATCAAATGAGTAAAACGTTTCTCTGTCTCCCACATCATTTTCAAGCGACGTTTATCCAAATAGCTAACAGGGAAAACGTTCAACATTTGTTGTTTATTGCATTGTTCACAAAAAGTGATATATCGTCTATGCATGTTACGATTGTACTATGCTAAGGGTATATGAATGCGCTCCCTCTGTTAAAGAATGAATATTTTGATACGCAACGATTGGTTTAACTATCTATTTAAAAATTAATGGTTTATCTTATGTTTGGTTACTCTTTGCGAGTTTGCAAATGTGCAATAGTCAAAATTTTACAAGAAGAAAATGTGATATGAATATAGACTCTTGGTAAAACAAAACCAGGACATGTCGATATTCTTTCGAAATATTGATGATGTCATGATGACATTATTGTCTTGTCTCGTACAATCTTACTTCTTAAAGGCTCATGAAAGGAGAGTAATGCTATACCAAACTAAATTATTTGGTAAACTTTTGGTCAGTTTCAAATAGTTATCACGAAAGAAACTATCCAGCACAACTTAAACGTGAAAGCCAGCGAAAATAAACCAGATTAGCCAGCTCAGTAATTCAGATTGCCTGATTCTTCACCTCTGACCTGGTCTCGTGATATACAAGTTTTGAACTAACCGATCATAATTTGTTATTTTGAATACGAAAACAAACATATTGTTAAAAATGATGGAATTGGAGACAACTACATTTCAAGTACAAAATAACTAATGTTAAAGGAGTTTATTGAATAGGGTCTCACAGCATTCATAAATTAATTTTCATGACTTTTATGACCAAAATAAAAGAACTCCAATTATATTTTCAGTAATCTATTTGTACTCATATCCTTTCATGTACCTTCAATTCAAGAAGGAAAGCATTCGATGGCTAAAAAAGATCAATTCGAAGTTCCAACGCAAGACTACCATAAGTACATTATAAACAAGATGCACTTACTATAGTCTTGCGTTGAAACATCGAAGTGCACGACAACTCAGGAATAACCACGCCCGATTAATCAGTGCTGACCTCTGCGATATTGCTGAAATACTGTTAAAACGGCATTAAACCCAGAATACAATCGTTACTGATCATTTCCTTTCCTTTTGTAAAACAGGTGGCTCCCTTGTCTTATCGTGTACCTCGTGACTAGCTTACCTTTGGTCTGGGAACTTCAATTACAGGTATGTACTATCCACGTCTTTAATTATTATATCATAAACGGTACTTTGTCACAGAAGAGAACATTTGAAAATCTAAATTAAATGTCGGTGAAACTGGACAGTTTTTGTTGTGTCGTTTGATATACTACCAAGAGTAGCTATTGAAAGCATAAATAATTCAGGAAGGGTCAACTTATCTACGTCTTGTTTAAGACGGTTTGCTTTATGCAGGTCGTACTGTGCTATACATTTCATTAAGGTCATTTATATGCTTATTCGGCCGGATGTGATCTATTTATTCATATATATGATCTTATCATGTTAACACAGGTCAATTTAATGAAAAACGAAAATATTATCAATTCATTTAATAACCGTTTATCATGAAATGGAAATGATAAACATCTTTATTTATCAGTAATGGAATGTCTTTTTGTTTGTTATGACCTACAGAATTCTGGATTCGACGAGGACGGTGAAGCTATTGAGACGGATATATGGACGATAGTTGTTTGTGACGCCACGGTTTATATCACCATTTTCGCTCGCTGGATGCTTCAAGGGGGCGTGGTCTCAATACTCACCTTGGCAACCGTGCTGCTCGATTTCCTCGCCAACGCCTCGGACATTATGGACCTTCTCTCGCTGACGGACGAGACCGAGGTTCGAACCAACAGTACCTTGCTGTACTGGGTCCTCATAGCTTGGTCCCTAAGCTTCGTCAAGTTTATACCGCTCATTGAGCAAATGGCCGGGGAAATGCCAAAAACGATGCCCGGATGTATACAGAGAAACTTTGGCCCGAAGTTTACCGATATTTTACAGACATTGTTTACGCTTCTGCTTCTGGACGGGTCGTTCTTGGTGGTGCGACTATACCTGCTGATCGCAGAGAGTGTGGTGACATTCAGTCTGATCTTCTTCGTTGTGAAGAACGTGTTGGGATTCGTGATGCAGTTTCACCGACTCGTCGTACTTTGCCGTGCCATGCCTTGTGTACAAAGACTCAGAAACCAGGAACCGGAAGTATAATAAGTATTTCCAACGACCCTGTAATTGTATTTCCATCGAGTATTGGTACTCTGACGCACCATGCCATATATCAACATATTATATTTCGTATTCAATGATAACGCCTGAACCACCAGGCAGAATGAAACAATAATACAATCCAGGGACCCTTTTCATCAACGATCGAAAATGTGACTTTAATTCCTCTTAGCTAAGTGCACTTAAGATATTAGATGAAACCAGACCTCTCAGTTCCAGACAGAGGGATGACGTGACCAATGTTTACGATCCTATGTCCAAACAAAATGGCCGGCCCACGCTTTTTTCACCTAGTTTTGCCGATGATGGCCACATTATGTACCCTTCAGGAGATGACCATCAACTTTCCGGTTCTGATGGTATATGATAGCCTTTGTTTTATAACAACGTTAGTTTCTAACACTCGACAGAGATATCGCAGTCGGGCGCATTTCCAAAACATTCGGTCCTAGTATTCTTTAAAAGGGATAGGTATAGAAAGGTACAAATCCGATGTTTTAATCAACCTTGTACGAGGGTTGGCAGGGAAGTTCGTGGACTGTTATCATAATTTTTTTTACTATCTGTCATAAATCATTGAAATCTTCAATAAACGCTGTATAACTCTTTGTCAACCCAGAGCAGGTGTTCTGTTAAGTTTTGTCTATTATTTGCCAAATTATCAGTCCCCATAGTAACGTGGGTCGACGCACACGGAGCACGTCAAAAATTACATGCTATTCAAACTTTTTCATTTTGACTTATCACTTAATAGAAAATGTTCACGCCTGTGCAAATCTCCGCTAATTCGTTTGCTGTGATATTGTACCTCTGACTTCATGACCTGAAATAGTGATGTAAGTCCGGTTCCGCGTTCGAAAGTTACAAGGATTTTCATCACTGCGGTCGTAATCTAAACTAGAGAAACCATGACGTCAACTGGCGACGTTGAATTAAGGTCGGTTGTTAAATTTTGCGTTGGTCTTGATCGGACACCAACTGAGACGTTCGACACGTTAAAGAGCTCCAGCACTATTTAGAAATGTAGCAGATCACTAGCATTTAAATGGCATAAACAGTTTAAGGAGAGATTCAATAGAAGATGATGAACTATGTGGTCATCCACCGGTACTTAAATGCTCTATCGAAGACAAAGTAAAATACTTGGTTTTACAATGAGAGAACGCACACTTTGAGAAGTTTAGCGTAGGGAAATATACTTGCTAGGTGTTTCCCATCCAACTATACATGATATTTTATTTCAAATGTTGTATAAGGAATGTAAAACGTGTGCGCACGTTGGGTTCCGCGACTATTGAAGGACCATGAACGGGAAGCCAGGATTCGCTGCTCGGAAATGTTTATCAAACGACACAAACGCGAAGGATTCTTGATCGCATAAAAAACAACGAACGGGACATGACTATGGCATTTCGATTCAGAGACAAAAGCACAGTCCTGTATATGGAAAACCCCAAGAACTCCTCCCCCGAAAAAGGCACAAGTGCATAAAAGTGATTGGAAACATTTGTTTATTATGTTTTTCATGGACCGGGAAGTATGATTCTTCAACACCAAATTCTGAATGGGCATAAACTCAAAATCTGGAAAAATCTTACGACAGTTACTGTTACCTTGTTGTCAACAATAAATGGGTACACAGACACATAAAATGCATTCAAACACCCGCTGACTACACGTGAAAGGTCTGAAAATACATTTAACTTTATCTTGACGTTATAATGACGTCGCGTTTTGTACGCTGCCGTGCTCCGGGTACGCATTACCGCATTATTGTTTTATGTTATATTTGTTTAAATGTTAATCACACATTCATGAAATTGATACATTATTGAGATAACAGATCAAATTGTATTATTTTATACTTCTTATACATGTATACTGCTGAGTAACTTTTTTCTAGTACCAGTCCACGAACTTCCCTACCAACCCTCGTATAACAGAAGCAAAACCAAGTCTCCTCATTTTGACCTTATCTATATGCGATTAAAGGGGAAATTCCCTCTTGTTATAGTTTTCTCTATTTTTGTTTAATGATTTGTTATTAATGTTAAAATGCCTGGTAGAACCATCGCCATTCAGTTAGCCAATCGTGTAAATCAAAATTCCATCAGCAGGAATTGAACCCACAAGGATAGGGGCAGATGATATCAAGTTATGTACTATAACCACAGAGGCAAGGAGGACCCTCTGACCATCATGTTAATTATTCTGGCGATTGGTCCTGACCTAAAGCAACAACGTATGAATAAGTAGTTAAGGCGCTTGTTCACAGTAGAAAAAGTTTGCAAGTCAATATAGAATGTAGTGTTGTTTGAAATACGAACTATTAAAAATGGCTATTGAAATCATACCAAATCTAAAAAGCGTCAACTTATCTAAGTATGTGCATCTTATCTGTGATAGAACGTACGATTTTGGATTAAATTTCATACTATTTAATTGTATATACACCTTAAAGAATTAAATAATGATATAATTTTGCTTTCAATGTCAATTCCACAGAGCATATCAAACCACAGTACCAATGTTGTGTAATTGAAATGAAACCAGTTTTTTAACTTCACGATTTCCTCGAATCTGTGAAAAAGCACCTATAAAGAAAAAACATTTCAGCCAAAAAAAAATACTTTCCACCATATAAGGTTGGCAACTTTCTAAAGAAGGGAGAAAATGCCCGGCATGATTGCATTTTAGATTCTTTGGTACCGTTTCGTAAAATAAAGTTCATTTGACGAGCGATATTACGCGTATTGTGATAAAACTTCAATTTTTATTTCAGTTTCAAAACTTTAATGGTTACTTGCGTCAACTGTCAAATCAGCAAACTATGAGAAAATGTACTGACACTATTGAAAACGGGTGTGCTCAATTTGCATGCAAATCTTTAAACCTTCAAACTGGTTGGTGGAAAGAAATTAAGCATTATAGTGCTGGAACCGACTTCATGCTTATACAAACATGTTAGATCCAGGCCAGACAGCAAGTAAATTGGCGGCTTGTCAGTGACCTGTTTATTACTCTGAGTATCTTACCCCCAACGAATTTAAGCAGATATTTAAGATTTTGGACGACACAAAATCTGTTTCATAAAATATCCCAGCGTTCTAACGGTTAAAAAGAGAGATGATGACCAACCACTGTCCAGGGTTATAAATTTCGCCTGGGAATATTTTAGAAGGCTTATAGAGAATAGATGGTTGTTGTCGTGAATTAGAAATGTTATCGAACAAGGTAAAGGAATAGTATCCGGTGAGCCGAAAACGAATCGGATAACAATCCGAAGCCAAGCCCGATAATCTTTCTTATTCAAAGATAACAACCGTCTATTTTTTTTTTTAACCTATATGGATTTAAATAAACAAACAAGAAAAGAAAATCGAACAAGAAAGCAGAGATAAAAAACAGTTAATCAAAACTGACAGGTGCGTGAAGAGATCACGTGATTAAGTGACGGATATAAAAAATGTTATACGGCACCCTGTTATCGGTCCTTATATTACCCAGGTGACAGGAAAAAAACATTCTTGTCAGAGTTTTAACTATACGGCTCACGCTTTTTGTATGCACATATTTCAGAATTCAGTATATTTTTAGGTCTACGTGTGCCAACCAATAATGAATCTTGTGTAAAAGTAATAAGATATATCTTACGAAATGTGTGATCACAGCAAAACGTCATCGCGAATATTTCTGATAAATCATGTTAGTTAAAATTTTCACATGCTAAAAGAAATTCAGTGTTAGAAGTGCAGAACTGTGCACGGTACTCGTTAAGATAAACATCAATACAGACGGTGTTTTGCGACGAAACTAATTATGTGACTATAGCAGCGGACAAAGATATACAAAAAACAACGAACAGTCATAAGATTTATGGGTAATATATGGGGAAAAAATGACATTGCGAAGCGATACAATCTGAAATTGGATTTAAATTGAGTTTTCTTGTTGAATATATTTTGCGCATCAAATTGTTGCAATATTTTTGTTGACAAGATAGGAAAAAAGGGTATCAATCTTTCAACGCAGACATGACTGAATGAAAATGTGTTACTGATGCATCCGTGTAATAGTTCCGCTATATTTCGGACAAACAATCGCCAATAGAGATTTTAGGGATACATGTATCCGAAATACATTTGGATACCTTTAAAAGTATGTCCGAAAGAATGCAAACTGAATATTGGATATCTCTAAACAGTTTAGGAGTGGCTGTATGTCCGAAAGAATGCAAACTGAATTTTGGATATCTCTTAAAACTTTAGGAGTGGCTGTATGTCCGAAAGAATGCAAACTGAATTTGGGATACCTCTAAAAACATTAAGAGTGGCTGTATGTCTGAAATAATGCACACTGAATATTGGATATCTCTAAAAACTTTAGGAGTGGCTGTATGTCTGAAATAATGCAAACTGAATTTGGGATACCTCTAAAAACATTAGGAGTGGCTGGATGTCTGAAATAATGAACACTGAATATTGGATATCTCTAAAAACTCTAGGAGTGGCTGTATGTCCGAAAGAATGCAAACTGAATTTTGGATATCTCTTAAAACTTAAGGATTGGCTGTATGTCCGAAATAATGCAAACTGAATTTTGAATATCTCTAAAAACGTAAGGAGTGGCTGTATGTCCGATATACAGCAAACTGAATTTTGGATACCTCTAAAAACTTTAGGAGTGGCTGTATGTCCGAAAGAATGCAAACTGAATTTCGGATATCTCTTTAAACTTTAGGAGTGGCTGTATGTCTGAAATAATGCACACTGAATATTGGATATCTCTAAAAACTTTAGGAGTGGCTGTATGTCTGAAATAATGGATATCTCTTAAACTGGATTGGCTGTATGTCCGAAATAATGCAAACTGAATTTTGAATATCTCTAAAAACGTAAGGAGTGGCTGTATGTCCGATATACAGCAAACTGAATTTTGGATACCTCTAAAAACTTTAGGAGTGGCTGTATGTCCGAAAGAATGCAAACTGAATTTCGGATATCTCTTTAAACTTTAGGAGTGGCTGTATGTCTGAAATAATGCACACTGAATATTGGATATCTCTAAAAACTCTAGGAGTGGCTGTATGTCCGAAAGAATGCAAACTGAATTTTGGATATCTCTTAAAACTTAAGGATTGGCTGTATGTCCGAAATAATGCAAACTGAATTTTGAATATCTCTAAAAACGTAAGGAGTGGCTGTATGTCCGATATACAGCAAACTGAATTTTGGATACCTCTAAAAACTTTAGGAGTGGCTGTATGTCCGAAAGAATGCAAACTGAATTTCGGATATCTCTTTAAACTTTAGGAGTGGCTGTATGTCCCAAATAATGCAAACTGAATTTTAGATATCTCTTAAAACTTAAGGAGTGGCTGTATGTCCCAAATAATGCAAACTGAATTTTGGATATCACTTAAAACTTTAGGAGAGGCTGTATGTCTGATATAATGCAAACCGAATTTTGGATATCTCTAAAAACTTTAGGAGTGGTTGTATGTCCCAAATAATGCAAACTGAATTTTGGATATCACTTAAAAGTTTAGGAGTGGCTGTATGTCCCAAATAATGCAAACTGAATTTTGGATATCACTTAAAAGTTTAGGAGTGGCTGTATGTCCCAAATAATGCAAACTGAATTTTGGATATCACTTAAAAGTTTAGGAGTGGCTGTATGTCCCAAATAATGCACACTGAATTTTGGATATCACTTAAAACTTTAGGAGTGGCTGTATGTCTGATATAATGCAAACTGAATTTTGGATATCTCTAAAAACTTTAGGAGTGGTTGTATGTCCCAAATAATGCAAACTGAATTTTGGATATCACTTAATAGTTTAGGAGTGGTTGTATGTCCCAAATAATGCAAACTGAATTTTGGATATCACTTAAAAGTTTAGGAGTGGCTGTATGTCCCAAATAATGCATGTGGCCGTTTTTTAGACAAAACCCAATTTCAAAATTTGACAGGGGGTCATTATATTCACCCATTTAAGCTTTGGGTTGTTTGCTTATATATTCATTTTAGTAAATATGGCTAAATAATTTAAATTAAAAACCTGAAATCCTCTTCATCGAACTGTTTTATTTTTCAAGTGAACCTTCCAAACAACCTGTCGGGTTTTTTCTCTGACAGAAACATGCTTTGATTGACATTTAAGATCATCTTTAAAACATGCTTGTGTACAGACGAGAACATTTGAAAGACGAAATAAAGTAGAGGTGAAGAATCAGGAAATCTGAATTATAAAACTTGCTAATCTGTGTTATTTCTGGTTTACCTTCACATTTAAGTTGTGCTGATGGTGTTTTGTGGTGAAAACTATTTGAATCTGTCCAAAAGTTTACCAAATTATATAGTTTGATATAGCATTTATCTCCTTTAGTGAACCTTTATAGCCGGATCATGAAACCTTTCCAATTCCATCTCTTTCTAGACTCATTTCACATTTGCAAAACATACATCACTGCAGAATCCATTTGAAAACAAATGTTGGTAATTTAAAGTGATTTTTCTTTAAATGCAGCATATACTGGTCGAAAGTAACGGTAGTACCAATACCTTAGACTATAGTCAATATTTTAACCCGGTACCACGCTATGATATGGTTGATAATGTCCTCAATTCAAGCTCGAAAGTTTGATTCTTTAGAATTTTTCGACTTAAGACTATATTGAAAGGGATTTAAAAAAAAAAATGGAATAGCACAGAAGTACATTTCTATGTTTTGGATTTAAATGGAATAGCCTATTTGTCCCGTATTTAAGATTTCCCCCACGCATGTCCGTATAACGAAGACACTTTAAAAGGTGTATATTACTCTCGTGGTTAAACCGATGTGTTGGAAACTGATAAACTCCGACTCAGAATAACCAATCACGGTGTTGCAATGGTATTTGTATTGTTTCGGTTAAAACAATGTCTAACTTGTTTGATAATTCCAACAGCTTTGCCTATGTTCAATATTTCAACGATAGGTTTGTCGATGCCACAATATTATTAGTGTCAAAAATGTCCTGAATTGAAGCTCGAAAAGTATATTCTATAAAGATTTTAGAGATTAAACATTTTTAAAATGGTTTAAAAAATCGAAACAGTGGTAAAGCGCATCTTAATATTTTGGATTTAAATGGGACAGTCTATGTGTCCCGTATTTAGGCTTTCTTTTTATGCATTTGTGTTCGTATTAGTTGGACACATGCACATGTGTATAGTGCTCTCGTGGTATAACAGAATAATTGGAAACAAATGAATTCCAACTCAGAACGCTCATCACAATAGTGCGATGGTATTTGGCATTTTTCGTTTGAATCAATATCTCACTGTACGAAAAGATTGAATGCAAAAAATAAAAGAGACATAGTACAAAAAGTCGGCCACAAAAAGGATGTGTTTAATCTATATCTAATCCAACATGCGACTAATATATCACCATTAACCTCATTCAGTCGCACCGTATGATTGTATATTTGGTAAGCGTAACCAATAAATTATCGTTACGCATGCAATCTACGGTCGTAAATTTCGTTATCGTTAGTAACAAATCAACCTATCAATCACTGTTCTTATGGTTTCTGGATTAAAATGACGTTTTCGGATTTTAGAGGTTCACTTTGGACGACTTTATAATGCTTTTTTAATCAACATGGATTGAGAAACAAGTTCTTACAAGTTTTGTTTTTGTTTAAACATATTTCATTACAAAAATATTTCATAAGTGGGTTGGGACGGAAGCTTTTAGCCTCTCGAGTCTCTATCCAGTTATTTATTCCAAACACTCTCGATCCTGCTTTCTGAAAACCAAACAAGTACTAGCGCCGAACTTGATACATGAAACCAACAACCTGCTGTTTGGTAAATAATTAACTCTTTACTACCTGCAGACGACATTTTTATTTGAAGCAGACGACTTTAGAAATGCTTCGTAAAAATGAGAAAATACGTTCAGTTCTGCAATTGTGAAATGTGAGTAGATTGAAAAACCATTGTGGGAAAAGGAAAAACTACTCGTGACAATAAATTTCTCCTTTTTCCAAAATGCTTTTTGAAAGTCCTCTGCTACAAGACGCAAACATATGGTGTAATGTGGTAATGCCATAACATATCCCCCACACCAGAATTAGTAACTGGTCCATATTGAAAAGAACAGCCGACGACACGATTGTAAATAAAAAAAAAATTTTTGGTAAGGGATAGAAACCATTGTAATAAAAATATAATAGAAGAATTGAGCAATATATTCTTCAATCAAAGTTGTTTTTAAAGTCTTCCGCAGCATTTGCGGTAAGCAGAGTTCTGTTGGAGTAGTGGGTATATAGTACATTTCAACTGGAACTCCAATTTACCAGTTTTATTCCAATGTGCTCTATTCCAACTTTCGGATAAATTATTTTGCTAGACAATACCATATTGTAACCAAGGTGAGGAAAAAATGTAGCAAGACATGAACTCGAACAGGGACCTCCGCGAACGCTCTACCAACTGAGCTCTCTGGCCCGCTTACGCATTTAACTCCTCCTTGTGAATCAAGAACCCTACTACAATATAATGATGAAATAACGAAATAAAAAAATAAAAATGCATTCATGCTTAGATTTTCCTTTTGCTCCATATCAACTTGTATGAAACATTAATAAAAGGCCTATAAGGTCCTCTGCAACATATGTGTTAATTAGTGTTACTTACTTAATTTGTATCGATTGTGAAACAAGTTCTTACAGCTTAAATTAATCACTATTGATTCTACTTCCTGGATCATAACCATTCCTCGCATATGCGGTAAGGGAAGGCATGATGAAGTTTGGAGTGAAGTAAACATTTCAGGTGAAATCATCGTATACCCATCAATTCACAAAACCATAAAATGATGAAATAGCAAAATGATAGTTGTACTTTTATACTTAGATTTCACAACATTTAGACGTCGATTTTTTGAAAGCACCTTTTGCATAGCGACACTATATACCAGGAAGTAGTTGTGCATTTACTTACGATAACTGAGATTCTGTACAATACCATCGGAACTACTCGGGTTTTTCCGTGAGCTGAGAAATACGCTTTATTGGATTTACCCCATGTGTTCAGATTGGTATAATACGATATTTTACAAAAAAGGATAATTTGCTCAATGTCATTGTTAAGTTGCACTACTACAGATTATATTTTACAACAAAGCGATTGTGTTATACACGTGAATGAAAATATGGAAATATACAAAAGTCACAGAAGACGGCCAGAAGTCGTCATAACATTATAAGTAGAGTGTCAACCGAAATTATTCCATAAGGTCAACAATGGTGAAGGGCATACATGTAGGCGTAGCTTAAAAAGTAGATCTAACTGATCTTAATGTTGCAACTGGTTCATGTTGATTAAAGGACATTTTCTACAGATTTATAACAAAATAATCCTTTCATAGAATTTTCTTAATTTTTGATATGTTATTTAAAATTTTATTGTGAATTCAAAAATGAAAAGAAAAAATGCAGGTCGACGAGTTTCCATGGCAACCGTTCTGGACAAAAATGTCAAATTGACCATACCATCTTCAAAGGTAATAAAATCATTTCTGGAAGGTTTATTAACAAAAAAAACATGAATTCATATATCCAATACTTTATCATTCAATGTTATTTAAGGTTACTACAATCTGAACAATTCTTGTAGTCCAAATCAGTTTTTCAAATGTTATTATTCGACAGAAAACATTGAAAATTGATATGTATATTACAAATAAATGAAGATATCTAAAAATTGCTTTCATAGAGTTTTCTTATTTTTCAGTATGTGAAGTAAAATTTAATATTGAAAAACAAAATAATAAAAATGTTGACGAGTTACTTTTTCTGTAAAATGACAGCTTCCATGGTAACAGTATTTGAAAAAATCAATAAAAAACGACTACAATAACTTTAAACTTGAAAAATAGAAGCTGGTGGCTTAACATGCATGAGAAAAATGTAATATTGTCTCTATGATAGTTTTATGGATAATATGATTGAAAAAATTGCATACAGTAAATTTTATCCGAATAAAAACGTTTATACGACTACTGAGCAAGCACCCCTTCGGTAACAGTTTATTATCTCCCTTGGATGCGCAGATGAAGTACGCAGAAAAAAATACCGAGAACGTCCTTAAAGGCACAAGTAACTATCGGATTTTTGGGAAATATCTATTAATGAATGCTGAAACACTAAACACTAGACAGTGCAACTAAACCATTGCCTTCGGCCAAACGCACATTTTCGGGCATGGGCATTAAAAGGTCTGAAACAGGCGGTAACAATCGATAAACAAGACAATATTTAACCAAATGGTGGATTTGGGCCGATTATGGGATAAGCAGATCTCAATTAGGGACATGCCACATAAACAACGCTTGTAATGCGGTCAGTTTGTTTATGTAGTTATTTAAGACGGTGGCATTAAGTATATTACTTATTTTAAGCATGGATTAAATCTGTTTCGAGCCCTTGGATTTGAGACGGGGCTCTCTAAAAGGTTTCCGGATACAATCTGTTAAATGTACAACAAATAGCAATTAAAGGCAAGTCCGGGGGTAACCGATACATTGGAGCGAATCTTGTCTATTGAGGGTCTTTGATTACGTGTAAAGGTATGATAATAGAAGTTTTAATCAAGAAGTATTTCACATGCGTTAATAATAGAAATATCCTATGTTGTTGTCACTCAATAGAATCGTCTCGTTGATACGATAGATAGATAGATTTATTTTGGAAGCGGAAGCATATATATAGTTTACAACATAACATAGAATAAAATAATAAGCATTATTAAATATTATATCATGAAAACCATGAAATGCTCACCAACACCAAGGTTAACACAAAAAAAGAACAAGTAAGCCCTTATTTTCATTGTGTAAGATGAGTACCCACAACATAGTGTTCAGAGAAGCATTTAAGAAGCTAGTTATGAGAAAACGCTTTTAATCTGATACAATGGAATAAACATGGAAAAAATAATATAAACATTGAACACGCTGGTACCAAGTCTAACTTGACGCATTCGTTGGTCTCTTTTTAAACAAACCTTTGAACTTTTGATACGTCTAAAACAGCCGATTTAATGTATTTTTGGAAATATAATCTATAATTAGATGCTGTATTTATGGCAGATTATGTTAACTTTTTTGGTTTTTGTGCAGACCTTATGGTGTATGGTGTTTTTCTTGATTTTCTTTTTAATTTATTTTGCGGTTCGATTTCTGAATCCTGACCATCCCGTGTCATTTTAGCCTGTAACTGTCTTTTCTTATCGTAGCGCAATAAATAACACTTATTTACCATAGTGCACACTTATTTACCATAGTGCACACTTATTTACCATAGTGCACACTTATCTACCATAGTGCACACTTATTTACCATAGTGCACACTTATTTACCATAGTGCACACTTATTTACCATAGTACACACTTATTTACCATAGTGCATACTTATTTACCATAGTGCACACTTATTTTCCATAATGTACACATATTTACCATAGTGCACACTTATTTACCATAGTGCACACTTATTTACCATAGTGCACACTTATTTACCATAGTGCACACTTATTTACCATAGTACACACTTATTTACCATAGTACACACTTATTTACCATAGTACACACTTATTTACCATAGTACACACTTATTTACCATAGTGCACACTTATTTACCATAGTGCACACTTATTTACCATAGTGCACACTTATTTACCATAGTACACACTTATTTACCATAGTACACACTTATTTACCATAGTACACACTTATTTACCATAGTACACACTTATTTACCATAGTACACACTTATTTACCATAGTGCACACTTATTTACCATAGTGCACACTTATTTACCATAGTGCACACTTATTTACCATAGTACACACTTATTTACCATATTACACACTTATTTACCATAGTGCATACTAATTCACCATAGTGCACACTTATTTACCATAGTGAACACTTATTTACCATAGTGCACACTTATTTACCATAGTGCACACTTATTTACCATAGTGCACACTTATTTACCATAGTGCACACTTATTTTATCATATCTATCTTTTATATATGGATTATACATCAGGACATTGGTATTTTATTTATGTTGCGATTCATGGATTGTAATGATGGGGGAAGACATAAAACTGTTCTGCTCATAAGAGCTGGTCAAGGCGGCCAGAACCATCAGCATAACGTAATTTAATCGGGAGATCACGTCTGATCACAATTCCAACTCCAGAATCGGGATATGAAACCACGAGGAGATATGGCATTTGAACCGTAGTCCAGTGGAAGGGCGTAAGCTTTGGGATCGGAGGGTTCCAGATTTGAGACCATCGGAATTTTCCTGGGAAAAAAGTGCACTCTATGTTGCTCTTCTCCACCAAGGTGTATAAATGGGTTCCTGTGAGGTAACAAACGAATGTGCCGTGGCTGCATTTACGCCATATGTATACGGCCAGTTTATCACCCAGTGATCGGGGAGGTAATTAAAAAAGTCACCTGAGTATGCCTAGCATACATAGTAGACTGTAAGCCCTAGCCTTTAATTACTAGTTCTGTACTCTAACAACTAGGCCACAGAGGCCCCCATAACTGCACTAGCGTAAGTTGCACAGAGGGAGATTAAAAAGAGTGTTGGTCTTATGTATATTTCATGTCACCATGAACCTCGAACTTTAATTCACATGGCCCCTCTCCGCGTGGGTTTAAATCCCGGTGACAGATTTTGGATTTTGATGAGAGGCAGTCACAACATAACTGAAATAATGTTGACGCGATGTTAAACCCCATTTAAATGAATCAACTGCTTGTATGTGTTGCATGACAGCGCATTCACACACCATGAAGTCAAAGACAAGGAAGTAACACGTTTCTTTATAGGTACTCTCAGCATAACAAACCAGTAATACAAGGTATAAAAACCACAGAGATAAAATGAGAAATAATTCAATCGTTTGGTCACCAGTATGTCAGCACGATGTCTGTCCTACATTAGAAAAAAACCTTTACGTTTTATGTTTTATTCTTTTCGTCTGGTGGTGCTACCAAATCGGAACAAGACACACACTCCTGTATAGCGGGAACGAGTCAGGATGTCGATTCGTTGTAATCCCGACAAGTGCACACTTAAACCTGCTTGTTCACAGATGTGAGGAAACTTGGAAATCAAAGCGTAATATATCTAAAACTGTACATCAGCTGTATTGTTGTACGATACAAACTGGATAATAGCTGCTGGAAGAACATTTAATTGGAATTTATGTTTTGGGGCCTGTCTACATTGAACTTATATGTCTCTTAATCCTAAAATGTTGTCATGGTTTGGAGAACTAATGCATACAGATTGTACATACTTATACGGGTATATATTGACCCTTCCTTAATTGATGATGCTTTCAATCGCTACTTTTGATTTTCTTTTTCATTCAACAAAATAAAGATTATAGTGTAACATGTAATTTTGACTTTGACATGTTTTCATCAGTATACAAGAACTTTTAACTTGTGAGGTCTACGTGGCCTATTAGATAAGATACAGCAACTTTAGTACAATCGACACTATTGTAAACCCCGAATAAAATCAACCAATAAACATAACTCCAGTTGTATGGAACGTAGATATGCCCAATACTCTATACAAGAAGAGGGTTGGCTGTTTGAATGGTTGTGTATCCTTGATTTAAAACACTACCATATCATTTCCTTATAAGCTCAAACCATCTTTTTCAAGTCAATTTGTTGTATACCACTGATAAGCTTGATCTTTGGGATTTTATATCGCAGGCAACAGTATATCAGTAATATCAACGATGTCTTGTTCATACTTGATGGGGGAAAACCCCAAGCTTAACTGCATTAAATAGCTGAGATGGGTTTAATCGTCGGAATCTCGTTAGTTAGTCATGTATATACCTCAAGAAACACAAACACAAACATTTCTCCTTCAAAACTTGATAGAATCCACACGAAAAGACAAAAATTACTTGATTAATTCATCTTTTTGTCACGAGCGTTACATCTGTCGACTTGTGAAGTTATTTCAAGATACGAGCTTATAAGAAGAATTGAGAAACTAGTTTGCATTACATGCCCTTTAAATTAGATTGTAGTAATTAATGATATCACGACAGGAACCAGTCTATGGTCCAACATGCTTGTTATTTGGAAAAGAATCAGCATACATTTAACTATAGTGTATCTTTGTATGATATATATCCCTAAGATATCCTATTCCTTGCAATACCTAATGTTAGTCAAACCATACATTCGTCCATGTGTCACAGTCAAACCATACATTCGTCCATGTGTCACAGTCAAACCATACATTCGTCCATGTGTCACAGTCAAACCATACATTCGTCCATGTGTCACAATGTCTCACAAGTGAAATTATAGCTATGTAATTGGCTTGCTGTTTATCTTATGTAGATGATAGCTGCCAGTGTATTGGCATAGTAAAGTCAACATTTAGTTAAAGGGAAATAACCGATGGTCGACGGCTTTAAAATAAACTTACAAGTTTTCATAAAGAAACGTGTAGTCTTGACAGAGTTTGTTATCATCGGAATCCATTTTATCAATATCATTCATCTTGCCTATTTTAGGAATCATGTTGCTATGACTTTCGCCCACTAGTTAGAGTTTTGTCTGGGTAAGCGGTAAAACCACTGCATTTTATATTGCATATCTTAACCAAATTAGCATATGAGCAATGGAACATGGTGAATCGGGGTGCTAAACATAACATAACTTTGGTGAGCATTAAACATTAAATAACATGTTTATAGCTTACAAAATATATTCATAAAGCATGTGTGAAGACGTGTGTACAATTCATAATTTCTAATACATTTCAGAGAAGTATTGTTGAAGTAATGATGGAAATATCGGAGAGTAATTTTAAAGTTAAAAGCCATATACTTATATAATCACCTGTATCGTCTCCCAGCTTCTAGATGCCCACAGCCACAGCTTGTTGTAAGTTGAAATTGTGTGCATACAGAAGCCAGATGACGAGTTTTCACTTTACATATCCCTAAACCCTAGCATGTATATAAAAGTAAAATAGTTTATTCAAACAAGAAACATACATCACAAAATCAAATTGTGAGAAACAATTAGGTATTACAGTTAAATATCAACTTTAAAAAAGTTGAAGAAAAATATAGTAACACATACAATAATGTGTACTATTGATATGTACAAAAAACACAACAACTGTTACAATATGAGTCAACTATGTCTGCTCTCGACAATTGGATGCAGTATATATAAATTTAGACACATTGTTTATTATTTTTATCGATTTTGAGCACATGAGTAGTTCGAATTAATTCAAATTTTGCCATTGATAGAGGCATTTCTTAAGATACTTTTTACGCATTTCACAGTATTTGGGACAAATAAGTAAAAAGTGGTATTCATTTTGAATAACATTTATATTATAGTTGGTACAAATTTTGTCTTTTCTTGGGATGTTGGTAAATCTTCCTTATTCTATTGCTAGATGGTGAGATGATAATCTGAATTGTGTAAATGCAATTTTATATTTATTTTCGTTAATTCAGTATAGGTATTTTTCCCTTTCAAAATCATGCTTGTAAATGTTTTATGATTCAAGTCTTTTCGAGTTATTTATATTTGAGTACCATTGTTGTTTGTATATGTCAAGAATTCGCTGTTTGATTGACTTAAAGTTTATATCTTGTGTATCATTAGTTAGCCATAGAATTGACATTCCAATCTTATTTAAAATATTCTTTAATTTAGTGGCCCAGTTAAGATTAGTGTAGGTCATATTGTTTTCATGATCGTTATATAACATTTTATATTTTTTAACAAGAGAATAACCAATGGTTTTGAAGAGTTACTGTGACTTACAAATAAGTAAGGAAAAAATCAAGATCACGAAGAAGACCAGCCATTAACACTCTTGGCGAGCATAACATCCTTTCCACACGATGTTTTTTTTCTTTATTCCATCTAATATATCTTTATTGTAACACACATAGCTTAAAGGGCTTGCATACGTCGGTTATGGCTGACATTTTAATAAGGGCAAAACCTTGTCCGTTGTTTCACCTTTTTATAGGGGTCTATCTGGTTGATAGGCTCGTGTCCTGGACTGTGTGTATTCAAAATTGCAATTCGAAAGTCCGTAACCGCAACATGAGCTAAAAACTGAGATGATCTATCCAAACAAGATGATCTATCCAAACAAGATGAAAACAAGATGATCTATCCAAACAAGATGATCTATCCAAACAAGATGATCTATCCACAAACAAGATGATCTATCCAAACAAGATGATCTATCCAAACAAGATGATCTATCAAAACAAGATGATCTATCCAAACAGATGATCTATCCAAACAAGATGATCTATCCAAACAAGATGATCTATCCAAACAAGATGATCTATCCAAACAAGATGATCTATCCAAAAAAGATGATCTATCCAAAAAAGATGATCTATCCAAAAAAGATGATCTATCCAAACAAGATGATCTATCCAAACAAGATGATCTATCCAAACAGATGATCTATCCAAACAAGATGATCTATCCAAACAAGATGATCTATCCAAACAAGATGATCTATCCAAACAAGATGATCTATCCAAACAAGATGATCTATCCAAACAAGATGATCTATCCAAAAAAGATGATCTATCCAAAAAAGATGATCTATCCAAAAAAGATGATCTATCCAAACAAGATGATCTATCCAAACAAGATGATCTATCCAAACAGATGATCTATCCAAACAAGTTGATCTATCCAAACAAGATGATCTATCCAAACAAGATGATCTATCCAAACAAGATGATCTATCCAAACAAGATGATCTATCCAAATCTAAGATGATCTATCCAAACAAGATGATCTATCCAAACAAGATGATCTATCCAAACAAGATGATCTATCCAAACAGATGATCTATCCAAACAAGATGATATATCCAAACAAGATGATCTATCCAAACAAGATGATCTATCCAAACAAGATGATCTATCCAAACAAGATTATCTATACAAACAAGCTGATCTATCAAAACAAGATGATCTATCCAAACAAGTTGATCTATCCAAACAAGATGATCTATCCAAACAAGATGATCTATACAAACAAGCTGATCTATCCAAACAAGTTGATCTATCTAAACAAGTTGATCTATACAAACAAGCTGATCTATCCAAACAAGTTGATCTATCCAAACAAGATGATCTATCCAACAGATGATCTATCCAAACAAGATGATCTATCCAAACAAGATGATCTATCCAGACAAGATGATCTATCCAAACAAGATGATCTATCCAAACAAGATGATCTATCCAAGCAAGTTGATCTATCCAAACAGATGATTGTGCAGCAAATTGTACCACTTGGTGGTTTGAGTATCATTATTGATCAGAACAAATATTTGCCTTTGACATAGAATTGGAAATAGCATGATATCTTCTGGTTTTACAAACAGTGTATCAGGAGGATGCATTTTGGAGTCCCTTCGTCGAGGAAAAATACGAAATCTCATTTAATTTCACCAGTTCAAAACTGGAACTTTTCTTGTGGGTGGTTGAATTCAATAAGGGTTGAATCATTGGTTTAGATTGTTTTAATTCATTGTCTTAAAAAGCAGAAAAATAACAAAAACCTACCTTGAAAACGCTTAACCGGAAGTTGCGCAACCGGTTTAATCGTCAGCACCATGGTGGTGCAGTGGAGTGATCACCGACAGTGATGGTATTGGATTGACGACAACTCAGTTGGAAATAGACACCGTCTGTTATGGTAATTGAACAAATGTTTGTATTATGTAATAGCATATAGCATTAAGGTCTTTGAACTTTTGGAATAGCGCTTTTCGATTCTGCACTATATTTACTTAACAAATATTTGCACGAAATGCATATGACGGTTTTGCAAAATTTACAGAGAAAATATTTTACTTCATATGTACTCGTTTAAATCATCTGTTGTGTGGTGAGAGTTAACAAACTACCCTGGCGTGAAAATGAATGCTCCTTAGATATAGATTCTCCTGTTGACACAATGATTATTTTCTGGAACCTTAAATTGAAAGGAAAAAATGCGCTAATCTCCTGCATTTTATTTTGAACAATCTTCAAGCCATCTTAAGAGTATTTGAAAGAGCAACACTACGATGTTGTTCCTAACTCAGATGACCGAAGCTGTAACTGTGTAGGATGACAAAGCTACGTCTGGATCATTCGTACACTGTTGTTCCGATGTGCTACAATGTTTGAATCCACAACACTCCTATCTTTCCAACGATGCTCTGCCCTAGAATCGCTGTAGACGATGTGGTTTTAAAACATGTTTTTCGTGGGAAAGTGGTTAATGTGTTGGACTTGCAGCTAGGGGTCACAAGTTCAATCTCCATCGGCGACGCTGGTTATGCGGGAATGTCATTAAGTAAGATATTTCAAATGTTCAACTGGTTAAACTGTATAACAGATAAATTAAAGTGTTAGCGCCGCATTAGACTCTAAGCGGGGTCAATATACACTTTGACCTCCCAGAAAAATGCAACAAAAGGTATTTTAACTGATTCTGATAGGGTAGGATGCCCTTTATAACATATCAATACTTTATCAAAATCCTACTTCTGGAAAGATGTTTTTCAAGATGGTCGCCAAAACCTATTTATGATCATAACTTTGTTACTATCCACTCAAAATTGATAATTCTTTTGGAGGTTGTGCGATTTTTTCCCATATAATGATTTAATATAAATTAAGTGTTGGCGCCGCATCAGACTCTATACCCAGCAAGAGCATGTAATCAAGTTTCACCGATCATATTTATATCTCAGTGCCAAGGTTCAAAGAACTTTTCCACGAAACACTAAACTATTAGCTAGCAACCAGATAGATTTTGCTGAGCAGTACCGTCACAGAGAAATCTTCGACATTCTCATTTATCTGTTCTTAGATATTTGAAATAATATAGGTAATAAAGGAGGCTAGACTTGGAGATTTGCAAGATAATATCCAAGACTACTCACCTATACTACTAAAATACCAAACACAATTATATAGGATGTAATTGGATCATCCAATGCTTCATAATAGCTCGTCTCAACGTACCTCCTAATAAAAGTCGGTAAACATCGCCCATTCCGACATCGTCCAAAAAGGTAACGGACGTCGCTCGGCGGTAATTGTCGGCACCTACCGATATTTGTCGACATTTTATTTTCCAATATCTATTAGATGTAGTATTAACTTTAAATAAACAATTGTAACAAAAGAAAAAAGTCAAAACTAGCACTTAAACATTTTGTCACAGCAATTCATTTCCAATACCACACATATTTCTCTTGTTAACGTTGTCGTTTGGTGTTTTAAAAATTGGACCAGTAAGAAAACTTTAGGAGGAAAATGGGTTACAGAGGGCATTAACCTTTTTAACGCACGCACATGCGCAATGTCAATCTGCCTTCGCCGCTATCTAACCCATGTCATAAGCACAGTTATTGATTTTGAAAGTCGTCATGCATTGTCCTCAAAGTTTGTCTTGTTTTAACTATATGCTGGTTGTAAAAAGTCTTATTGCAACAGGCGACGTTAAAACAATAACAAGAATGGTCATAGTTACCTATTTCTGCGTAAGAGACGTATTTTCTGGAATTACTCATTAAATTCTTCTTTAATAAATTTTCTTTTGGTACCAAATAAATGTAATTTTATTGCAACGATTCGAACAATTTCCCAGATATAATTAGATAAGAAAAATAACGATAACCGCACGGTGTGTTAATTCAATGAATATTCTTAGTTCATTCTAACGCTTTGGCATTACGCCTTCTTCAGAGATAACAAACGATGGGACTTGACGTCATATAAACCGACGTTATCATGTTACAAAATTTCGCGGCATTTTGACTAAACTGCAGTAGGCGACAATGCATTAAACTGCAAAAATGTCGTATCATAAACATAAAACCGATGGCTAAGTGCAAATCCAACTTCTCATTTGTAAAGATGGAATTATATTACTTTTTCACAAAGACATTGAAGTATGCAATGCATACGATGAACACAAAACATTAAGCAAGTGTGTCGTAGGACAAAGTCTGTTTTAAAGTGCCAAGAAAATATTATCCATCATATTGCTTTTGAAATAATTCATCTAAGAAAGCCTCTTGTCTAAACCTCTGAAATCTAACGTGAAACACATTAATCTATCAGCCGATTTTTTAATGATTACCCACACAATTAGAACTATCATATAACTTCTGAAATACATGTACTGTATGGACACGGGTTTCATTATACCTCTCATGTACATGTTTGACCTTGGTACTCAAATGTCACGTTTACAGACCTTTGTTCTTGCTACTGACTAAGCTGTTGGACTCTGCCGGAACAATCGGGAGCTGATGTAGGTTGACACGTGAATAACGTTCACATTATTCCGTATGGAAAGGCTTCGTATATGGATAACTAATTTCACCTATTTTCTTTTAATTATGGTATTTTAAAAGTCGTTTAAACAGCAGACGGCAAACTTAAAACTTGGACTAAGTCTGCAATTCTTAACACAATTGCGTTGAAACATTTTTGACAAAAAAGTAACGTAAATTCGAGTAAATTTCTCCTTTAATGACAGTTACTGCTGTAGTATTTCGCTGAAAGTATTTCGCTGAAAGTATGTCAAATTGAGGCAATATGAAGTAAGGGGTTAATGACGAGCGTCTGACTGGATAAATATTGACATTTCTCTATGGAGTGAGTAGAAGGTACCTGGTAATATCGCGTATATGTTTGGTTTGTGAATATTTAATACGGTTACTGGCCTAAAGGTTGACGTCCTACGTCAACAATGTCCTTAAACTCTGACACAAAAAAACCTCGATCTGTTGTTTCCTTTTCCCAAATTGTCATGATCATATCTTATCAACTTAGAAAGATTAGCATAGACGGCCTTCAAACGTTTTAACGATTTCTAGAAAACTTAAAAATTGTGTAACTTGATAATGTTGTAATTTACCGGGTCAATTGTAATTGACATCGACCGTTGCAATGGTATCCATCCAGCTTAAAGCGTTTCACTCGTGTCTACCCGGTATACATGTGCATCTATTGTGTGAAACATTGGCCTTTTTCGACAGCTAAATGTAGGTCTGTTCAACCTAATGAGATAGTGTCGGTTAGTCAACAAGCCAAATAAATAGTAAAGTCGAATTTTCAACAATCAATATTGAAAAGAATTAAGTTTTTAGTCGAGTTTTTAACAAAATGGTGTTTTGAAATTAACATTGAAAAGGCTCTAATTTGTGGGGGTTTAAAAAGCGCGGTTCAATTACATCTGATGGATTTTACATAAATGAAACCCATGTAGAAACGGTAGATGAATCTACATATTTTGGAATTCGTTTTAACTATAATGGTAATTTCACATTAGCAGTTTAGTATCTGTAAAACCAAGATTCAAAAGCATATGCGAATTTATTGTAATTACTTGATAGAATACAATTCGATGCTAGAACCAAGTTATCTTTCCTTGATTCTATGACAGTGCGTATTATTTTATATGCAGCGGAGGTCTGGGGATTTGATCGTTTAAAAATATGAATAACTTACGCTTACGATTTCTTAGACACATTTTAGGGGTTAAACAACGAACATCCAATAGTGTCACGTGATTTTGGTAGACTACCAACAACGGTTATTTGTAAACAGAGGTCGGTTTAATTTTGGTGTAAAATAATGAATGATCAACCTTTTTATACAAGAGTAGATCTTAAATGTCATGTGGTCGAACCGAATAAAAAAAACAGTTATTGGTCGTCTTGGGCATAGTCACATAAAGTTAAACTTTGCATACGATACAAACTATTCTAAAACTTTCAAAATCCAACAATTTCATCGGTGTTTCAAAAATTAAAAGTCCACATTACAGAAAAACCCCTAAAACTATTGTATGTATTTTAGAATGAGTTCAAAAAAGAATTATTTTACAAGCCATAAATTGATTTTAAAAAAGAGATGTTAACAATAAGTGACTCCAAGATCTGTATTCTAACCACTGGGCTTCGGAGCCCCTTTCACATTTTATTAAGTTGTATGAAGTGTCAGGATTTTGTTTTAAAAAAAACACATACCAGATAGCCTTATATTCATTTGTTAAATCAATTGATGTCTTCTTCGAATATGAATGCTTTATTGACCATAGTCCACCAATTGAATTAAAATATTGACTATACGTAATTGTTTGCTATTTAAGTTTAGTTTGCCCTACTTAGTAGTGTTGACCTGACTTAACTAAAGGTATTATTTGGATATGTATGTATATGTTTGTCTTATCCATATTTCGTATTTTTGTATGGCCAAAGACAACATCTGTCGAATATGCCAGTATATGAAATAAAATAGTGTGGTTAGTGTGTGAGCTGTCACTTTCATTAACTTATAAGATTACTAGAACAAATGTGATATATGATACCAACTACACATTTCAAACCAGTTGGACATGAATGATATCTAACATTGCCTTGCTTTATTGCGTCAACTACATGACTACAAAAAGCTACATTGCGTTCGACAATTGTAATTCAAATTATTCTACCCTACTTAAACCAAAATGTCGCCCAAAAACTGCTTAACTGGGTAATATGAGGTATAAATCATGAAATTCTATGCATGAACATAGCAAGACACCACTTTATCATGACAGTTTAAGGCCTGAACTATTTATTAGCAATGTTTCAATGTGTTATTTTTACGAATTGTGTAGCACAAAATAGCGATAAGCGGTCAGATAAACGAGTGGCGAGCACCTGGTTGGAAATATCACATGGTTCACATAAAAATACTGTTATTTACCAAACACAAAACAACACGAATATTCAAACTGGATAATTTCTCAGATTCCATTGGTCCCAACGATTCATGAAATTCACACAACAATTCTCGGCTAACCTTGTTGTATCGCTAATTAAAAACAAAACAAAACTTATTGCCTTAACTCTTTTACAAGCATTATATTAACATGTTAACGTATTAGCTGGTCTACAAAAGGAAATTTTAAGTTTGTTTTATGTTATTTGTCAATCATCCTAAAATTGACACAATTTTACTGTAAATAAGCGCTATTATGGTTTTCAACCTTGCAATATTGGAACCTTATGCTTATGCAAACATGTAAGATACAGGCCAACCTATTATCTAACCTCTTTGCTACTCTGAGTATAATTCTTCAACAAAATTCATGCAGATTTTTATGGTTTTGAAAACAGACTAGACAAAAGTCTATTTTTAGAAAATTACCAAGCATTCTTGGGTTTAACTTAATGTCTCATGGTTTTGGACAACGTTGTTCTTCATGGTCACACGAAACATCTTCGAAGTTTGAAAGTCTATTTACTTAATGGAAATCAATATGAATCATTAACAAGTAGTTGTGTAACCAATTGCCTTTGTTAATTTAATTATAATTTAATTATTGAAAGACCAGTACCCGTACACTCGCTTTACCTTTTCAGTTTGAGCTAAATCTTTAAATCGAAATAGCTTTGACCTTATGCACCAACCTCAAAGGGACTCAAGCAAACCAACAATGATTCATAATTACTTGTGATATGTTTAACATTACTGATAAACAATACGAATATCGTTTACTTATGTTTGACATATTTTCAGCTCGCCGTGATTTTTTCAAGCGACGTTTATTCTAGAATCGCAGAAGGTCGTATGTATGAAGACAATAATAACCCTTATAGTGCTGGAACCGACTTCATGTTTATGATATCAGGTTAAATCTAGGCCAGCAGCCAAATAAATTAACAGCTGGCCTGTTATCTAACCTGTTTGCTACTCTGAGTAACTCTCCTCATCAAAATTAAGCAGATGTTTAAGGTTTTGGAAACAAAAGGACACAAGAGGATACAAACTTCTATTTTTAGAAAATTACCCAGCATTGTAAGGGATAAAGATCGTATATGTTTGTCTTCAGCCTGGGTTCTAACCAGATGTCTACAAGTTCATGTGGACGCAAGGTGTTACCAACATGGTTAATTCGGTGATAACGGGATTTTTTATTGTGCTTGTCAATCTTACCTTAGGTTTGTGTGCTAGTATTTATTAGACGTTTTGACAATTGTCAACCAATAGATATATCAAATGTCTAAAATGTTCAGTTTCAACATTCAATTCCGAATGATACAACAAAGATAATAAATTAATGAAAACAAAAATATTCTGAATGCATATCGATATTAAAATTTACGAAATTACAAATATATAATATTGGCGCCATCTATTAATTGGATTTCCTTACATATATATCGTCATTGAAAAGCTGAATACCGCTTATATCTAATTCTAATTGGTGAGATACATAACGTTACTTAGATCGAACGGTGATATATCTATATTAATTAACTGTGTTAGAATTTATTCTTAGAAAAACCTTGAATGGTGCAGACTGTTCTATCGTAAATCCTTTTCAGATTTATATACATGTATACCAATACGGTGCATTTCAGTACTAAAACTCCGACACATATTAACTATTTTTATTAATGCAGATATTTACAACTGATCAAAATAAGAATGAAAAGTAGACAAGTAAAAATATCATTAGATATTTTCTATTCACAATATTAAGAAGGAACTATTGTGACAATTCAGTGAAAACAGATCATTCTAACATCGCTGTTGTTTTAAAGTCTTCCGTAGCAGAAACAGTACAGAAAGGGGTCACTAGGCTTATGACTAAGGTTGGGGCCTGCGTGAACAAACTATTAATGTGGTGGAATTGGTACTCGGGGGTCCCAGGCTCTAGCCCCGACGGTACAGTTGGTTTCGTGGGACTATCAAATGGCAAGATACATCAGAGCATTTACACAGTACTGCGTTACCACAGGAAATATCTTATATAACTGACACCTCATTAAAACAAATGCGAGGTCAATTAGCATAGCATTGCTGAAGTACCCATGCAATAATTCCATAACATTTTGGAAAAGTAACCGTCATCAAGTTGCTAGGAGTCCGAAAATCATTCTGACACCTATAAAACATCAGAACCGAGTATACGCCCCAAAAAGCGGGAAGACTATCGTATGGGTTCATCATAGAGAACCAATTGACTCGAAATTGGACCGTATACAGTAATATTCGCCTTAAAGCAAAAGGAAAAGGCATGTCCATTCTTTAAAAAACAATAGCCTTTTTATTTTACAGTTATCATTAATAACTTTTCCTGGTCTCCTTTTTATTAGAAAAGGGTGATTATGGTATCAAAAATCAAAAATAAGAGATACGATGTAGGTTTTGATTTTGTTTTTACATAGACGGCAAACGTTCTGAAATTTATAACACAATCTATATGATTTTCATTTCTTCCCCCACCAGTTTTAGGTCTTTACGCACCCATAACAAACAGGGTGACCATAACGCTGTTCACGGACAGACGAACGTGGGGTGAAGCCCGCTCGATTTGTACGGACAGTGGGGGACAGTTGTTTACCCCGACCACATACTCCTTGTTTATTACGCCGCTGGATGAGTTTATAGACTACGAACCTTGGAGCTTGGTACCAGTATTGTAAGTAACATGACGTTTCAAAGGGATGAATTTTGATTTATCAAAGTTTTTGAACAATGGAGATTATGTGGGATATTAATAAGGATTTATTTTTGTAGCTTATTGTTTTTGTTTTCAATTGTACAATGCTTTGAACGCCTTGACATGGTCATCGCCCAAAGGTAGCAAAAGGAGTTCCTTCGAGATGATTGTATTTTTGTGTATATCTATTTGTTGTTTTTATTATGGAGCAATGAACAAGATAGTACTGCCAATCAAGACACGTTACCGTTCAACAACTGAGCCAATACAAAATCATCTGCCCAGAATTCCTTGACGAATATATCAAGTGAACCTCTTGGTGTAAAAGACTGTTTTATGACTTATTGCATTTTAGAGTTGTTCACTTATATATTTTCCTTTTTTTGTGTGTGTGTGTGTGTATATATACATACAATAACCAACGTGAATGTATGTATCATTTTGAACAGGTAAATTGAAAAATGGACAGTAAAGTGCATTTTCAGTTTTGTGAAACGTTGCAAAGAAGTTATTTATATCATATTAAGGAATTAATTATATGTAATTAAAAGCAATATCATATCTAAGAATGATCTATTATATGAATACCTAGGTATGTGTACCACGAAGATCTATCATTGATATTGTTCATATACTTATTGTCTCCCTTTTATAAGTGCTTCTTCACAGATCTGAGAAATTTTGTGTGTTAAAAATTAATTGCTTTAAATTAGAACAGCAGCTTTGCTGTTTTATGGTTCGCTCTGAAGAATGGTCATTGGAAGCAATATCAGATTTTTTTTATTTTTATAAAACTGTGTATACAGTGATCTAGCATATATTTTATTCCAAAGCGTACAAACGTTTGACTACTGTTTACAAGCACCTTTAATATATCAACCATCACGTTTTAAAACCACCAACACTTTACTAATTCAAGTTTCGCTGTATAAATAAAATCTCCTAACAGACAGCTTTTGTCTTGTTCATGTCTCAATTTTTGAGCAAGTAAAGTCTTTCGTTCAATTTGTATTGTATGTAATGCAACTGACGCATCGGTTTAAAATGGTGAGTTGAATAATGAACAGTAACGTACATTATAATTACGTATTGTAAAAATAATAACGAAAGTAATTCACTTTATTTCAGACTTTCACCTGGATTAATTCGATATGATTTTGTCTGATGCAATTCCTTTACTGTGCTATTAAATCTTTATGATTTACTGATGATATGCTGTACTGTATCTCGTTTAATTTGTTCGTAGTGTGGCTTATTTCCTTTTTAAATATCTATTTGGTTGTTTGATATTTATTTGGGGATTTTTGCGCCAACCAATGTCAGCGCCATAGACGATATTTCTCATCAAGTTCGATAAAACTATACTTTAAATCACTTTTTGTAAACATCATCAACTTGTTGTTATTCATACATACTTCTAAATATTGCATTCTACTTGTAAACGCTGAAAATCAGAATATAGAATTATATTTCGTAGTATTTTTTCGATTCATCTGGTGCCCATTGCGGAAGACTGCCCTCATGATTATATAGTCCTCTTTGTCTAGAAAAGGCCATAAATGACGAAAGACAGAATTAACAAAAACTAAAAAGAATTCGTTTATTCCAGAAACGGAGAGAACGCGTGGATAGGGTTACACAACCGTGTGACAGTGATGGGGGACGAGTTGTACAGTTTAGAGTGCGGCGCTATCGGTGATTTCCAGGTGGCCGTATGGAACTCCCCGGATGGAGGTCCAGACGGGGAACCAGGCGGTAAATGTGTATACGACAGGTTCTATTCCGTCCAGTCTGGGCCCAGCATCAGAAAACGGCAGGACTATACGCTGGGTAACTGCTCCGAGAGGCTACCGTTCTATTGTCAACATGAGTACGGTAATGAGGTTATATATTAATATATGAGTTTTAATTTGTGCATAAAGACTAATGAAAAGAGACTTATGCTACTATATCAAACTATATAATTTGGCAAATGTTTGGTCAGATTCAACTAGTTGTAACAAAAAAACACATCAGCTCAACTAAAACGTGAAAGCCAATGAGAAATGGTCCAGATTAGCCAGTTGAATAATTCAGATTGCCTAAGTCTTCACCTCTGACCTGGTCACGTGATACACAAATTCAGAATTCGTTGTTTTAAATATGTAAACAAACAGATTGTTGATAAACATGATTTGATTGGAGACAACTATATTTCAAGCACAAAACAGCTTATGTTAAAGGATTTTTTTTAAAATTGGTTCTAAAAGCATTTATAAATTAATATTCATGACTTTTATAAAAAAAAATCCATATTTTCGCCGTTATTTAATTGTATTCATATCCTTTCATGTGCCTTTAAGTTATTTACCTCATTAGGCGGGTATTTTATTTGACACAGATATGTTAGATTATCTTTGATATTTCGTGTAGAATGATTAGTGGTAATTTCAGATAGAAACTTGTCAATGACATATAGAAATGCCTTCGTTTAATTCTTGTATTAGTTAGTGACAAGTAATATAAATATGTCGGATCACTCGTTCCTTATGCGTCAAGCAAGAGGTATCGGTGCATTATTCCGAGATGTAAGATTATAATGTCATTTATATATATAAATTGGAATGACCCGCTTCTGCATAGTCATAAGTCGCCGATTCGTTCCGTTTCATTGCATTCCTAAATCGGGATGAAACTAGTCCGAAGAAATGGTCGAGGTGTTCCGAATGGTGTTAATATTGAGAAGTGGTCTAGCAACAGACTAAATGTAGTTTTAAATAATCTAGACTGTATAGTGTATAAATGCGCGATACCTAACTTAATAGCGTGATATGACTTTTGCACGTGTACTTGAGACTTACGAGTGGAAAATAATGGAATTTCGTCAGTCATTCAACAAATTGAAGTTACATGTCAATGTGTAGTTGAAACGTAACGTTGACCAATAAGGAAGAGTTTGCCTTAGATCACGTTATCCGCAGGTCGCCATGTACTTTTTCATATAAAAACTACCGCCTATCAGAGAGGAATATATCATCTTTTTAAACACTGGTTTATCTACCTTCGGATGGAAATATTTACCCATCTCGGGTCCATTGGTATTGTAGGGACCTATAACGATATTCCTTTTGCAAAATAACCGTCAGGTAGAAAACCCATAATCCGCCATTTTGAAACTCATTCTTTCGTCGGATTACTTAGTTGGTTCTCAGTGAAGATTGATCGGAACCGGAACTATTCGGTTTGATGCGTATAGTTTCGGCCGACACCGATGTATAGGCTAACGAAAACGACCGAGGTAATCCGAAAGAGGAATGCGATTCAAAATGGCGGTTTATGGGAATTTGACAATAATAAAAACTTCCTTTATCATCATTTCTCTTTACAGGACCGTGCCATTTCGTGGAACACGTTAGTTACCATGGAAACACAAATGACGACTTCACCACGGACAATGACGTCATCATCCCGTTTACGAGTCTATCCGAATGTAAGGAGGTGTGTCTACAGCAGACTTTCTCATGGACTTCCGGTGGGTTCAAGGTCGTTGAGGAATGCTGGGGGATCACGGTGACCCCTACAGAGTGTAAACTCCATGTTGTAGGGAGACCGAGCTATTTCAGGAATTCCTATAGTAAAAACTTCGACTCCTCGGCCACACTGTATGTGAAAACATGCTTTGAAGGTATGTTAATGTTTTTGGTCCTCATGTATATGGGTACTACGACCTTCAATCCTTGTTTTTAAAAGGATTTAAACTCACACTAACATTCATTTTAGCTATATTATCGCTTTCGTGGGATTCACCAGTACGACTGTGTGTAACACTTTTGAACTCGTGAATTTTAAGAATTGCCAAAAAGTGATCGTATTGTCATAAATGGCCTTCTCAAAAAATATGATAGTCATTCCGCTGTTTGGTACTGTTATTGATAGATGATTATCTTTATTCCAAACATGTCATATTGCGTGAAATTAACCGATCAAAAGAGGTATTTCTAAACCACAATGGCATCTGATAAGATAAAAAACACTGTCAGCCACTGATTGGTTGTGTTGCCAATATATACTCATGCCTGCTTTTTATAATGAAACATAGGACCCACATTTCCATACGCAATTTGAACAACTCTCTACTTCGAGAAGACTCATCCAGGGTCTTGTCTTGGGATACATACGTAGGTAAGACAACTCCGATAGGAGAGGATGGCTTTATTCCTCACACAAGTAGGCCACAAATGTAATGAACCTAGCAAAGACAACTCCGATAGGAGAGGATGGCTTTATTCCCCACACAAGTAGGCCACAAATGTAATGAACCTCGCAAAGACAACTCTCAAACTCGCAATCAAATCCGATCAATGAAAATCAACGTCGTTCTCAGATCAGCTTTGATGTGCAGAAGGATTTACCAAATATTCTATATTTTTCTTTTTTTTTTCTTCGATTTATTCCCATTGAAACCAGACAGTGTCCATTGTGTATAGATAAGTGTTTAATTCCAGTTTTCTACAGTGGAGTCCCCTCCCCACTGACTGGCAGGAGCAACAGTGGTTGAAGCTCGAGTAGGAGCAGGCACCTGTTTGGACTATATAGGCCTTTTCAGAAACGTGGTTTGTCTCCCTTTGAAAAATCAGGCCACATTCGGAATACCTTCACTTCCGGGTATTAATTTCAAAAGAAGTATGTGGGCAAAGGCAAAGAAAATGATCGCTATCGATCGGATTTTGAAATTTATAAGCTTCGTGTACCAAAATCAGAGATTTACATACGAAAACATCAACAGAATGATTTGTTGTTGGCTGTTGCCAAGCCTCGTTATAAAAGGAAATTAGATTAAATTGAATTTAATGAGACCCGAATAGCGCACCCCTGTTCAGTTAAAACATGACATTCCGTGTGAAAAAAGGCAAATAAGTATATGTTCTTGTCTGAATTAAATGCTTTGACAGATCAAAACTGTGTTACTCAGCTGGTTGATGGAAGGAAAGAATGAATGGAACACATATTTCTAGAATGTTATTACAAATTTGCATTAAATTCGATTTACGGATTTTAAATAAGATAGAACAAACATCAGCATTTTTGTCAATAATGTGTAGAGGTTATGTTTCTCCAATAAGTATATATTTTTTCTTAAAATCGAAATTTGTCGTATAAATAAAGTACATTAAATAGAGAATTAGTCGTTATATGAGGTTCTATGTCAGCCTACCTTTGATGATATATCGTATCCAAATATTACGGGCTATTAAAACAGTCCCAGTCCATTTTTCCCACCTGTTGAAACTACATTCAAATAACGCTTACTAAATTACGAGGGACACAGGGTTGTGGAGATCTTTCATATGTTTAAAGGACCTCAGATTGCCGATGGTTAATTACTCTATCTCTCGATTGGCTAAACAATAAAGGGTGTGACTAGAACATATGGTGCAAACGTGGCAGATTGGTGTTAATTTGCATCAACACTCTTAATCCCTGTGATAGCCAAAGTTTGTTAATTGACCCTTTAAATGTAATTAAGAAGGAAAACTGGCAACAATCCATTGAATTGAAAAGAGATTACAAATGTGTAAATTATCATTTTAATGATGTATAATTACAAAAAAAAACTCAAACAAAAACACAATCGTTCTTGTTAAACAACAATTATAAGAGACATTTAATCAAAAGCTTACTACGCAATTAATTAAAGCTCAAAGTAAGAGAAACAATATTTTCTAGCAAATCTTTGAACTATTTATCAATATGATTACAAGGCAAAAAGTCGTCAACAAAGTAAGTGAAATGTTCCAAATAAACCCTTATTGCCGAATCTGACTCTTAAAAGTCTGTTTAAAAGTTTACTTCAAAGACCAGGGGTGGTCCAAAGGTTTTTTTTTTTTTTTTTTTTTCGTTGCTTAAAAGAGCAATAATGTAATTCTGTATTACATCGCATGAACCATAAAGTCATAACAGAACAAACTAAACATACCTGTCGGCAGATCAAGACATACGGGTTCAACAAATATGAAACATAGTACATAGGCAAATGAATTTTCTAAATAAGGACTTCCCATTTAGTTTACATCCCATAAAGGTTTAAATTCCCACGTTGTCTACAGATTAAATTGCCAAACGATCTACAGTTAAAAGAAATATTTTCATTTCATTTTTAATTGATTAAAATATCTTTAAAAGATTTAGATTATTCTGAATCTGCATAAGTTGTTAGAAGCATATTACGAGAAAAAGTGTAGACCAACATAAGAAAAATATTCTTTTCTTGATCTACACTTTATACATATTTTTCTTTCCCACCAACCCCCCATAGAAAAAGTGATTATAGGTTTGAATGATTTTCTACTCAGTAAGTGTCAGAAACAACCAAATTTTTCCGTGTAGGTGAGATGTAACTTCTGTCTGAAATGGTGTGAAAATTGGTAAAATAGACTTTAGACAAAATGGGAATAAACCTTGTACATAACAAAACGTCCTGACACTCAGTAACATAGGGAATTAACTCATAAAGGGTTGATGCGTATTTGGTCGAATATAGAGGGTAAAAAAAGATCGTATATGTTATTTCCTACGTTATGCAGTTGACCAATAAAAGAAGCAATAAAACCCTCGACGTGAAAGATATGTATCTTTTGAAGCTTGCCGAAATACACAGGCGCGCATCACATCATGTTTCGTTGACACATAGTTGTGTGTTTTATGGCTTCGAGGCATGCCATTGGTTGCTATATAATGACGGAATCATATTTTGATTGGCGTTGCAAAGTCAGATTAGGGTAAATCGTTCTGCTTGAAGAGTCTTGGAAACAGTAATTCTAAGTAGAGTGAATGGTATGGACATGTTTTAAATCGGAGGATTCTAATGTTGACTCGGTAGGTGTAATTATTATTGAAGTCCGATAATTAAACATGAATATAATCATTTCCATAATCTCTTATAAGTAAACTTTTATTTGTCACTCTTGTTGGACATAATTTGATGGAATGTCCCATAAATAAGTGGAACATTTATTAAGTAGGTTTGATCAGCTTTCATCATATCATCTGTTCATTGTGTTTATATTTACATGGTACAACATCGTTTGAAAATGTTAGATTGCAAAATGGATTTTAAGTTATGTTATCATAAGTTAAGGCAATAATCAAACAGATCTTCATCATCGTATTCTATACTTGAATTAATGTTTTAGCAGAGGATCGACTCTTCTCACTAGAAATGAATCGCAACGTTGTAACCGCGTTGGTATACAGTGTTTTATCTCGGGAAACGGGCTAAATTGTTCGCTAGAGAGTTAACACAAAGTAAGGATATACTTTGATATTTCCCCTCCTCAACAATTTTTCCAATGTAGTTTTTACAAACACGACTTTCGACGGCATTGTTAAAATACCCGCAGCAGTTTATCTATGTTTCTCAATGTCAGCTGTTATTATTTAATACCCGGAAGTCTTAAACCGGAAGCTACCGAAAATTTCGTATCTCCGATTAAGAGCATTCAAGAAAAGATAACAACAGTTTCTGAAAAGGCCTATATGAATGACAGGAATTGAAACCTTAGTTCTCCAATAAATCCGATAATGCGATATGTGCATACATACTTGTTTGTAACATTCAGTACGAAAATAAATTTAGTTCAACGCATTCTTTTTTAATGTCTTATACACTCCCCAAACACCGTCACATAAAAGATGCAGATTTGAACAATTACATTTTCACGTTGACATTTCATACTTAAAACAAGCTGTAAAGTTCTTAGATGTAACGACATAGATAGCATGTTTCATTTACGGATTTTGTAAGTCAAACAGTTTATCACGCCCTATACCATGTTTACCACAGCACTAAGAACTCACAATATTTCGTGTTGTTATAATTTTATGGTTTGGGTACTAAGAAGCTGTGCATTTAGCTGTGTTCCTTTGTCCATACAACGTATTAAAGATATCTAAGCAGTAGAAATTGGAAATTGTATAACGTAACTTATACGTTAAAAATGTTAATTTGATTGTATCAGCACATTTGGGATTACTTGAAGGTAACGTTAGTCTTACATACATTCTTAAGAATAACATTTAAAAGGATTAAGAATATTCCAGAATTGTTTTGGAAAGAAATGTCCACCATATTGAAAAATGCCCGCAATGATAATTTTATGTGGTTAGTCTATGTTTTTGTATGGTGTTTAACACCGTATCAACCATTTTTCAGTTATGTATGAGTTTTACTGGATCTACTCGTACTAGGCTAGGGCTTGGAAGTGATTTGCCAAAGGTCTCTCCAACGATACCAGAGGTGTCGATGGGACTCGAGCTCGGGATTCCCAAGTCTTAAATCGCCACTTTAACCACTGGGCAACACAGGACCCTTGTTGTTAATGTGCCTTTCCGCTTCATATATAGTAAAACTTAAACTATGTCAAGTTAGGATCCTGTTTCATTAATTGAACGATATTTTTCACTCCCGCTTCGCTTGTAGTCTGGATATTATATCATTTCCCGTCTGGTTTGTTTATTGTATCATTAAACGTACGATTACTTAACTCTCGCAAAGCTAGTAACCTGCATATCTTATTCTTTCCCCTCTCATTTTTCTCATTACAGCTGCTGTAAATGACACCATCTTCACGGAGACAGTTCCAGATGACGCAACGGAACCAAATACTACATGTGGTAAGTCCATTTCATTATCAATACACCTAGTATAATACATAATCACATGTAGACGATATTTTGTTTTACTTGAACCAGACGACTTTAGAAAAGCTTTGTAAATATGTGAAAAACCTTTCAATTATGACTTTGTGATATGTAAATAGATTGAAAAAGGTTTATGGCAAAAGGAGAAATTGCTTGTGGCAAGCATTTACGCATTTTGCCACAATACTCTTTGAAATTCATGTGGCGTTAGGAATTAATATGGTAATATAAAGGAAACAAATCACTTTTTAATAACATGTACATGTAGATGAACCTAGAGAATTAAATGTGCTTCTTCACAGATGTAAGGTAATTTAACAGTTAACAATTGATTTCTTTAAAAACTACACAATAGCTGTAGATCTACCTATGAAGAAAATCTATTGCTCAAACGTCACGAAGAGATACCCACTACGCACATGATAAGGACCAAAGAGCCTCCCTCGTATTCTGAGGGCGGCTCTCTACCCATGGATCAATTAGTGTATCAGTGCGTCGTTTAGTATATCAGCAAACTTGAAAGTAAAGAGAATTCTTTCCGTTATGATGTGACACACCAAAGTCGATACAAGTACTGGTTAAGTAACCAATAAGCAGAAACTAGAGTGATTTGTATGATTAAGTTGGTACACAATCGATATAAAATAAATAAGTTTTAACTTAACACCAAAGCCATGATAGAATTTATTGTTACCAGCATATATTGGTTAAGCATTATATCTATATTTACCAAAGTCAAATATTAATGAATTATGCTACGATAATTAGTAATAATGCTCTAGCTACTGACCTGTATACCGACTAATATTTGAATTCAGGTAGAATATCCATAATCTGCAATTTTGGAACTCTTCCTTTCGTCGGATTACTTCGGTTGTTCTCGGTATACATCGGTCAGGGCCGGAAAAGGTTCGAATAAACCGAATAGTTCCGGCCACGACCGATGCATACTGAGAACAACCAAATCAATCCGACGAAAGAAAAACATTCAACATCGCGGATTAGGTTTTCCGCCTTGACATTGACCATAAGAAACCAATGTGACAGAAAGATAAATTAGTCACCATCAGCAATTTATCCTTTTGTCACAGTGGTATCTATTATATGTCATAATAACAACTTGTTTTTCAACGCCGTAATTTGTCGTCTGCTGATGCTTTCAATTTGAACCAATCACATGATATCATATGGGTAAATGGTTAACCAAATGAAACACAATCAGATCGATACTAACACTATATCACCGATCCTTACTCACTATGAAAACAGTCCACTTACCCGGATTCGTCCATAAGATCTTTTTAAACTGTTGGGAAAGTATTCTTTTCCCTTATCATTAATAAGAATATACACGTATAGTCGGTCTTACAGAAGCATTCTGCTGATTGAACTTGGTTTAGGTAATAATGCCTCTTAAAAGATGCCTGAAATTCATCTTAAGTTTTTAACGAATAAGATGATTTACACTTTGAAACACTATAAAGTCCTCAAATTAGAGTATTTATAATTCCAATGAATATAAAGAAGGATATGCGTGACAGGTTTACTTTCATAATGTCACTATATCGTTAAGGATTAATTAAGATGTATAGTTTAAAATGTGTATGGATGTATGTCTGTCTGGGATAATTAGCATTAGTATCAGTGTGTATGCGCTGAACGTTGGCTGGTTGAAAAGGACTTACCTAATCCTCAACAATATTACATGTTTTTTCTTTTATTTTTACCAGGAATAGGGTATGAAATGCGTTTTGTCAAAAGATTCTTCGCAAAGAAACAATTAATTGTCATCGGGAATCGAACCCGAGTTGGTCGATCACTAGTCTCCAGTGCTAACCATTATGCCACCGTTAGTCCATGCTCTATTTAACACATTACCACCTAACGCCACATGTTTGCATCTCTTGGAGTAGACGACTTTCAAAAAGCATTGTGACAAAAGTGAAATTGTCACAAGCAATTTCTCCTTTTGCCACAACGTTTTTTCCATCTATTCACATATCACAACATGCTTGTATTGTGGGCCGATGGCCTATTTACTTCAAATAAACCTTTGTACTTGTAACTTTTGTAATTGTAACAGCAGCACCGAAGGGTTTACCCATGTTTGTAAAGCTTTTCTTAAAGCGTCTACTTTAAGTAAAATTGTGGGAGTGACCTTTGGAATTTCATTTCACAGCCATAACCTTGTACTGTTGGATCAAGGAAACCCGTCACATAACTAAAGACCTGTAAATACAGCGTTCAATATCATACAAAATGAAGTAAAAAAAATGTCCTCTGCAGTTTGAAAAGAGTTAAGATTTTCATCTTGTGTGTTCAGGTATCCCCGTATATGGTAACTCCACAATGAAGCCACCAATAGCGGCCGTGTATACGACCCCTGTCACGTGGAACACGGCTCTCAGGACGTGTTCGGAGAACCAGTCGGTCCTACTCAACATTGAATCAGACGAAATGTCCGTAATCGTGGAGAAGATCCTTAACAAGTATTCTTCGTTAGGTTTGCTAGGGTACGTGTGATTCAAACATGTATTACGGGCGACAGTGGTGCAGAGGTAGAGCGTTGGCCTCTTGTACCGAGGTTCCTGATTCGATCCCCTCAAATCGGCGCTAGTACTGGTTTAGTTTCCAAGAAGTAGTCATCGATAGTGAATTCAATAAGCGTCAAGCCTCCGTCAGAATCGATGTCAAATAAATAAGTTTAAACAAAACTTATATTCTGTCGAATAAATTGTCTTATTCTTGCTCTATCAAAGGCATTTGGATTTGAAAAGTTGGCAAAAGTCGGTGAAAATATAGCAAAAGTACCTCGACGTGACCATCTTATTAGGACATAAGATCGTAAGCATTAGTCACGTGACTCCCTGCAACGGCTCGAGTGCAATGGGGAGATGAGCTTGGGTGATAAACGTATGTGACATGGGTAGTAGATTATCAAAAAGGCATCAACCACTTACTTGGCAAATCCGGTTTATCCTAAAAACGTATTCCAAAGTATTCACTTTCAAAGTATATATTAATGGCTATGCAACTTTATGTCTGAAAAGTAACATGTCTTGCAGTTGGTTCAAAATAAAAGCACAAATCAATTCATGTAACGAAGCATTTCTGAGTGATTGGCAAAACATATCCTGAAGTGTATATCCTCGATGTATATCTGAAATATTATCAAACTACTTAACTGGATAACCACATCGCTTGCTGACAATCCAGAAAAAAGCATTAACTACAAATAAAGGATATATTGATTTTTCTCGAAATACATCACAACTTTATTGTTCAGTTTTTTTTTTCATTTGTCCACCATTTGAATGTTAAATTTTTATAAAGGTAGAAAAAGTTTAAAAGAAAACAACTTTGACAAAAAAAATGGACACAAGAAAAGAAGAATATTCAAGGAGAATATCTTATATATTATGATACTCTATGACTAGAAGGTAACCCTTTTTGCATTGATGCGGAGACATTAAATTGAACATTTAAGCAACTAACAACAATTCATTCATATCTTGCTTTTGACCGTTGCATGGTACCATATAATTACCATCTGCTTTTGTAACATTTAAACATATTGATCATTTGTTAACTTTTCAGATCTGACACAATCTGGCTCGGTTTTCACGAGCCCGACCCCCAGGATCACCCGGAAGTAAGAGTCCAGTCCGACTGTAAGGGGACATTGTTTACGAACTGGGCTTCAAACAACCTACCCAGTAATGATGAGTTCGATACATCCCTGTGTGTTATACTAAACATTACGTCTATGGTATGGATGACAGCACACTGTAATGAAACCCATCCGTTTATATGTACAGACGTTCCTAATATTGATACAGATACATGTAAGTAGTGGTTTACATGTAACATCCGTTTATATGTACAGATGTTCCTAATATTGATACAGATACATGTAAGTAGTGGTTTACATGTAACATCCGTTTATATGTACAGACGTTCCTAATATTGATACAGATACATGTAAGTAGTGGTTTAAATGTAACACCCGTTTATATGTACAGACGTTCCTAATATTGATACAGATACATGTAAGTTGTGGTTTAAATGTAACATCCGTTTATATGTACAGACGTTCCTAATATTGATGCAGATACATGTAAGTTGTGGTTTAAATGTAACATCCGTTTATATGTACAGACGTTCCTAATATTGATACAGAAACATGTAAGTAGTGGTTTAAATGTAACATCCGTTTATATGTACAGACGTTCCTAATATTGATACAGATACATGTAAGTAGTGGTTTAAATGTAACATCCGTTTATATGTACAGACGTTCCTAATATTGATGCAAATAATATGTAAGTTGTGGTTTAAATGTAACATCCGTTTATATGTACAGACGTTCCTAATATTGATACAGATACATGTAAGTAGTGGTTTAAATGTAACACCCGTTTATATGTACAGACGTTCCTAATATTGATACAGATACATGTAAGTAGTGGTTTAAATGTAACACCCGTTTATATGTACAGACGTTCCTAACATTGAAACAGATACATGTAAGTAGTGGTTTAAATGTAACATCCGTTTATATGTACAGACGTTCCTAATATTGATACAGATACATGTAAGTAGTGGTTTAAATGTAACATTCGTTTATATGTACAGACGTTCCTAATATTGATACAGATACATGTAAGTAGTGGTTTAAATGTAACACCCGTTTATATGTACAGACGTTCCTAATATTGATACAGATACATGTAAGTTGTGGTTTAAATGTAACATCCGTTTATATGTACAGACGTTCCTAATATTGATGCAGATACATGTAAGTAGTGGTTTAAATGTAACACCCGTTTATATGTACAGACGTTCCTAATATTGATACGGATACATGTAAGTAGTGGTTTAAATGTAACATCAGTTTATATGTACAGACGTTCCTAATATTGATACGGATACATGTAAGTAGTGGTTTAAATGTAACATCCGTTTATATGTACAGACGTTCCTTATATTGATACAGATACATGTAAGTAGTGGTTTACATGTAACATCAGTTTATATGTACAGACGTTCCTAATATTGATACAGATACATGTAAGTAGTGGTTTACATGTAACATCAGTTTATATGTACAGACGTTCCTAACATTGAAACAGATACATGTAAGTAGTGGTTTACATGTAACATCCGTTTATATGTACAGACGTTCCTAATATTGATACAGATACATGTAAGTAGTGGTTTAAATGTAACACCCGTTTATATGTACAGACTTTCCTAATATTGAAACAGATACATGTAAGTAGTGGTTTAAATGCACCAACCGTTTATATGTACAGACGTTCCTAATATTGATACAGATACATGTAAGTAGTGGTTGAAATGTAACATTCGTTTATATGTACAGACGTTCCTAATATTGATACAGATACATGTAAGTAGTGGTTTACATGTAACATCCGTTTATATGTACAGACGTTCCTAATATTGATACAGATACATGTAAGTAGTGGTTGAAATGTAACATCCGTTTATATGTACAGACGTTCCTAATATTGATGCAGATACATGTAAGTTGTGGTTTAAATGTAACATCCGTTTATATGTACAGACGTTCCTAATATTGATGCAGATACATGTAAGTAGTGGTTTAAATGTAACACCCGTTTATATGTACAGACGTTCCTAATATTGATACGGATACATGTAAGTAGTGGTTTAAATGTAACATCAGTTTATATGTACAGACGTTCCTAATATTGATACAGATACATGTAAGTAGTGGTTTACATGTAACATCAGTTTATATGTACAGACGTTCCTAATATTGATACAGATACATGTAAGTAGTGGTTTAAATGTAACACCCGTTTATATGTACAGACGTTCCTAATATTGATACAGATACATGTAAGTAGTGGTTTAAATGTAACATCCGTTTATATGTACAGACGTTCCTAATATTGATACAGATACATGTAAGTAGTGGTTTACATGTAACATCCGTTTATATGTACAGACGTTCCTAATATTGATACAGATACATGTAAGTAGTGGTTTACATGTAACATCCGTTTATATGTACAGACGTTCCTAATATTGATACAGATACATGTAAGTAGTGGTTTACATGTAACATCCGTTTATATGTACAGACGTTCCTAATATTGATACAGATACATGTAAGTAGTGGTTTAAATGTAACATCCGTTTATATGTACAGACGTTCCTAATATTGATACAGATACATGTAAGTAGTGGTTTAAATGTAACATCCGTTTATATGTACAGATGGTCCTAATATTGATACAGAAACATGTAAGTAGTGGTTTAAATGTAACATCCGTTTATATGTACAGACGTTCCTAACATTGAAACAGATACATGTAAGTAGTGGTTTACATGTAACATTCGTTTATATGTACAGACGTTCCTTATATTGATACAGATACATGTAAGTAGTGGTTTAAATGTAACATCCGTTTATATGTACAGACGTTCCTAATATTGATACAGATACATGTAAGAAGTGGTTTAAATGTAACACCCGTTTATATGTACAGACGTTCCTAATATTGATACAGAAACATGTAAGTAGTGGTTTACATGTAACATCCGTTTATATGTACAGACGTTCCTAATATTGATACAGATACATGTAAGTAGTGGTTTAAATGTAACATCCGTTTATATGTACAGACGTTCCTAATATTGATACAGAAACATGTAAGTAGCGGTTTAAATGTAACATCCGTTTATATGTACAGACGTTCCTAATATTGATGCAGATACATGTAAGTAGCGGTTTAAATGTAACATCCGTTTATATGTACAGACGTTCCTAATATTGATACAGAAACATGTAAGTAGTGGTTTAAATGTAACATCCGTTTATATGTACAGACGTTCCTAATATTGATACAGATACATGTGAGTAGTGGTTTAAATGTAACATCCGTTTATATGTACAGACGTTCCTAATATTGATGCAGATACATGTAAGTTGTGGTTTAAATGTAACATCCGTTTATATGTACAGACGTTCCTAATATTGATACAGAAACATGTAAGTAGTGGTTTAAATGTAACATCCGTTTATATGTACAGACGTTCCTAATATTGATACAGATACATGTAAGTAGTGGTTTAAATGTAACATCCGTTTATATGTACAGACGTTCCTAATATTGATACAGAAACATGTAAGTAGTGGTTTAAATGTAACATCCGTTTATATGTACAGACGTTCCTAATATTGATACAGATACATGTAAGTAGTGGTTTAAATGTAACATCCGTTTATATGTACAGACGTTCCTAATATTGATACAGATACACGTAAGTAGTGGTTTAAATGTAACATCCGTTTATATGTACAGGCGTTCCTAATATTGATACAGATACACGTAAGTAGTGGTTTAAATGTAACACCCGTTTATATGTACAGACGTTCCTAATATTGATACAGATACATGTAAGTAGTGGTTTACATGTAACATCAGTTTATATGTACAGACGTTCCTAATATTGATACGGATACATGTAAGTAGTGGTTTACATGTAACATCCGTTTATATGTACAGACGTCCTAATATTGATACAGATACATGTAAGTAGTGGTTTAAATGTAACATCCGTTTATATGTACAGACGTTCCTAATATTGATACAGAAACGTGTAAGTAGTGGTTTAAATGTAACATCCGTTTATATGTACAGACGTTCCTAATGTTGAAACAGATACATGTAAGTAGTGGTTTAAATGTAACATCCGTTTATATGTACAGACGTTCCTAATATTGATACAGATACATGTAAGTAGCGGTTTAAATGTAACATCCGTTTATATGTACAGACGTTCCTAATATTGATGCAGATACATGTAAGTTGTGGTTTAAATGTAACATCCGTTTATATGTACAGACGTTCCTAATATTGATACAGAATCATGTAAGTAGTGGTTTAAATGTAACATCCGTTTATATGTACAGACGTTCCTAATATTGAAACAGATACATGTAAGTAGTGGTTTACATGTAACATCCGTTTATATGTACAGACGTTCCTAATATTGATACAGATACATGTAAGTAGTGGTTTAAATGTAACATCCGTTTATATGTACAGACGTTCCTAACATTGAAACAGATACATGTAAGTAGTGGTTTAAATGTAACATCCGTTTATATGTACAGACGTTCCTAATATTGATACAGATACATGTAAGTTGTGGTTTAAATGTAACATCCGTTTATATGTACAGACGTTCCTAATATTGATACAGATACATGTTAGTAGTGGTTTAAATGTAACACCCGTTTATATGTACAGACGTTCCTAATATTGATACAGATACATGTAAGTAGTGGTTTAAATGTAACACCCGTTTATATGTACAGACGTTCCTAATATTGATACAGATACATGTAAGTAGTGGTTTAAATGTAACATCCGTTTATATGTACAGACGTTCCTAATATTGATGCAGATACATGTAAGTAGTGGTTTAAATGTAACACCCGTTTATATGTACAGACGTTCCTAATATTGATACAGATACATGTAAGTAGTGGTTTAAATGTAACATCAGTTTAAATGTACAGACGTTCCTAATATTGATACAGATACATGTAAGTAGTGGTTTACATGTAACATCCGTTTATATGTACAGACGTTCCTAATATTGATACAGATACATGTAAGTAGTGGTTTACATGTAACACCCGTTTATATGTACAGATTTTCCTGTTAATGATACAGATACATGTAAGTAGTGGTTTACATGTAACATCCGTTTATATGTACAAACGTTCCTAATATTGATACAGCTACATGTAAGTAGTGGTTTAAATGTAACACCCGTTTATAAGTACAGACGTTCCTAATATTGATACAGATACATGTAAGTAGTGGTTTAAATGTAACATCCGTTTATATGTACAGACGTTCCTAATATTGATACAGATACATGTAAGAAGTGGTTTAAATGTAACATTCGTTTATATGTACAGACGTTCCTAATATTGATACAGATACATGTAAGTAGTGGTTTAAATGTAACACCCGTTTATATGTACAGACGTTCCTAATATTGATACAGATACATGTAAGTAGTGGTTTACATGTAACATTCGTTTATATGTACAGACGTTCCTAATATTGATACAGATACATGTAAGTAGTGGTTTAAATGTAACATCCGTTTATATGTACAGATTTCCTGTAAATGATACAGATAAGCGATGGCTTGTGTATGGCCTATCACATCGATAACCGTCCAAGATGAGCCCTTACGAACATTTTATACTTTCCCAACATTTGACTTATCTCATTACAAGAATTGTATTTCTCTAACCTACTTCGTTTTGGCTTATCTTAACCCTAAATTACTGGTACTCACGTGAACCGTCTCAACGAGACGATTCAAGTGAGTACCAACACTGTAGGGTATGTATATACATTCCTTTCGTGTAATAAACACCCTTGTGTGCCATATAACCTAAAGCAATATTTCGACGAAATGTTCATATACCATTAATGACAACTCTAATAGCATGTAAACATAATCCCATCAGAATGGTTTGGTCTAAAAGGTACCTATTTCTTATCTATAACGTGCCTACCTTTATAGTACCCAGAGACATAAATCTTTGTCTCTGTATTACCTAAGACAGTAGTTAAGAGAAATACGTTGTCAATGTTATTTATTTACTTATCTTTTTTTGTTTTTCTATAGCCGCTTCAGCCTATTCATACAGTGGGCCCGCCATGAGCATACAGGGTGTTGGGACAGGTCATGGTCCATACCACGTGGTACGTGCCGAGTGTGAGACCCAATGTTCGAACTGGACCTTTGAGGACATGGAGTGCTGGGCGTATGCACACATGCTATCCGAGAGCTCGGAGAATCTCTGTTATATCTACTTCGCCAATAGCCCCCTGTACTATGACACGAACATTGTTTCTGTGACTGAACCGTACGCCTTTTATAGAAAACAAGTTTGGACAGGTATGTTTATTATTTAATGGAATCAAACCCATCTAAGAGATTCGTTGTCTGTAAGATGTATCTCTGCTACTCTTTACTATGGAGTCTGGAGTGTCCCAAGTATCTGCTCTTTGGTCGTCCCTTTTCCTTTTCTTTATGTTTATTAATTATATATGCAAGAAGGACAAGCATTACCTAAGATCAGGTGTCAGATTATTTGCAGATTACACCATGGCATATCTGACAGTCGCATCAGACAGTGATTGCCAACCTCTTCTGCAATGATGTTAGTATATTTTTGTTATTGTATAAATCTTTGCAGACTATAACGTTTGAATGAGTTTATGTATCATGTTTATATATTTTGTGTATTATTACAGAATATCACGTCCCATCAACCCCCGTGGAAGCAGACGACAGCTTATTCCCGTACTCGTGTTGTGATCCGGCCTCGGTTAACGTCACCGCCTCACCGTGTCCCTCAACAAACATACCCGATTATGGTATCACGCATTTTTAATCCCTACTTTATTATGCACCATTTTAACCCTTAGAATGCTGGGCAATTTTCTAAAAAAAAAAATTTTGTGTCATCTGCTTTCCAAAACCTTCAATATATGCTTAATTGTGTTGAGGAAAGTTATCCAGAGTAGCAAACAGGTTAGATCACAGTCCAGCCACCAATTTAGTTTGCCGCTGGCCTGGATATAGCCTGTTAAGGGTTAAAGTATCTGTAGTTTTTTAAAGTATCAGCACAATTTCGTGCCCATCAACGAACACGCAATAATATGGTGGAATACTTCTTTAAAGGTGCTTGTTTACATATTTCAAGAAAGCTGAATACCAAGAGTTTGTCTTTAAGACTGATTCGAAGCCGACCGTTGTATAAGACATCCTGGATATGAGCCATTGGAAATAACATTATTTCGTATTTGAATAATTAGAACCGGTGTACATAGAATAAGTATGTATTCAGGTCCAAAAGCGTTTTTAAATCCAGTACATACCGTCTGTAAACACTTAGAGATATTGAAAAGTTCTTAATCTATTTTGCATAAGTTAGTACTTTCATTAAGTACCATACCGGGAGGGGGAAGAATCTGTACCATTTCAACACCATTTTATTTTGACTTGCAAATTGTCTGCGAACAAGCACGCTTTACACTTTCCTGATATGGATTCGTTTAAGAAACCTGTAGAAGATAACCTAATGGTAATGGTTTCTATGTAAGTTTAGCGCCACACTTTGTCCCACAATAAACATACCCGATTATTGTAAAACGCATCTTTAACAGTCTATTTTCATTAAGGAATGCATGTAGCAGATGTTGTTTTTCTTTAATCACAATTGAAGACTCAATTATACTCGTTTTCAGTTTCAAATTTTACACAATGTCTTTATTGCAGATCCCTACATACCGACCAGCTCCGGGCAACAGTTCATGCTTTTCCCCAGTAGTGTACAATGGAACACCGCCAACACGGTTTGTAAATCAATGGGGGCGAGGTTACTACAAATAGAAACACTCTCCAAGAGAAATGCTGTGAGGAGCATCCTTGATGAATGGTGGTCACAGGGAATTGTGTAAGCCCTTATTTTGACACTGGCCTTATCTTTTTTAACTCCCGATCACCAATTTGGCTAATTATTTTTGTCTTTGTTATAATTCCTTTGTATTCCGATCCATTGCCCAGTGATGAAGGTTGGGAGTTAGAACTCGAGGGACTGGGTTCGAGCCCAATCCCTACCTCTGGTTTCGTGGGAGTGTCCTTTGACACTTCAGTACCCTAGCCTTGTAGTATCAAATTCTGGAAAGTCGTAACATTACTGGGCTATTGCTGACTCAGCGTTAAAGCCCGTATAAAGATAATGCGTAACCCGTTCCAATACTGTCTAGGGACTGAGACTAAGCAAGATTGTTTTGAAGTATATTTCAATCATTACCAGTGTAACAGAAAATGGCGATTTCCTGGAATCGTTTCGTCCTGTCTGCATTGCATACCCGGTGAAGGAATCACGTGACCAATGTTTCTGGTGTTATGTCCGAGCAAGATGGCCGCGCCACGGGAATCTTTGCTTTGTTCACCTAGTTTTTCAAAAGATGTCCACATTGTGTACCCCAATGGGTTGATGATTAACTTTCTGGTGGTATATGATAACCGATGGTTTATAACGGCGTTACGTCTAACACTCGACAGAGAAATTGCAGTCGACGAGTGCGCATGTCCAAAACAGACAGTCTTCGACTGCGATTTGTCAAAAGACAAACCAAAGTCGACGAGTATTTTAACTACATGTACATATGTAAACAATAATCAACATTGCACTACACTAATGAGGCTCCTTTGGGTAAACTGAAATATCCGTATATATTAGTTAAGATGCTCTATTCTCGATGTTCTGTATTTTCCCTCCCCAGTGATACGGGTGTATGGATAGGCCTTACCCAAACCAACACAGACGACCGCTGCTCGCTGGAATGGGAGTCGGACTGTAGCATACCGGAGTGGATGGTCACAGACTTTGTCCTGCCAGATGGTACCCTGTCTGGCTACTGTTGGGTGATCAGTAACACGGGAACCAGTCTACAGAGAGCGGATTGTAACACAACACTCCCGTTTGTCTGTGAAATAGACACAGGTAGGCTCATTAGAAGTTTGTGATTTGTCAAATATAGCCAATCTAACACTTTGGGTTTATCCAATGAAAACACCTCTGAAGTAATATGGAAGCCGCCATATTGTTTCTCGTGAGTTATATTTCATTGTACTCTTGTTTCCAAATATAGATCTTGATTGTGAAATCTGCATAGTCATTGAATTTGATTAAGGAAACAGATAAATACCACAGCTTATAATTTCACTATCATTTATGAGCTACCGATCAAAAATAATGATTTGAAATGATGTTCAATACCTCCATATACATTGAAGTATTCAACGTGGACGAACATAAGAAATGTGTTGCTAGCTGGGGACGATTCACCCGCAAATCCTTTATTTCAAGTCTATTTCTCAGATCACAGAAACACGCGAGTAATTACGATTGCAAAATAGCATAACACAGGTACTGCCTTAGTTTGTGTGAGGACCGGTTTGTTTTGTGAGATTATCGAGACTATCAATTATACTGAACATCTTCCGACGGTTCTCTAGGTAATACCACGTTTATAAAGAAGTAGTCGCGGCCAGAACTATTCGGTTTGATGCAAATAGATCCGGCCTAGACCCAAGTATACAGAGAACGGCCGAAGTAATTCGACGAAAGAATAAGTTTGAAAATGGCGGGTTTGGTGTATTTTACTTTAAACCAATACCAAAGCAACCAACCATGTTAATTTCACCATATTTATTTCAGGTGCCTGTACAACTAGTGAACTATTCGGTAACGAGATGGTTTCACTGACCAATGTTCTATACGTATCCGCTAACACCCGGACGTGTGATTCGGATTGCCTCACTTCCGTTTATAGCAGCAGGGAATGCTGGGGGATCATTCGGACATCCTCGAGTTGCTACATGGTTTATACTGCCGACCCGTTTCACTTCCAAAACACACGCTACACGTATAGAAGGAGAGATATTCAGTGGAAATCTTGTTTTACATGTAAGTTTATAAATAATGAGTCGTTTGTGATTTATAACCCACTTGATGTGAGCTCGATACAGAAACATGGCGATATGTGCAAAATGCACTTTGAGTTTAGTTTTAAAGAACATTCCTGTTATATTTTCCAAGAATATCAGAAAATGATGCCAACGTATTCTACGATATTTCAACATGTTTCATCATTATCATCACAACCATCAGCAGAAGCATCATGATCGTTATCATCACCAGCCTTTGCATCAGCAACAGTAACGGAGTTATCATAGTTATCATAATTGTCATGGTCAACTCTCGTGATCGCCTCAGACTACCGTACGTGTACTTACACTAGTAATGAACGCCTTATAAATACGAATATGATACACAAATCGTACATGTTTTACTTCTTTCATTTTTTGCAGCATCCGTGAACTCAAGTGCTGTGACAGATGCTGGTCCTGTCGCAGATATGATACCAGATAGTCAATGTTCGGGACCATTTATCTATCCATGTAAGTATAGCTTAACCCTTAGAATGCTGGGTAATTTCTAAAAATAGATTATTGTGGCGTCTGCTTTCCAAATCCTTAAATATCTGCTTAATTGTATTAAGGAAAGATACCGAGAGTCACCACCAATAATCTAAAATGTTTTAACTAAAGATATAAGGATTCTTTCTCAATCTTTACATCGAAAAGGAATTAACAATCTGTCGAAATACTTTATTGTTTCAAACCTATAAACCCATTTACTATTTATACCCATCAGTAAGGGACCAATCATTGATGACATAACAAACCACTGCGAAAAAATGTATCCTGTAGTCAAAATGTTTTAGTGTCAAAACCACAAAAATTGTAGTTGGTATCTCATATTCATATCAATTAAGTCCAGCGATAGAATTCCCATATGGTGAGAAGGTCAAGACGTGGTTAGACCTTTCTTCGACTCTTAATCAAGAGTTCCTAAATTCGAACCCTGGTCTCACCGTTGTATATTTCAGAGATACTTTCTAGTATTTCTCGCCTTACCGGTATTTCGGATGAGACTTTAAACCGAAGTCCCGTCCTATGAGTAGCATGAATTGGCTAATACAAAATAAACGTAAAACCATCGCAATTTGTGTTTTTCAGATACCCGCAACGAGTCCGTCTGTGCAACTGTAACAACTACAACAAACCTAGAAACTACAAGTACTTCATATACTAGTACAAGTACTTCATCAACAACAACTAATACTTCACCAACTACAACAACTAATACACCAACAACTACTAGTACTACACCAACTACAACAACTAATGCACCAACAACTACAACTGATACACCAACTACTACAACTGATACACCAACTACTACAACTGATACACCAACTACTACAACTGATACACCAACTACTACAACTGATACACCAACTACTACACCTGATACACCAACTACTACACCTATACACCAACAGCTACAACTGATACACCAACAACTACAACTGATACACCAACAACTACAACTGATACACCAACTACTACAACTGATACACCAACTACTACAACTGATACACCAACTACAACTGATACACCAACTACTACAACTGATACACCAACTACTACAACTGATACACCAACTACTACAACTGATACACCAACTACTACAACTGATACACCAACTACTACAACTGATACACCAACAACTACAACTGATACACCAACACTACAACTGATACACCAACTACTACAACTGATACACCAACAACTACAACTGATACACCAACTACTACAACTGATACACCAACTACTACAACTGATACACCAACTACTACAACTGATACAAACAACTACAACTGATACACCAACTACAACAACTGATACACCAACTACTACAACTGATACACCAACTACTACAACTGATACACCAACTACTACAACTGATACACCAACTTCTACACCTGATACACCAACAACTACAACTGATACACCAACTACTACAACTGATACACCAACTACTACAACTGATACACCACTTACTACAACTGATACACCAACTACTACAACTGATACACCAACTACTACAACTGATACACCAACTACTGATACACCTGATACACCAACTACTACTGATACAACAACGATACACCAACTACTACAACTGATACACCAACTACTACAACTGATACACCAACTACTACAACTGATACACCAACTACTACAACTGATACACTAACCACTACACCTGATACACCAACAACTACAACTGATACACCAACTACTACATCTGATACACCAACTACTACAACGATACCAACCTACACTGATACTACAACTGATACACCAACTACAACTGATACAAACTGATACACCAACAACTACAACTGATACACCAACTACTACAACTGATACACCAACAACTACATCTGATACACCAACTACTACAACTGATACACCAATTACTACAACTGATACACCAACAACTACAACTGATACACCAACAACTACATCTGATACACCAACTACTACAACTGATACACCAACAACTACAACTGATACACCAACTACTACAACTGATACACCAACTACTACAACTGATACACAAACTACTACAACTGATACAACAACTACAACAACTGATACACCAACTACAACAACTGATACACCAACTACTACAACTGATACACCAACTACTACAACTGATACACCAACTACTACACCTGATACACCAACAACTACAACTGATACACCAACTACTACAACTGATACACCAACTACTACAACTGATACACCACTTACTACAACTGATACACCAACTACTACAACTGATACACCACTTACTACAACTGATACACCAACTACTACAACTGAAACACCAACTACTACAACTGATACACCAACTACTACAACTGATACACCAACTACTACAACTGATACACCAACAACTACAACTGAATCACCAACAACTACAACTGATACACCAACTACTACAACTGATACACCAACTACTACAACTGATACACCAACTACTACAACTGATACACCAACTACAACAACTGATACACAAACTACTACAACTGATACACCAACTACAACAACTGATACCCAAACTACTACAACTGATACACCAACTACTACAACTGATACACCAACTACTACAACTGATACACCAACTACTACAACTGATACACCAACAACTACAACTGATACACCAACTACTACAACTGATACACCAACTACTACAACTGATACACCAACAACTACAACTGATACACCAACTGCTACAACTGATACACAAACTACTACAACTGATACACCAACTACTACAACTGATACACCAACTACAACAACTGATACACAAACTACTACAACTGATACACCAACTACAACAACTGATACCCAAACTACTACAACTGATACACCAACTACTACAACTGATACACCAACTACTACAACTGATACACCAACTACTACAACTGATACACCAACTACTACAACTGATACACCAACTACTACAACTGATACCCAAACTACTACAACTGATACACCAACTACTACAACCGATACACCAACTACTGCAACTGATACACCAACAACTACAACTGATACACCAACTACTACAACTGATACACCAGCTTCTACAATTAATACACAAACAACTATAACTGATACACCAACTACTACAACTGATACACCAGCTTCTACAACTAATACACAAACAACTATAACTGATACACCAACTCCTACAACTGATACACCAACTCCTACAACTGATACACCAATTACTACAACTGATACATCAACTACTACAACTGATACACCAACTACTACAACTAATACACCAACTACTACAACTGATACACCAACTACTACAACTGATACACCAACTACTACAACTGATACACCAACTATTACAACTGATACACCAACTACTACAACTAGTACACAAACAACTATAACTGATACACCAACTTCTACAACTGATACACCAACTATTACAACTGATACACCAACTACTACAACTGATACACCAACTACTACAACTGATACACCAACTACTACAACTGATACACAAACTACTACAACTGACATACAAACAACTACAACTGATACACCAACTACTACAACTGATACACAAACAACTACAACTGATACACCAACTACTACAACTGATACACCAAGGACCACAACTGATACACGAACAACTACAACTGATACACCAACTACTACAACTGATACACCAACTACTACAACTGATACACAAACTACTACAATTGACATACAAACAACAACAACTGATACACCAACTACTACAACTGATACACCAACTACTACAACTGATACACCAACCACTACAACTAATACACCAACTACTACAACTGATACACCAACTACTACAACTGATACACCAACTACTACAACCGATACACCAACTACTACATACTGATACACCAACTACTTACAACTGATACACCAACTACTACAACTGATACACCAACTACTACAACTGATACACCAACTACTACAACTGATACACCAACTACTACAACTGATACACCAACTACTACAATTAATACACCAACTACTACAACTGATACACCAACTACTACAACTGATACACCAACTACTCAACTGAATCACCAACTACTACAACTAATACACCAACCATTACAACTGATACACCAACTACTACAACTGATACACCAACTACTACACCTGATACACCAACAACTACAACTGATACACCAACTACTACAACTGATACACCAACTACTACAACTGATACACCAACTACTACAACTGATACACCAACTACTACAACTGATACACCAACTACTACAACTGATTCACCAACTACTACAACTGATACACCAACTACTACAACTAATACACCAACTACTACACCTGATACACCAACTACTACAACTGATACACCAACTACTACAGCTGATACACCAACTACTACAACTGATACACCAACTACTACAACTGATACATCAGCTTCTACAACTGATACACCAACTACTACAACTGATACACCAACTACTACAACTGATACACCAGCTTCTACAACTAATACACAAACAACTATATCTGATACACCAACAACTACAACTGATACACCAACTACTACAACAGATACACCAACTACTACAACTGATACACCAACTGCTACAACTGATACACCAACTACGACAACTGATACACCAACAACTACAACTGATACACCAACTACTACAACAGATACACCAACTACTACAACTGATACACCAACAACTATAACTGATACACCAACTACTACAACAGATACACCAACTACTACAACTAATACACCAACTACTACAACTGATACACAAACTACTACAACTGATACACCAACTACTACAACTGATACACCAACTACTACAACCGATACACCAACTACTACAACTGATACACCAAGGACTACAACTGATACACAAACAACTACAACTTATACACCATCTAATACAACTAATACACCAACAACTACAACTGATACTCAAAGAACTACAACTGATACACAAACAACTATAAATGATACATCAAATACTACAAATGATACACAAACAACTACAACTGATACACAAACAACTACAACTGATACACCAACTACTACAACTGATTCACAAACAACTACAACCGATACACCAACTATAACAACTGATACACCAACAACTACAACTAATACACTTTCTACTACAACTTATACACCAACTTCTTTAAGTATTTCATCAACAACTACAACCTCAACTCAAGTTACGTCAAGTACTTTGATTTCGACAACAAGTACTTCTTCGAGTTTTTCACCAATTTCTACAAGTACTGCACCAACTACACCGAGTACTACATCAACTACTACAATTACTACGCCAACAGAAACACATTCTGCATCTACCACTTCAAGTAGGCCTACTTTACCAACTACTGCAATGTCTTCAGCAACTACCGCAAGCGCTTCACCAACTTCTACAAGTATTATTACAAATTCTACAACAAGTATGCCTACTTTACCAACGACTACAATGTCTTCAGCAACTACTTCAAGTAATTCACCAACTACAACACGTACGTCATCAATAACTACAACTCATACGACTACAGTTACTACACCAACCACAACAGCTATTACACCAACTTCTTCAAGTACAATACCAAGTTCAACGAGTGCAATTACAAGATCTTCACCAACTACTACAAATACAGTCACAAGTATTCCTACAATTGCTTTACAAGGTATTGGTGATACGCCTACAACTAGAGGCTTTAATGTAACATTCACTAGCATACCTCTCACCTTATCGACTCTAGATTACACAAGCAGTGTACCAATCATTGTTTCTGATCGCAATCCAATCAATCAAAAAATCTTTCTTTGGCCATGTTTGTGTAACCCCTACAAAAATACCAGTAATTTAACGTTGGCCCAATGGTCAGCGTGGTTTGAGGCAAGTTTTAGATTGGATACAGACTCTTTATCAAGCCATAGGCGCACGCTCATGTCGGCAACAGATGATCGAACATCTTCCAAGTCGATAGGAATTGTCGCAGTCGGTGTAATTCTTACTATTCTATCGTGTATGCTTGTGTTAGACTTACCTGCACTTGCCAAAGCTGTGTGGAATATTTGTGAACGGTGTAGACAATAGAATTCAAGCACTTATTGCTGGATGTCCACAGATGTGAGAAAACTTAGATATTGAAATTGTATTTCTTTAAAACTGTATAGCAGCTGTGCTGTTGTATGGAACGTTCCGGAAAAAAAAGCCTTCAAATAAAGCCTGTATGTATACAATGAATACGCTAATTTTAGATAAAAAAATGTTGCACCCGTTTTGAAGTCCACCGAATACCGTCTGTTCATACTGAGATGTATTTACTCATCCTGGAATCAGTTTTGCGTCCTATAGCTATTTTGTATTGAATATTATACTGCATCACAAATACTGTACATACTGTTTCAACGACATTTGATTTTTACTTGCAAAGTGTCTCTTGTGTGAACAAGCATCTTTAAGGTTGTACCTGTATAATGGTTTCGCTACATACAGAACATGCGAATACTTTCTATGTTTGCCGAGATGAAAGGCCAAACTTAGTCAATGATTTTTATATGTTATTGTATTTGTGTGTATACGCGTTTACGTTTTAGGGTGTTGGAGTATTCGTACGTGTATGTATATATGTGCATGTCTAAACATGCCTATATGGACGATTGGCTTCTAAAATGTCTCAATCCTAGTCTGAAACAAGCTGAGGTTGAGAAATCTTGAAACCCAACCGACAAAGTATGTTATTATGTATGTTGCCTCGTTAGATATTTGTATCATATTAAATTACCTTTTGTTTCCTGTAACAGGAACTGAGTGAAATAAAGGAAATGAGATTGAAATATAGATTGTCATGAGGCATGATTTTCTTATCACAATACAGAAGGGGTCATTTTTCAATTAGTGTTTTCCAGCTGATGGATTGAGTTGACTATAATCTGACGAAAAATATTAATGATATCATTATAATGGTACCGCTAAAACAATATAATGTTATGTCAAATGCCTTGCTTCATCAGATCGTATTTGTATATACAGATAGAACATCAACTCAAAATTTAGAGATAGAAACAGACAGACACAGAAATGTTCAGAGAATAAAAAGAATATGCAAATAAAGTAATCACAATTCAGTTAAAAATGAATACCATTTCCTTCACAGCTGTACCTTTTATAATGATCAACGCAGAAACTTCCTTAAACTATATTTCAACAGATAGTCAACTTTTTAAGACTTACGGCATAAAACACAACAAAAAAAGAAATTCTAAATGTGGCTAAACATATTACAACAGCACTATTTTGAGAAAAAAGGTTCTAACCGTATCAAAACTCCGCTACATGTTAGTCTATCTGGTCCTATCACTACATCGCAACTATTTGAATTCAACATTGATAACTCATAATACGCAAATGACTTTGTATTATATTATAAAAATAAATAGTGTGTTGTATATATGTATATAACCCATACAATGTTACATGAAATACATGAAACTGTTTTGTTAAGAGTTTGAATGTCGGACATATTGGTGTCATTGCTGGTGTTTGTTTATGAACATTTTTTTTAAAATGTCGTTATTTCACATTGTTAAGGATCGTTGGTATCATATGATATAGTGATTTTTCATGAATGAAAACCTGTAAATTGATCCAAGAAACCGTGTGATTTGGGTTTATTGATTCAACAAAAAAGCAGTTATTTGTTGAACTTGTAAAGATAAAAAAAATGACATAGACTAGGCTTAGCCACACAGACTGCCAAGGAATTGGTGATGCAACAAATGACCGCCCATAAAATTCTAGATTTGCATGGCACTGTAAACATTGTGGCCTAGCAAATTTCTCCAACTCTCTCTTGGAGTCTCCTGACACCCTCAATAACACCAATTCCTTCGCACCACTACACAACCAATCACAGACATTTTTGAGTGACCGGACCGACCAATCCGTGAAGTCAGAACTCAACACCTCCTCCAATGTACTCCAACTCCCCCAAAAGCTTCTTCAACCCCAAAGAAAGCTGCCAAGGTTACTAGATCCTCTAAGTCTCCCAAGTCAAAATCCCAAGAAAGATTTACAATTGCCAATATCAACTGCAGATCAATCAAAAATATAATTCGAGACCTCCATTATTAACCAAATCAAACCTGATATCATCTGGTGCACTGAAATTTGGCTGGAACCAGAAATACACACATGAAGTTTTCCCAAATAGCCTAAACTACCAAGTCTTCAGAGATGATATAACAACAGGACAGGGTGGTGGGGTTCTAACAGCCATATCTAAGAACCTCATTAATCAAGACCAACCTGACCTCAAACAAACTGCAACTTAATAAGGGCTTAAGTATGCATCAAAGGAGCAAAAGAAATATTCATATGCACTTACTACAAACAGCACGAAAATAATGAAGACTCCCTCAAGTAACTATGGTTATCTCTCGCCAAGTTGTCCAAGAATTGCACCACCTGTCTTCTGGGCGACTTTAACTTTCCTGATATGAACTGGTCATCTGAATCCACAAAACCTAAATGTAAATACAAGGACTTGTATGAAAGTTTCCTAGACAATGTCAGAAACCACAACCTTCAACCACCCCACAAGACAAGAGAATATCCTAGACCTCTTTCTTACAAATAACCCCTCCCTAGTCCAGAACACTAAAACACAGCCTAGCTTAGGAACATCGAATTAAACATAAAAAACGGCCGCCCATTCCAACCAAGACGACCCATTAAACTGTACAAGAAGCTGACTGGGAGAGCTTCAAACATAAACTAGCTGAATTCGGGGAGGCATTTTGCAGGGAGGAACACAGCAACCCAAATAGTGCATGGAAAGCTTTCAAAGAGGAACTAAACCGACTTAGCACTGACTACATACCAACCAAAGTCTCAAAGTCACGACGTGGCCTCCCATGGTTAACCCCCTCCATACTGAAACTGATCCTCAAACGAGACAAGCTGTACTCGAAAGTCAAAAGATCGAATAACTCCACACTAACCAGACACTTTAAATCACTTAAATATAGCATCCAAAACAAAATGCATAATAGCTACTCGTTATACCTCGAATCAATGATATTCGATGGAGACTCTCAACCTGGTAACAATAAGAAATTCTACACCTTCATTAAACAACTAAAAACAGAAACTTCAGGTGAAGCACCCCTTTAAGGTCATATTTCCCGATAAACAAAATTTTCTTTAATTATGGTTTAATTTATTAATTTAATCACTCGGAAAAGAAAACCATTCATTTACCCTTACACCCTCCATACAACAGAACTAGAATCAACTACTGCAGCTAGATACCTAGGTATCACGATAAGTAACGATTTCAACTGGTCTACTCACATAAACAACATAATAGCCAAAGCAAATAGCCTAACTCCCTCAGATTTATCAAAGGAAACATTAAGACCAGTAATAAAGAAATTAAGGCTAAAGCATATGACACCTACATTAGACCCCGACTTGAGTACTGCTCTACAATCTGGCATCCATGGCAAAAAACACACACACTTAAGATTGAAAAAGTCCAGAGAGCAGCTACCCTTTTGTCTGTAACAACTACGACCTAACAAGCAGTGTTACCCTTATGTTAGAATCCCTAAACTGGAACTCGTTACATTATCGGCGCATCCAGTCATCCCTCCTTTACTTTTACAAAATCAAAAACAATTTAGTATGCGTCGATCACAATCATCTTACTCCCACGCGAAATCTGAACTATTTGATCCCACAGTCCCGCACTCATTACCACTCCAATTCCTATTTTCCCAGGACGTTACGGCTTTGGAATAGCCTTCCCATCTTTATACGGTGTAGTCCCAGTCTTGAATCTTTTAGATCAAGACTGGCCACTGTAACCCTATTGTAGGCCTAAAGTAATAATTGTTTTTAACCTTAGCACCTGTAGATCTTTTTTTAACCTTTTAGACACCTAACAATGTCCTGATGATGGCAGTGCTCCTTTCCAATAATAATCGTTAACGATCGTTGGAAGCATAGACATAGATAACATGTTATCTATGTCTCTGTTGTAAGTAACATATAGAAGTAGAAGTAGCCTACTTGTAACCCCCAAAAATGTTGATAGCCCAAGGGGTTACCACCCTACAAAAACATACCTTGACAGGCACGGCACATATTGTCAGTCCAACTGAAAGGTTTCCCTAGAGACATAGATAACAGAGATTGGCAACTCCTTCTTTACCTATAGCCGGTTTCTGCGATATCTCGCATGACGCGTTATTTAGCGAGACCTTTCGAGATCTGTCTATCGACGCTATTTTCAACTAAACGCGAAATAGGCAACACACATTAAGCGTGTTTTAAGTCATAATTAAATTATTTTCTTACCAAATTTACTATATTGTTATTGTTAGAAAATTTCTCCAACAAACAAGACCGATCAGCAAGCGATTATCAAAGAAATAAACATGGCAAACTGCGACAAACTTGATTGAACTGTTCGCAATTTCGTGGTTTTGTGCGATAAACGTGATAATTGAGTAGTTTTAGATTCAAACTGTTCTAAAGGAGGGATTTTCAAACATTTCCAATTCAAGTCCATTTTAAAGAAAGGGTTTGTTTTTCTACATTTCCAAATTTCAGTTTGATATTCCTTGTCATTTAGAAGTTATTCCGTACTGAATATGTCCCTTTTACGACCCTAATGAGTTTAACCATCTTGATTTACAAGCAAAATTAACAAAGTTGTGCACAGTAAAACTTAAAAACTATGCAATGGATCATATCATACTTGACATTTTCCTGAAGTGTTATTTTTGTTTTAAGGTTGCCCGCATTTTTATAGTAATCTTCGCTTCCATAACGAAGTTATGCCAGGTTTACTTAACCACACAAGCATGATCATGATTTCGGCCATTTTATTTTCAACCAAAATATTTCATACTTGTACAAAGTAAAATGTTTTAATGTAGGTTTATTCAAACAATTCTAATTTATGTCCATTTTAATGGGTTAATATGATTTTGTCGATTTCCAAATTTTCAGTCTGATATTCTTTGTCATTTAGAAGTTATTGCGTACTAAATATATCCCATCTACTACCTTAATGAGTTCATCCATCTTGATTTCCAACCAAAAATTAACAAAGTTGTGCACAGTAAAACTAAAGACTATGCACTGGATCATATCATACTTGACATTTTCCTGAAGTGTTATTTTTGTTTTATGGTTGCCAGCATTTTTAAAGTAATCTTCGCTTCCATAACGAAGTTATACCAGGTTTACTGAACCACACACGCATGATCAATATTTTAGCCATTTTATTTTCAACCAAAATATTTCATACTTGTACAAAGTAAAATGTTTTAACAGAGGATTATTCAAACATTTCTGATTTATGTCCACTTTAATGGGATAATATGATTTTGTTGATTTCCAAATTTTCAGTCTGATATTCTTTGTCATTTAGAAGTTATTGCGTACTAAATATGTCCCATTTACCACCTTAATGAGTTCAGCCATCTTGATTTCCAACCAAAAACTTAACAAGGTTGTAGCAAGTAAAACAAAAAAACCATGGGTCCAAAACCATGCACTAGATCATATCATACTTGACATTTTCCTGAAGTGTTATTTTTGTTTTTTGGTAACCCGCTTTTCTATGGTGATTGTTGTGTTTATAACGAAGTTATACCAGGTTTGCTTTACCACACAAGCATAATCATGATTTCAGCCATTCAGTTTCAACCAAATTTTTCATTTTTGCATCAATTAAAACTTAAATTGTGTGACTTGGATTTTATCAAACGTGTTATTACTGAAAACGTCTGAATGAGTTTGAATTGATCCCGTATTAAATGCTGACTAAGTTCTATAGTTTCCCGTATTTTCAAAGTGATATTCCTATATAAGAAGAAGAAAATCCATTCAATTAATGGACTAAAGAGAATGTATAGATCTTCTTAATCAGAAACACCACGATATTTCCTTTTTCGTCATACTTCTTCTTAATTCCGATCGCTTGCAAATATGTCAAGTGATATGTGTCATTGAAGAACGAAGGGTGATAGAGTCAATCACGGTAGTGGACAATACAGGCTATGATTATAAATTGCCACCCCATAAAATATGTAGTTTGATGTCATAAAACCTTTTGATGCTAGGGCGATTACACAAGAAGTGTGTGGCGCTAACCCTGTGTCCACTCTCTGACACCTCATTCAAATTTAATGACCTAAAGATCCCGAAAACAAAATAGGGAGGATTTGTTCTGTTTAAAGCGTCTGTCTGGTTTTAAAAGTAGTGTGCTTTGACTTAATTTCTCGTTGAGAATGATAATAAAAACGAAGGTGCAAGACATACTATTTGCTTTAGTTTAACATTCAAAAAGCTCACATTTCTTTTTTCTAAAATCATTTCGGTCAGCAGGATGATAAGACCAGACCCTTACGTGTTTAAGAATAAGTATGTACTTATTGATTTGCAATCAATATTAGAGGAATCTGCGGTAAAAGGTGTATTGAAAAACGGTGCACGTCATTTTTTTCTTACGTGTCCTTTTGTTTACTAAAACCACTTTTACAAAAATTCTCATCACATGCATTTTAACATCATAAAATACTTTTAATTTTCTTAAATTGAAACATTTGGCTTGAAATAATGTCATGATGAAAAATGTGTTTTGTTTTGACAAAATGAGCACTGTAAACAGTTTTTCGACACAGAATAAATGAAATGAAGTGAGAAAGCAATCTTTTAATATTGGCGAAAACTATCATGTCATAGTGGAAAGTTCATGCCTTGGTTATTAACTGCAACTAACTAGAGTCACTTGCTTTATTACAAAATATTATTCAAACCTTTGCTTGAAAGACATTGTCGTTAGAAGTACAATTCTGAATTGCATGATAATCAAGCCTGTCATTGAAAAAGAAGGCCTACTGGAACTTTTTGTTTTGTTTTTAACATAAAATCAATTTAATAAAATGAAAATAAAACAAAATGTCCAGAAGTTGTTTCAGATAACTAATCAGATAACCAAAACATAGCTATTTTACTGTAATAAAGAAGTATCAATTTCGCTTGACATCTCCCCTGGTAACGGATAAACAGGTACACTCTTTCCTTATCTCGCAGAACCTCGCGGCACGCGAGAGTTTGGCGATAATTCCGGAGTTGCCAATCTCTGTTATCTATGTCTCTGGTTTCCCCAATTAAAATACTTTTCACAAATATTGCTAGGATGGGAAATAAATCATGTTGCATCTACTTCACTTTCTATGTGGGTATTGTACAAGCGAGTTTTTATAAATGAATAGACTAGTATTTATAGAATAATCCCCATGTGATAGATCTATAAGAAATCGTATTTCCACTTTCAATATGCCATTTTAACAATGTGTTTGGATTTGTGAAGAGACATAAGAATCTCCATAGACCTATGACTCTAGTCTGGTTCCCGATTTTGCTGATTACAAAGCAAAGTCGTAGGGGAAGGAACTCCAGACTACCTATGACTCTTGATTTACAATCTTGTATGAGTGGTACTAGATTGCAATCGGAACTACTCGGGTATTTCCGTGAGCTGTGAAATACATTTGATAAACCCGTAGCCTGGGGTCCTGGCCCATGCTAACCCGCATTAGGGCCAGGTGTCAGAGAATGAATTGTCGCTTCTGATTGGCTAACGGATTGCCACTCGTCTCATATGAAATGATGGCGTTTGAATTGTACATTTACCCTTTTTTACCCTTATCATGTTTACCCTTTTCCATCCCTTATTCAGGGTAGCCTTTACCAGAGACATAGATCTATGTCTCTGCCTTTACCTTTTACAATTGTCATACAATACTCCATTTTTATAAATTAATTGCATTTAATGGATTTTGTTCATTTCATTTCAATTTTCTATTAATTTATTGTTGGATTTAAATATTGAGATTCAAAATATCAGATAAAATTAATATCTTTTGTAAAAGAATCAAACTTTTTACTTTAGTAGTTCTCTCTGAATGAATTCTACCAAAAATATTGTTTATATATTTAAATGAGTTTTAAATCACACACAAAACAAATTTAATGGAAACAAATTGGAAACATATATCTCCACCAATCAATATCACATATCATCTTATTTCCTTCGGTGCTTAAATTTGAGGCTTGTGAAGTGTTCATAGGCGACTTTGAAGAAAGAAAGACCACATGAAAATGTGAAAAAAAATGGGATTTTCTTCTATCTTTCCCATAACATCTTCATTTAAATCAAATTCAACGACACATAAAAGGAAAGGGTAAAGGGTTTCACTTATCTCTGGTTAAACAATCACGAATTCAATTAACAGGCAATAAAGATAAGAATCCCACCGACAAGAGTTATGGTATATCAACGAAACGGCATCTGTATTTATTCCCTTTATGCAGTCATAAGTTAAATAACAAACAAGGAAAAAAGAACGTGAGTTTTCTTTTCCAATAATAATCAAAAGCCAAGCTTCTCGACAAATTAAACACCTTTATTTTTCGTTTTGACAAAATCATATGAAGCCTACAAGATCAATTATAATTAGTATTAAACATTATCGCTTAAATAAGCTTTTTTAGTGTTGTTTGAAAGTCTGATTTAACATAAGAACCGGTAGTTGACGAAGTCATCAAGAAGATGGGGAACGCATGATCTGAGAATAAAATGCTTTGGACACATTTAAATCTCAAGAATTTGATATCAGAATATATACTATTCAAACATATACTGCTTATCAAACGATTTTTTCCAGATATATTCTTGTCTCGTCATATCTCGTCTTTTAAAACCACGTTTAACTCTAACTTTGGAAGATTGACAAGCCTTCCTTTATTCTGTAACTATCTTGTCAATATTTCAATGGGGCCATACTAAATACCTTTCTCTAACAATTTAAGCAAAACCATCTATTACAGGAATTCCACCATTGAGTTTACTTTGATATACTCCGGATATGTTATATGGTAAAACACGACGCAATGAGCTTTTCAATACTTGTGTCACAAACACAACCCTGTTTGGGTGATTTGCGCGGTGTACTGCAGTTGTGTTCCATTACAAAACACAGCGCTATAAAATACAATAAAAACCGGAGTCACGGCTTCATCTCAAAAGGATCCAACGCTAAGTAGGGTGTCTAGCTAAATATGTGCATTTTTTCATGAATAAGCTTGCAGACTCTTAATCGACGCGCATGCGCAGTCGATGTTGTTTCATTCGGAATACCTCGGCATAACCGAACACTATTGTGTTCGGTAAACTTTCTCTGACACCTGGCCCTAGTTCGCGGTATACGAACGGGCCAGGACCCCAGGCTAATAAACCCGATGTGTTCAGATTGACCAATCGGAACTACTCGGGTATTTCCGTGAGCTGTGAAATACACCTCGGATATAAGTGTAGGGTTACAATTTTTCGGGTAAATCGGCATCCGCCAATGAACACCTTTTCTAAGCGTGCATGTTAAGTAGTTCAATGTGTATGGAAGTGTTGGACATCCTTTTTATTCACTTTTGATCAGTAACTCATACCAAATGGCGAACTTGTTGTTGTGACATGTATACTTGTTTCCTCAATCAAATTTAACGACTTTTTGGATTTTACATTCAAGATCTATTTTAAGAAACGAAAGAAAGTGACGTCATTCTCGCGGGAAACAATATGGCGTCATCCCTATTATTTCAGAGGTGTTTTCTATTGGATAAACCCGATGTGTTCAGATTGCAGATTGACTAGATTGTACTAATTTTCCCGCCGTTTAGATATTTCGAATATGCGAGGAGCAATTTTCATTTAAAGAAACGTTATGAAATGTCTTTTCTCAAAAGAAAATGCTAAATAAGCCAAATTTCTTGTATAAATAATTACAATTCAAACAAGTTTTATATAAATAAAATAGAAATGTTTAAAATCGCAAAAATGGTCATATTTGGAATAATTCGAAACGGCGGTTTGCAACAGTTACCAATGACGCTTTGTGAGTTTGAAACACCTGTGCAAATATTTTCAAATTTTAATCGATCCGTATGATCGAGTGAAGTTGCACATGTGAACTTCGTTCGATGCAGAACTAATTGTGAGCTGTTGTCACTTGGCGATATATTTGAACTGTCCCCAAACACTGTATGAAAGACAGAGAAGGACCGGATCGGAATCTCTATCGAGGGAGTTTCCAACTTTAAGGCCAATAAGGGTGAACAGTGTTGCAATTTTCTGACCAACGATTCAACAGGTAAGATCGCAATTTTCTGAATTCTAATGCTTATATAGATAGTTTTGTAATGAGCCATCTCACCTTTGTTCAAAATTGTGGTGTTAATGAAACTGAAGTTTAGAGGCGTGAAGTATCAAAGTACCGTAAGTATTTTTAAGTGACTTTTGTGGGTTCATCATATCACCGTATTTTGTTTTTCATCGATTGTGAAGGAAGCTGAAAGATTGTTCAAAGCCACTCTCGGTGACTGCTTCCCGGATACTAAACCAGTAATAGTGCCGGTTTGAGGGTTAGTCCCGGAAATATTCACCCCGACTAACGGGGATTTGAACCCGGGACCTTCGGTACAAGAGCCCGACACTCTACCCCTGCACCAATATCGCCCACATGTGTTGTTCTCTGATGAGACAATGGACTTACTGTCATTGAAGCTGAAAATTCGGCAGTGAGACCTGGCAAAGGAGAGACAGGGAAATAATTTTAAAGTTATTTGTCTTGTAAACGCATATGTAGGGAAAACTGGCTGCCTTTTAGATTCATTCTCAATGACTGCTTCCTGAATACATGCCCAATACTCGCATGAATTTGTGGGTTAGTTCCTAGCACTTTCATGTCAAAGCTAACAGGAATCAAACTCGGTACCCAAAGTCCCAGAGACCTAAACCTTACCACTGAAACAATGACACTTTATTGACAGAAAAATAGAGAGGTCCTGATAATAATGATAGAAAAAGTTGTAAGGAAGAGTGATAAAGATTTCATAATCAGACAAAAAAAGAGAAGGAGAGGAAAGTTATATTAGACTTCCCAAGACCAATTTAACCAGGGAGGCATTTTTAGTTTGGTCTTATTGACATTTGAGAAGTAAGAATCTTCTTTCCCACAGCGATTTCTTGTTAACCTAGGAGGCCACAAAGTCCATAAAACATATGTCTATTGTCACGCTTAAACATCAAGGGTTCCAAATCAAGTAGTATTTTAAATGAGCTAGGACAAGCATGAGCTACGACAACTACTTTTTTTAACTTTGATGATTTTTAATTTTTCCAATCTGTCAAGAACACAATGCTGATTCTTTCTTAAAAGCATACTAGCGCTCAGAAAAACTGCAAAACTGGGTAATATGAGCTATAGATTATGATAGAATATGTTGAAACATAGCAAAAAACCACAGGATCATGACAATTAATATAACACTTGCAATATTAATCATCTATTTTTCTAAGTGCTATTATCTTAACCCTTTCCCAAACAATAACGACATTTAACCACTTTGTAGCAGACGACTTTAGAAAACATTGAGGGAAAAGGAGAAATTGCTCTTGATGAGAGTTTTCTGGCCTATCAGAAGATTATTTTCCTATTTCATCACATTTTGAAATGTCATCTGCAAACTCTTTCATTTTGGGACAGTTGAAAATTTGTTGTTTGGGAAAGGGTTAAATTTGGTGCCCACCAATATAACTTCACTGTTTACATTTGAGTAACATCTGAAATAGCAATAAGCGCTCTGATTAATGAGTGGTGAACACCTGGTTAGAAAAATCATGTAAAAGACATAAAAATACTGTAATTAATTGAACATTAACAATGTGAACATTAATCATGGAGCATTTTCTTGGCTTTATTGGTTCCCAACATTTCTCGGGTGACCTTGTTTTAACGGTAATTGTAAACAAACCTTACAGTTTTTACTCTTTTAAAAGCATGTTACAGTGATAGCGTGTTACAGTCTCAATTCCTCTGTAAAAGGGAATTTAAAGCACTTGTTAATGTTCAATTATTTTAGAACTTTCACAATTTAAGTGTAAATGAGTGCAAGTATGGCTTTAATAAACATGTATTAAAATCAAAAGGACTATCTATCACAGATCAGAGGTCTTGAGGCAATGAAGAATTCTAGTTTGGTCCAAAATGACACTTTAAGTAGAATCGATACCACATTTCTTTGGATGACCTGGATCATTCTTAATAATGAGGTTAAATGTTTGAACTGGGGAAAAGTGTCAATATTTAACTAACATATTTGTAACCACAATGTCTTTTTCAACGCTTTACTCAGCTCATACTGGTAACAAGTAAACATTTAACAGGTGTTTAGATTATAAGAGTTTCAATTAAAGGGTTTTGCTTGCAGTATTTTGAAAACAGATGAGGTCTTGACTTGTTAGATTATTTAATTTCCAACTCTTTAACAAAAATCTCATTTTCTGAGAAGCCTTAATATGTCCCCCTGGAAAAAAGAATAGCATGAAACTTTGAAGTCCTAGATTTTTTTTTTCCGCATCTGATGCAGAACACTTATGAAGGTACTTTGACAAAAGGGTGATTTGCTCCTTATGAATTATCAACGGTATCCTTTGGTGACAAATTATGGATTCTGTCCTATGTCATGTATTTTTTCCCTTGCTATTTTTTGGAGAACTGCTGCTGCCTTCAATTTTAACCATTTACAATAAAATTTCCTTGAAAAAGAGGGAAAATGGGTCAAGGTAAAACCCTGACTGAGGAGGCCTCTGTGGCCTAATGGTTAGAATATGGAACTTGAAATCACATGGCCCTTCTTCCTGTTGGTTCAAAACCCAGTGATGGCATTTGAATTCAAAGGAGGCAGTCTCTAGACTGACTTATGCAATGCTGATGGTCCTGCATGACTTCACCACTCCATATGGGCAGTTAGGTTTGGTGTTTTCCTCCACTATTATTAGCCAAGCAGTGCAACATAGATGAAATGTTTGCGCAATGTCAAAACTATACAAGATAAATGAATTGATTGGCTGTTAATGAGGATTCAAAAGAGGCATTCTTCAGACTGACTTATGCAATGCCATTGGTCGGGACCAAAAACTATTCATTTTAGTAAGAATATTTCCGGCCCGACCAGCGTAATCTGAGAACTACCAAAGTAATCTGATGAAAGAAAATTTTTCAAAATGGCAAATTATGGGTATTTTACCTTAACTCTTTACCAAACGCCAAGTTTTCGACTGTCTCAAATTGAAAGAGTTTGTAGACGACATTTAAAAATGTGATGAAATTGAAAAATAATCTTCTGATATGGCAGAAAACATTGTTGGAAAAGGAGAAATTGCTCATTAAAATATCTACATTTCAAACAATGTTTTCCGAAGTCGTCTGCAACAAACTGGTCAAATGTCATTATTGTTTGGTAATGGGTCAAACGTTTTTTGTCACTAAATGAATAGAACTTTTCAATTTCTTCATTGTAAAGATACTGAACACCAATGATTTTCATTTAAAAACTTGCATCTTACAGTGCTTTGTTGAAAACCCTAGTTACAGATAGCTGTCAGATTGTTCTTCGACATAAATCCTTTCCAGAGGTATATGGTAAATTAATGACCAAACCAATGCCATAGTCTTGGAACCAGCCTCTCTTTTCCACTTCAGTGATTTTCAAGGAAGGAAAAGATAAATCTTTGTATATAAAATGAACTGTTTAATCATTTTATTTCATCTGCAAGACAAAAAATCCTATATCTTTTCAATGTTATGAACGTGATTGAAAAGTGTATCAATTATCAAGTTTTATTTAATTTTCTAGATCTGTGTTGTCATTTTGTCAGTTGAAAACATTTTATTTTAAAAAGATTCATACCTCAATCTGTGAAATGGTCACTTCAAAAGCCCTAATGATGGCACAGGTTAAGTGTCAGCCATTTTTCTCCATATAATAGGGGCCTATTAAAAGGCACTTTAATTCCCAATTGGACATTTCTTAGAAATCATGCAGTTTTCCCAAAAATCCAAAGTTACACCAGCTTTTTTGGTATCCTATTTTAGCAATTTCATCAGTACAATTCCCCAAAATTTACAGACCTAGGCCTCTTCCTAATTGAAGCAAAAAAGGCCCTGTTATTCATTCATTGGGTTCAGCATCTGGGGTCCTGCTTTGGTACATGGTCACATTGATGTTAAAGCATGTCATTATAAACTAATCAATATACCTGTACAGGGCCTGGCAGGATGTTACCAGCCCTTAGTGTTGTGATGGTGTTGTGGAGTGTATTGATTACCTGATGCATGTCACTTAACTCTTTACCACCTGCAGACGACATCCTTTTACTTGGAAAAAAAGCAGACGACTTTAGAAAAGCTTTGTTAACATGTGAAAAGCCTTTCAGTTCTGCTATAGAAACATATGAATAGATTGAAAAAGCATTGTGGCAAAAGGAGATATTGCTTGTGACAAGCAATTTCTGTTTTTGCCACAATACTTTTTGAAAGTCTTCTGCTGCAAGAAGCAAAACTATGGTGTAATGTGTTAATGTGAGTGTATTGATCACCTGCGGCATGTCACTTATAACAGACCCATCGTCATCATCTGTAAGGCTTTAAATAGAGTTCTGGATGACTGAGGGATTTAAATATATAGACAATTGCAATAGCTCGTTTCTTACTCAGATTGTGTGAATAAAATTTAAGTTCTAGGTTTGATTTTTTGATCATCATATATTTAAGGACTTATTTCTGGGATATCAATTAAAACAATTTTTAGGGCTGCATAAAATGTGTGTTTATGGACAATATTATGTATCAAATCAAATAATATACCTGTACTATTTATGAATGTCTACAGATCAAGTATTGAGGTTGATTGTGGAATTTAGATATGTACATGTAGACAATCCATTGTATTCAATTAACTGATAGACGACTTTGATTTAATTATGGACTTTATTGGTAAGTTTATACTATTTAGTAATGTTTATCTTCTGTAATTTTAGAGTGATTATCTTGAAGTTAAAGGATAAAACGTTTTAAAAAGATTTTTTGTGTCTGATTTATTAGCATGAAGTTTGTCTGTCCATTGCAAGCACTCATTTTATGATTGGCAAGTTCTCCTTTTTTTTTTTTAATGTCACTTGATACAAATTCATTTCTATCAATTTTATTTAATTCATTTTAGTGAGTTTCATGCACCAGTTAGTGTTTACCCTTTTTGTGCTGGAACTGACTCCATACTAATGCAAACAGGTTAGATCCAGGCCATCCGCCAAGTGAATTGGTGGCTGACCTGAGATCTAACCTTTTTGCTACTCTGAGTATCTTTCCTTGACAAAATTAAGCATATATTTAGACTTTTGGCAAGCAGATGACACAAAAATCTGTTATTTAGATAATTATCCAGCATTTTAAGGGTTAACATTAAGAATAAAGTTTAGGTCATAAAATAACAAACAAAAATCTCTTCCTCTATAATACAGAAATCAATATTAGCAGTTGTTTCAAATTGAAAGCAAAAGACAGATAGATAACAACAAAATGCCAAAGAAAAAATATTAACTCTTTATGAACTTGTGAGAAACCACTGTGATAAAGGGAGCAATTTATCCTTTTGTCACAGTGGTTCATAAAGTATTCTGCAGCAGATATGCATTAACCCTTTCCCAAACAACAAGTTTTCGACTGTACCAAATTGAAAGAGTTTGCAGACGACATTTCAAAATGTAATGAAACATTCTTCAGATAGAGCAGAAAACCTTGTTGGAAAAGGAGAAATTGCTCATGACGAGCAATTTCTCCTTTTCCCACAATGTTTTCTAAAGTTGTCTGCAACAAAGTGGTCAAATGTCGTCATTGTTTGGGAAAGGGTTAATCAAAACACAGTACTTAAGAGTTAAAGGTTTAATAAAATACATTAATGAATAATTGAGCATCCTATGAAAGGACATGCTCATGTTTCTAATGGTCACGGAAAAAATGAATTCTAAATGAAATCAGTAGAAACCATTTTGATAAAGGGAGTATATTATCATTTTGTCACACTGGTTTTGAGGATCTTTTTCAGCAAATGCATTAAAACAATGCAATTAGGTAGAAAGGGTTTAAGAAAGCACATTAATAAATGATTGAGTATCCTAGATAAGGACATGCTCATGTTTCCTATTGTCGTTGATATTGATTATTGATGAAGATGGATGGAAGCTCAAGTATTTCATCTATTACCAATCACTGGCAGGAAGAGTTATTGATTTTACCTGCCTATAAAACATAATTACTCATCAGCATCCCAAATAAATAGTGCTCAAGGTATCCCGATTGTTTGGATTGGGGCTTCTACGCCATTTTTTAACAATTTTTTAAACAATTTGTAGTGGTCAGCCCACCATTCAGAGCTTTTGGTATTTCCTCAACAGCACAATATTGTTTCCTAAACACTGAATGCTTTTCTGAATAAATATGATTGATAAATGCATTTCGCAACTTTCTAAAAGTCAGTTCAGGAATGTTTGAGACCTCCTATTATAGGAAGATTAAAGGTCATTTGTCATTTTTGAGCGTCCCTTAATTTTTTAACTCCACATGATGCACTGATTTCTTTTTTTGGGGGGAGGGGGAATGGAGGAGGGGGGAGTACCTCTCTCTCTTTTTAGAAGGAACTAACTTTCTATAGCCTTAAACTCTTTGTTTCGGAAAAAAACTTTCTTTTGTGAAAAAACAAATAATAGTCTTAAACTGAAATCTTGCTTTGGGAAAAGCCTATTCCTTTTATGACAGACTTACTATAGCCTTGCACTGATCTATCCAGTCCTTCCGGTTGATACAACTTATTGGTGATTACCTGTCAATTGTTAAGCAATGGTTAATGTAGAGGTGGTGTAACCAGCCATTAACAGGCAATAATCGGATACCTCTGGGAAAAGCAATGTGGTAACTTAATTAGGTGAGTTAATGTAATTAACACCTTTATCTATTTGATATGTATAGTACATGTCTGCTTCTTTTGATGCACATGTAGCAAAATATTCAAGAAATTACTGTGAATGCAATATGGCAACTTGAATTGCTTCTAATAACTAATTCATAATTACTAATTCATTCTTTTGCTACAATGATTTCTTCCACAAAAAAAACCACATGATAAACTTTTGTTTTTTTGCAATCTTAGAAAGTTTCATCTACTGTTGACCTGAGGAAGGTTATAGCAGGAAGTGATTTTTATTATATTTTGTGACAGTGTTTTTTTAATAATCACCTTTTTAACAAATAACGAATGCTTTTTGTTGAATTTTGGTTATTTTTTGTTTGTCTTGATCTATCATGCTTTTTCTTTTTTTCCCCTATCATTTCTATATGGTTTAATGCTTAAATATCAGCAAATATTCAGTTGTATTAAAGTTCATGTGAACATGTAAAGAAGGGGTTCAGCATTGCCCAATGCACAGGGTGGTGAAATTGTAATTTTGGAATCCCAGGTCCAATCCCCACCAGTGCCACTGATTTGTGTGAATATTCTTTGTGATAAGAAAATTTGGAGCCACATTCTAGAACTTTTGAAGTCTAGGAAAGCAGCAGCAGTTATATGACTGAAAAAATTGTTGATGCAGCGTAGCATATGATGAAATGAAAGAGAAATAGTGCAAGGGTCTAAGGGGTTTACTCTAAGCAATATACTGAGGCTCAATGCAAGAGTATATAGTAAGTGTTTCACAAAAATGAAGCACTTACTGAAGTATTGCATTGAACCCTCGATATAACTAATTTGATCAACCGGAATGTCACAAACAAGATTCAAGTTAAAACAAAGATGATAGATACATGGAGAATGGGGTCAGCCTAAGTGGAAAACAAACAAAGCTTTTAATAACAGTGACCTACCTATCTTACATTCTCTTTTATGGCAAAGTAGAAACTCTATCCAAATTGACCATGGGTTCTATCCAATTTCATAAGCATATGGTGCACAAGTCTGCCATGTCACCAAAGGTGTCTTTAGCCCTTATATATAACGCTGGAACCAAATTCCTGCTTATGCAAACAGGTTAGATCCAGGCAAGCCGCCAAGTAAATTGGCGACTAGCCTCACAGTTATCTAACCTGTTTGTTTCTCTGAGTATCCTTCCTCATCAAAATTAAGCAGATATCTAAGGTTTTGGAAAGCAGATGATTAAAAAACTTATTTTTTAGAAAGTTACCCAGCACTCTAAGGGATATATTAACTTTGAAATGAAATTTCAAATACCAGTTCTGGGATTTGAACCCATGCAAAAGGATGCCATGTAATTTCAAGTTCTAAACTCAACTCACAAGGCCACAGAGGCCCCATTAAAAAGAAATAAGGTAAAAAGAATATGTTTGTTCAAATATGTTTATAAATTATGAATGATTGATCATACATCATTATTGTCAATCATTCAGTCATGGAGTCTGTTGATTAACAGATGTGCACTGAAACATGGCAGGTTGTCTGTTCATAGATTGATTGTGAATAATCTGTCAACAAAGATTGTGTTGATTTTTACACCTTTACAGTTATAATGGGAATCTTTATTCTTTGAAATCCATAGATAAGGTTTGATTTCTCATCTTGATATGATCAAATTTGACAATTTCAAAATCCTTATAGACAAACGTAGAATTTACTTAAATCAAGTTTTATTTGCAATACAAGAGTATGTTTTTTAAGGTTCAAAGGGTTAATTGATATATTACAAGGACCCTGATTGCTTTAAGGTAGAATACCTGTAATCAGCCATTTCAAAACTATTTCTTTCATTGGATTACTTTTGGCGTTCTAGGTATTCATTGATCAGGGCTGAAACTATTCGATTAAAGGTGAATAGTTCCATCCCTGATAGGTTCTTACCGAGAATGACGAAAGTAGTCCAACGATAAAATGATTTTCAAAATTGCAGATTATGGGTATTCTACCTTAAATAAATTTTTTCTCTTCACAGCATGACCAGGGTCCCACATCTCCCAGGAGTTAAAATCTCTTAGAACTTGGGGGTCCCATGATCATGCAAGCCCCACTGGTACTTTTGTGGGTTTGTGGAAGTCTCCTTGTGCAAAACACTTCAGAGCCCTAGCCTAGTACTTGGGGATACAGGAAAGCTGTAACATAACTGAAACAAGTTTAAACAGCAATAAATCCTATATAAATCAAAGCATAACCACTAAGTTTAACTAAGTTAATAATAAACTGCTGTATTATGATGAGCAGCCATGAACAAACAATGGCTTTCAGTGAAACCAAAGTTGTTATTTTTCAAGTATGACTTTGTGTTCATGAATAGCCATTTTTCGCTCATATTTGTTCATGCAGTTCATGAGCATAGTACTTTAACACTTCACAAGGGTAATTCTCATGGATATGTCCCCATGATTAAACAAGGGTACTTCAATGTACATATGTTTACGGTTAGATGAGTTTTCCTTATAAGGGCCGCGATTGTTCTCTGGGATGTTTTGAAAACTAATTGATCCCTGTCGGCTATAGTCAGGATTAACCCTTAGAATGCTGGGTAATTTTCAGAAAATAGATTTTTGTGTCATCTGCTTTCCAAAACTTTAGTTATCTGCTTAATTTTTAAAGAGAAGAGACACTCAGAGTTGCAAACATGTTAGATCACAGGCCAGTCACCAATTTACTTTGGGGCTGGCCTGTGATTTAACCTGTTTGCACTAGCATGAAGTTGGTTCCAGCACTATAAGGGTTTTAAAACTGATTGATACCTGTTGGCTATGGTGAGGATTAGTAAGGATTTTGTATGATAGAGGTTTGGGGTCAAAGTGATAGGCCTAGTTGCTTGGTTCAACTCTTTACTCTAGCATACCTCACTTTACTGCCATACGAGATTTATTGAACCATTATGAAAATAGGATAAATTACTCTTAAGATGAGAATTGTCTTCATCTTTCACCATGGTTTCTACCCAATATCTTACTAGTTTTCTCTCAAGATCCAGTTTTGTTTTTTTGTAGGATGTTTTAGGCATTGTTTATTATGAGCAATCATTTTTTTTTTCGCAATGATCCCTGTATCTTACCTGTTGTTGTTCTCTCGAGATACAGTTTTGTTTTTTGTAGGTGATTAATTTTGAGATGTAATTTGTCATTTGATAGAAGTCATATGCCCAAATGTTGAGGACAAAGTCACCTTTACATGTAAATGATTATTTGCAGCTAATCTTATCAATTACAATATTTAGAGTAGAAGTATCTAAGTAAAACTTTTAATTCAATAATGATCATTTTCACCTCGCATCACAATTGCTTTCAAATTACCTCTAGTCAACAATATGATTATAGTCCTAAGGAAATGGGAAAATGTTTCCCAATATGTATACTATTAGATATACAAAAACATCTTTACAAACATGTACATGTACATGACTGTACAAAGAGATGGATTTTCATAACGTATAGGTGTACGGTGAATTAATATCTTTTTTATCTTAAACCTAAACATGTTAAATGTCTTTTTCTACATCTGCAGTCTAAGGAGGAAATCTATCACTCATGCAGTAAAAGTGTTAACCCATCTCTCATAAATGGGATTTTGTGACCAATCGAAATTGAAAGCAGCAGATGACAATAATTGGCTTGAAAAATGATCTATTTTTTGTCATATGGGGAGAAACCATTGTGACAAAACGATAAATTGATCACTGGGAGTAATTGACTGATATAATGCACTGGTTTCCCACAACTTGTGTACTATAAATGTGTCCAAATGAGGTTAATAATGAAGATAAGGTGTTTCCTATTCATTATTGTATGTGGGACAGTGTTGGACTGTTAACAGTGTAAAGATTTATGAATATTTTAGATGGACATAATTCTAGCTTCTCCAAGGTTTCACCTTAATTGTTACCTTTAAGGATGAATTATGGATTGTCATGATGGGTAAGAAACTTTTATCTTCCAATGAATTTGGCTGTTTAAACCATTTTACTTTGAGCAGGTACGTTTATGGTTTGTAATATTAATCAACATTTCAGTGCTCTACTGACTATTGTAATTCTGTCACAAATGTGAAATGTTACTACCTATAGTCTTGTATTTAATATCTGATATGATCTATTAAATGTGATGGCTTCCTTCAAAACTAAGCTAAGTTCGTCACAAATTGGCTTAGTTTTGCTCAAAGCCATCATCACTTAAATGGTAAAGGTCCCTAACGTGAAATGATGTAAACAAAGTTTACCTTTTACATGTAATTATATAACTAACTTTATGTATTTCGATGGCTGTTGAAAGAATTATGACAAACAAAGTATGAGCATGTCAAACATTTTCTGAATATGGTTGATGGAGGCAAAAGTTTATAATATGTAGTCTTGTATCACACCCAGTCCCTTGATATGATGTGTGGTTAAATGTATAAATATGACACACATGTTGATTAGACTGTGTAGAGATACTCATACTTTAGGTCAACATAATGGTATCTTCAACATAAACCTGTATTGGTGAATTGCGGAAGATCAAAATGGGTAAGAAACATTCTTAATAGAACAATAATCTTGAATCACTTTCCTAAACAATCATATTCATCTGCTGCAAAGATCTAGAGTACTCAAAATGAAAGCAAAGTTTTACACTTGTCAACTTTTTTCTATTCTAAACAAAGTATTTGCATATCAAAACATTTTAAAATTTGGTTGGTATAGGTAGAACATGTAACTATTACCTATACAAATGCACTTCAACACAATTACGGGCTATTCTCATTTTTTCATTATTTTCTACATATTACTAGAATGCAACACCTGAAGGATATCACAGGATAGAATGTAGTGTAGAGTACCCACTCTATTTTTCACCCTCATAACAGCCCCATTCGAGCCTCACATTTTCAAAATCAATCAAATCCAGCTGGTTATGCAGTTATAAACGATCATAGTTAAGAGCACAATTCTAACGTTCGCAACTGTCTAATTTTTACAGAAATTTTGGGCATAACGTAAATTTTAACGAATCGTACCGGAATAATTGATTTCCGTCCTTCTAGATGATTTGAACTTTTATTCGAAATTATTTTTCATCCAAAACATTGAATTTACTAGTAATCATGATATTAGGGCATAACAAGGAAGAAAATTACGCAAAAATATTTGGTTGCATGATGAATTTCCAACACCGGCCTGGCTGAACATGAACTGCGTGATGCCGGTATACCATGACTTGACATAATTCTTCTGGCCCTCTCTTCGCACACTTGCAACTTGTTTAGAGGTAAACGGGTAAAAATTGTCGCGCATCTCACTGTTAAAAATCGATAATGTACATGTGCGAATGCAATAATCCATGTTCTGTAAATCTAGTTCATTTATAAACAGTATATATCTCTCGTTCTGAATGAAATTGAACCTTCCAAATCTTAGAAAAATGGCAACCATTTTTGACGTCTTTTTTTTTTTGACATCATCGCTCGAGACATTTCACGTTTTCTGGCCCATCGGAAAAAAAGGAGATATAACATAATTACATAATATTCTAAAAGGTTCTTTTTTAAAATGTTAAAAAAGTGATAAATGTTGAAACTTTATAAAACCATTGACGTTTCATAGTACATGATAATACTATATTGATATGAAGTTGTGTACTAGTCACTAATTTCCGTATAATGTAATGAGACAAGAAAGTGGTAGGATTTCGTGTTTAGAAATCGTGTACTGGACTGTTTGAAATGTGATATGTCAAATGTTGGTTATAAACAATTAAAACAGATTGTAAATTTCAATTGGTATAATGTTCCAAAGAGGGTTAACACATTATCAGCTGAAGACAACATAATTTTTCTTGAAGCAGACGACTTTAGAAAGGCTTTATATACATTGTTAAAAACAGTACTGCTGTTATGATATGTGAATAGATCGAAAAAGCATTGTTGCAAAAGGAGAAATTGCTTGTGACAAACAATTTCTGCGCTTGCCACAATGTTTTTTTGAAAGACGTCTACTGCAAGACGCAAAAAAAGTGGCGTTAGGTAGTAATGTGTTAGACTCAGACGCTACACTTTAAATAACTTCCCTTTTATAAATCTACTGCATAAACAACTGAATCAGATAAACATAATGATCTGAATGAGAATTTTGTCCTTTTGTCACAATATATGAAATTTGATGCAATTTGTAAGAACTTCACATTTCATAGTTTGATATTACCTGTTGTATTTCCTACAATTTGTTGTAAATTTTGATGTTTTTCTTATGGTTTGAACATGTGATTGATGAGTAGTTAAATAATTTAATTGATATTGTTGTTAATTAACCCTTATAGTGCTGGAACCAACTTCATGCTTATGCAAAGAGGTTAACTCCAAACCAGCTGCCAAGTAAATTAGTGGCTGGCCTGCGATCTTACCTGTTTGCTCCTCTGAGTATCTTTTCTCATCAAAATTTAGCAGACATTTAAGGATTTGAAAAGCAGATAACACAACAATATATTTTTAGAAAATTGTCCAGCATTCTAGAGGTCAAAGAGCACCAAGTCTTGTAGTATTATAGTTTTATCTTAATTTATTTGTCTCGACCAAATTAAAAACTAGGACATTGAAATAAGACCTATAAATATCACCATTATGATAATGTACACATGTTGCAGTAATGTATAGTTCGCAAAGGAAAAGCTCATAAATGGAATGTTGATGGGTCTACCTGTCTTGAAAGCCTTTATTGGCAGTCAAGTAAGGAGCATTGCAATATAACTGAAAGTAATTGATGCAATTAAAGAACCCAATTAAACAAACAATCTCTCTCAGAGTGGTGTAAATGGTTATAGGTAAATCCTCTCATGTTTATGTTATAGTTGTTACAAAGGTAATAACGGGTTTTATAAGTTTAACTGTGTGCCTATGACTTAAAAAGCCAAATCCTTTCTTCCTTATGTTCCTTATATTTGATGCTGACAACTAACGTTAGAAATTCAGCATCAAATGATGATATGATGTTGGTACTGGTGATATTTATGGCACTTTAATCTTTTCAGCACCAAATTTATCAAAGAAACTTCTAGCCAGGTCCAACATGATTTTAGAAAATTCTGAATAAAGCAATAAATGTCTGCAATAGTCCCCAATGCATCTCTTACTATTGTCTGTCAAAGGCAGTGGGGCTGAATTAGGGTCAAGATGATTTTAATGAGTTTTTCTATTAATCTTTCCTGGATTCATCGGTACAATTAAGGCACTTTTTTTTGGCTCTTGTTAATAGAAATTCTTATAAAACAAGAGGTAAGTGTTGTGGGGCTCAAACCTGGGATCCTTTGATTCTGCCACCCTGTTAACATCACACTTTAGGCATATTTTCACTTTAACCCTTATATTGCTGGAACTGACTTCATGCTAAAAGAGATATGCAAATATCCAGGTATTCCGCCAAGTACATGAGGGCTGGACTTTGATTTAACCTGTTTACTACTCGGCTACTCTGAGTATCTTTCCTCTACAAAAATAAGCAAATATTTAAGGTTTTGGAAAGACGACACAAAAATCAGTATTTTAAGAGAATTACCCAGCATTCTAAAAGTTAGTAAAGAGTAATAAAAATAATACCCCAGATAAATAAAGCCAAATGTGTATATATAGGTTACATACAGCGATCATGTTTGAACAATTATCATTTTAGATGAAATAATATTGACGATATGTCAATATCTCAATTGAAAGGTACCCGTTTAAATGAACTTGATACAATTATCAAACTTGACCTGTTTTTTATGTATTTTTATTTATTCTTTATTTGTAAAGGTTCCCCCACATTGGACTTTTCATGTGTTGTTCTATGATTTGGAATTAATTGATTTACTGCAAATCAAGGGTTCAAATCAAGACTATAGTAAGTGCTTAACAAACGTGAAGCACTTACTATAGTATTGTGCTGAACCCTCGAAATTGTCTTAGTGCTTCTATAAATCCTGATTTATAGGTTCTGATAAAAAAATAAATAAGCTATTTCAGGGCCTTTTTTCTTTGAATTGGGAAAAGGCCTTGGGCCTGTTAGATTATGGAAGTTTTATTGCTGAAAGCATTGAATTGGGAAACCAAAAATCTGGTGTGGCTTTGAATTTTAAGGGAAAACAGCATGATTTTAACGAAATTTCCGATTAGGAAGGTGCCTTTCATGGGCTGCTGTTTAACACAAAAAAGTCCTGGATTTAGAATTTGGAATTAAATTATTTTCTAAATCTTTTTGTAAACCAACATTTTGTCAGCTGCAAATATGTATGGAGGAGGCGAATCATTTTTACGAACATCAAATTAATTCGATTCTTTGGTAGAAAATTGTGGTATAGAATGAACGTTCATATATCTTATTGTCTATGAATAGTTACTTGTAGTAGACAATATTTACCCTTTACTTCATCATAGATTTTTCTACCTCAATTTGACATTTGACGCATCTTCTGCAAAAACAATAAGGATGTATTGCTCTGTTTAAAACTATTGAATTGTTAAAATTTTATGTTGTTTTCAATTTTGACCATTGTTTGTCACTTGTAAATGAAATAAGATTTATCATACATGATTATTATAACAAATTGCTAAAATGCATTTGATATAGCCTGACATAATTAAGAGCTCTACATTATGACTTTTTATAAGCATGCATAAATTAAGAATGGTTATGTACTTTGACTATACATTAATACTTTCTGAATGGTCATATACTTCCCAATAGTTGCCTTCTATGAGTTAACATTCATATTTCAAAATGGCTGTATACTCAGACTGAATACTCATTGTATTGGATTCACTTTAACCTGGACATAACATTTATACTTACAGAATGGCAGATTGGAGTATACTAAGGAATGCTGGGAAGGAGTACCTGTCGCCCCTATCATACAACAACAGCCACGATGCCGCCCTCGCCAAGTTCCACATGATGAGTAGCTTTATAGACTCCCTCTCTTCCACCTCGATCTACGATGAGAACACATTCTGTACCCCGGATAACATCGATGACTGCATCACACACCTAAATGCTGTAAGCCAGATACTTTGCTCATTAATTCTATTTACCACACAGGTAATTGAGGACTCTAGTTAAGTAATTTGCAATTACAGTGAAGTCTGGCTTTGAATTTAGAGTCTAAAGAAACAAAACCATGAAAGATTTAGCTTGAAAAGCATGCAGCTATGAAATTTTCATGTTAGTATAAAATTTATATTTCCTCTGTTGGCATTTTCATTTTAAGACATTTACTGTTACTGTCTAGTTCGGGAACCATGTTAATATGTTATCATGATAAGCATCTTTTTCTTTTGTCACAATGTTTTCTACCCAAATTATTACCAGATGAATAGTTTTCTGCAAATCTTTGATTGTCATTTACCAATACCTGTTATACTACCTGCCTAAGAGTTGTATTAAAGTGATTGTTCTTTCGGCCACAAACCTAGAGGAAACAAATGTTCCTTTTTATAAAGTCTAAATTTCAAAATACAGCATCTATACCTTGAAATTCAAAGGACCCATGAAAATGTTAAGAGAGAATTCTACGATTAGATTTCTGGAATATAAAGACAGAGATAAAGAACAAATGATTCGGGAACCTGTATTTACTTTGACGTATAGAGGAGTACAACAATCAGAAGTTTGAGGTACAGCTATAATACTGATTCGCCCTAACCCCAAACTCAAGACTTCAAGGTCAATTGTTATAGAAAACATCTTGAGGTATTATTTTATATTGATATACAGGAGCTATCGGGTTTGGGTCTGCAGCCCTTGAGTCGGGATGGGGTCAACCTCACCACCTCCACCCTCAATAACCTGAATGATCTGCTGAAGATGTACCAGAAAACAGGCCGGGCAAAGGAGGACCTGGAAAACAGGTGAGTCTAGGGGTCAGAGAAATAGGGGGGGGGAGGGGGGGATACTTAACTCTTTACCACCTCCACCCTCAATTACCTGAATGATCTGCTGAAGATGTACCAGAAAACAGGCCGGGCAAAGGAGGACCTGGAAAACAGGTGAGTCTAGGGGTCAGAGAAATAGGGGGGGGGAGGGGGGGATACTTAACTCTTTACCACCTCCACCCTCAATTACCTGAATGATCTGCTGAAGATGTACCAGAAAACAGGCCGGGCAAAGGAGGACCTGGAAAACAGGTGAGTCTAGGGGTCAGAGAAATAGGGGGGGGGAGGGGGGGATACTTAACTCTTTACCACCTCCACCCTCAATTACCTGAATGATCTGCTGAAGATGTACCAGAAAACAGGCCGGGCAAAGGAGGACCTGGAAAACAGGTGAGTCTAGGGGTCAGAGAAATAGGGGGGGGGAGGGGGGGATACTTAACTCTTTACCACCTCCACCCTCAATTACCTGAATGATCTGCTGAAGATGTACCAGAAAACAGGCCGGGCAAAGGAGGACCTGGAAAACAGGTGAGTCTAGGGGTCAGAGAAATAGGGGGGGGGAGGGGGGGATACTTAACTCTTTACCACCTCCACCCTCAATTACCTGAATGATCTGCTGAAGATGTACCAGAAAACAGGCCGGGCAAAGGAGGACCTGGAAAACAGGTGAGTCTAGGGGTCAGAGAAATAGAGGGGGGGAGACTTAAACCTTTACCAAGCACCAATTTTCAGACTGTTCCAATTTGAAAGGGTTTGCAGATCTATGACATTTCAAAATGTGATAAAATTAAAATTAAAACTGAAATTGGGAAATAATCTAATGGGGTACAAAACATTTTGGGCTAAGGAAGAATTGCTCTTTATGAGCAATTTCTCGTTTTCTCCAAATTTTTTCCAGAGTCGTCTGCAACAAAGTGGTTAAATGTTGTTATTGTTTGGTAAAATATGGCGCCAAAGGTATATGGCTTACATAGTTAAAATCATAATTAACTGAACTACACAAGGTTCCTCTTCATATAAATGTTTAATGCTTAGAATGCTGGGAAATTTTCTTGAAATAGATTTTTGTTTCGTCTGCTTTCTAAAACCTAAAAAATCTACTTAATTTTGTTGAGGAAAGATACTCTACTCAGAGTAGCAAACAAGTTAAATCACAGGCCAGCCGCCAATTTATCTGGCGGCTGGCTTGGATCCAACCTGTTTGCATAAGCATGAAGCCGGTTTCAGCACTATAAGGTTTAATTTTTATTTGTCGCCTGTTTCTATTTTTAGACTGCATCGAGTTAATAGTGATATGACACAGAACTACTCACTCATCAAACGACTTAAATCGGACAAGGAACGCCTGGAGGTAGAATGTGCACAGGAGAAAGAGAAACACAGACAAACCCATTGTAAAGTGAAAACAATGAGTGCGAAATTTAAAACAGAAAAAGAAGAGGTAACAATTAGAATAAATTCAATAACACATTCTATCTTCACTTTTAATTTAAAAAACAAAAATTGTAAATTCTTTTCTTATTTGTTACTTTATAAACTGCATATGTTGCAAAGGTAAACAAAAATGATATTTTTCACAGGAATGTTTTGTCCTTATTATAAATGATGTCATACAATAACAATTACATTCTAGCTTTGTTATACGACTGGAGGGTTCAGTGCAAGACTATAGTAAGTACTTCACATACCTGAAGAACTTACTATAGTATAGCACTGAACCCTTGAATGGTAAGCTTCAAATTGATGACTTTGATACAAAAAATTATGTCAACATAAACAAGAAAGTGTGAACCAATGAGAGTGAAGTTTTGGTAACTGCTTTTATATATTTTTTGCTTTATACATTTATCGGTTGAAATTAAAAACATATAAAAAAAAAGACAAATTTAGTACATGTATGAGAAAAGTCAATTGTTCTCTTTCTGAAAGTAGTCAATGATAAAACAAATCAAATTTTTTTCATTACAAGTATTTTCTTTATTTTCCCCAATTCTGTTTTATGTTCAATTCTTTTTACTTGTTGGGCATTTTAAAATCGGAATCGATGAAAGATAGTGTTTTTTGTAGGAGTGTCCGTGGTTGAATCAGATAGTGCCCTGCTTAGTATCGGTGAAATCCTCGAAACTGAAATACTGTTTACACAGCTTTAAACCTCATACAAACAGATGAAAAATCATTTGAATGATCATCATTATTGTGAACTAAATATCCTATTTGTCATATTTACTTTTTCAGCTGAAGAAGCTGCAGGCTGTGATAAAAGACAGAGATGCCCAATATAAACATGAAGTGAAGAAAAAACAACGGGAGATAAATAAACTAATGGAGAAACTGAATCGATTACTCATGGACAAAAACCCAGACAGGAGAATTGGTATGAGACGCTTTAACCTTTATAGTACTGGAACCAACTCCATGCTTTATACAAACAGGTTAGATCCAGGGCAGCCACCAGGTTAATTGACGTGTGGCCTGTGATCTAACCTGTTTGCTACTCTGAGTAGGTTTCTTCATCAAAATTAAGTAGATACAGTCTAACTTGTGTTAAGCAACCACCCTTTTAAGCAGCCAACCTGCCTTAAACAACCACTACAGAAAGTCCCATTGTTAGATTTATAGTGTACATCAATTTGTTTTAAGCAGCCAACCTGTCTTAAACAGCAAATTTACTCTGTCCCATAGGCTGGCCTCCTTAACACAAGTTTGACTGTATTTAAAGTTTTGGAAAGTAGACGACCAAAATCTACTTTTAGAAAATTGTCCAGCATTCTAAGGTTAAAGATTTAACCCATTTCTTTATATAAGGGAGTGACAGTGTTAGAGTGTTGGCCTCTGGTACTCAGGTCCAGGGTTCCATCCCCTTCAGTGACAAGGTGAAAATGCCATGACTTATCCATATATTTGATTATTGTTATAAATACTGTAATTGTCTTAGATTTTTTTCAAACACTTAAATTGTCTTGGATTTTCTTCAAACACTTAAATTGTCTTGGATTTTCATCAAACACTTAAATTGTCTTGGATTTTCTTCAAACACTTAAATTGTCTTGGATTTTGTACAAATACTGTAATTATCTTGGATTTTCAACTTCTGTAAACTGATATAAATACACACCTCTCCTATCGAACAAACAATCTAACTCTCTTTGTTTTTCTACAGGAATGGATATGGTGGGTGTTTATCACAAGGGAGATAACAAAAGAAGTAGATGGAAAACGACTGCCACTAGTAACAAGTAAGTGTTTTTTCTATTTTTAAAAAGATGAGTTTACCTGGTTACGTCATTTGGAATTTCATGAGAGGCAGTCTCCTGACTGACTTACAAAATCCTGATGGTTCTGATGGTTGAAGGCAACAGTGGTGCAGAAGTAGGGGATTGGCTTCTTGTACCAAGGGTCCCAGGTTCGATCCCTGTTAGGCGGGGGGAAACACTCACATTGGCTTGAGTACTGGTTTAGTATTCAGGAAGCAGTCATTGAGGGTAAATTTAACAAGCTTCACTTAAGCTTTGGGTCTTCTTAAATCTCAATTAATCTCAAATGGTTGTCCTAACCTTATGGCATATGATGAATTCTATTTTCTGTATAACAGACAAGAAGAGATGTACCAGTTATTGCTGTCAAACTATGAGGGAAAGCAGCAGGAGTTGCGAGTTGAGAACAGTGATCTCAGGGATTGTTTGTTAGACATGCAGAGGGAGCTCAATAGTCTTGTAGAAATGTCCGGAGACTCGGTCAACGAAAATATAACTAAGGTATGCAATAGTTGATTAGTATTGATAAATTAGTAGTTGATACAGTCTCAGATAATCTGACCCAAAGCTTCAATTGTTACTACTCAGGTATTTCCATAATCTGAGAAATCCGCCTCATACATAAGTGTAGGGTTAGTCGTCCCTGGCTAGAAACACATTTACTATGAATGTCAATCTTGAGTAGTTCAATGTATGTTTGGTGTTGAACATTATTTTAGATCATTATTTTTAAATAGTAACTCATACATTATAGTTTGATTATAAGTTGTGATATATATTTGTTTATCTTAATCAAATTAATTGACTATTTAGATTTAACATTGAAGATCTATGTTAGAAAACGAAAGTACAATTTAAGTAGTATTGCAAGAAGCAAAAGGGCGGCTCCCATATTATGTTAGAGGTGTTTTCATTGGATAAACCTGATGTGTTAAAATAACCAAAGCTTGTGTTGATGACATAAACTCTACTTACCTTCAGTATGGTTGTCACAAGCAATTTCTCCTTTTGCCACATGCTTTTTAAATCTATTTACATATCACAACAGCAGAACTTAAAGGTTTTTCACATGTTTACAAAGCTTTTCTAAAGTTGTCTGCTTCAAGTGAAAAATGGTTGTCTGTGGTTGGTAAAGGTTAAAACCAATGCTATCCACTCTGTTTTATTTCAGAATGGTAGTTTATCTGCAAGTAGCAGTGATACGGATCTCTCCACCTCCTCACAGTACCTCAATGATGGTAAGAACGCTCACTTTATGATGTTGTTTATCATTTGAAATATTTTCTTTTACCACAATGTTTACAGACTGATATGTTGTAAATCCACAAAAGCTTTGGAAGGGTCCTGCATGGCCTTGTGGTTAAGTAGGCTGACTAAGAACTAGAGGTTAAATGATTGAGCCCGAGAGACTCCTGGTTTGGTGTGAGTGACCTTTGACAAATCACTTCACAGCTCTAGCCTAGTACTGTTGGATCCAGGAAAGCTGTTACATAACTGAAAAACTGTTGATGCGACGTTATACACCATACAAAAAAAAGCTTTGGTATGAATGATACAGATGTATTACTCTATTTAATGAGTAGATTACAATTACAGCAGCATCCCAATATAATTGAAAGATGTGTTCGCTTTCTGTTAAAACCCAATCAAGCAAATTGTATATTCTACATATCTCCAAACATATACAGTGGACCCTCGTTTATCCGAACACTTTCGTTCCCAGGAGAAATGTTCGTATTAATGAATTTTCCGGAATAAAAAATATGCAAGTTACAGCGAAATGTTTACCTTACACGGTGTCGGTGTATCATGATCATTACTATGAAGTAAGAAATACACAATTATTCTTTTTTGAAGGGAAATATAAAGTGTGTTAAGGAAGTGTTTATTTGGTCAAAACAGATTTTTAAAAAAAATGACAATTTGAAGCAATGTCTTTCGAGAAGTTAAATTTCCTTAAGATAGCTCTGAAAAGAACTGTCTTCGTTTGGCTGTGGGTGTAGACATCTTCAAGTTGTATCTTCTTATTTTAAAATCGAGAAATGAGATAGGTAGGGATTGTCGAGAGTTTATTTATAGGGAAAAGGAGCATATCGATTGAGTAATAATTTAAAATGATTGCCAGACATTGTCTCCCGATCGCTGTCTAAGCAGCCAATCAGCCAATCAACACCTTTTACAAACTCAACTATCGACATGCGACCGTAATTACAATAATGTAAGACCAATCAACTGACAGAATGACCGATTAACAAACAATCAACACCTTCCAGTACACTACACTAGGTGACATGTTATGGTCAAGCATACTTGACAGTTTGCAAAACGTGTGAATGCCGTTTACAACAAAAGACCGATCCCTTCATTCGCAACTGTAACCGCAAAATAAACGACTTTACTGGTTTCCGGACTAGCCATATGCATATACTATGAAAAGTGAGTGTTGGTTCCCGAATATTTTTGTCCGGTTCCGGAACGCGGATTTTCCGCATTAAACAGTTAAATTGATGAAGGTAAGATCCGTTCCCTTTAAATTCTGTTCGGATGGTGAATATTCCGGATAAATGACGTTCGGATTATCGCGGGTCCACTGTATAAACATCTTTTTACTAAAGATTTAACCGCAAAATTAAACCACATATAAACAAAGATCACATTGCTTTATCTATCTATATTGTCTCATATTCTGTATGATGCTCAATGTTCTGATGTTTCCTTTATTTCCAGATTATTTTCAGATGCCTTATGATATTTTACGTGAGAACCTACAAAAGAGTTTTCAGGGGTCATGCAAGAAGATCCGTAATAGCATAAGAAAGTGCTCAAATTCATCACATTCCAGTAAGTAAACTTAGTTTGACTTATCGAAGAATCTTTGCTACCTGCATGTAGTTTTACCAAGTGGAAAAAATATTTGCTTAATTCAAAATGAATATACATGGATAGTATTTTAACTAAAAGGACAACATTGACATGTGACATGGCATTGAAGTTGGGAACAGTTTTGTTAGTTGGAAAATATTTGCGTAAATCAAATCTGATATACATAGATAAAATTTATAATAAAACTACAATATTGTCATGTGACATGCCATTGAAACTGGGTATCATTTTACCAAATGGAAAAAATAGTTGCGTAAATCAAAACTGATAAATATAGAAAGTACTTTAAATCAAAGTACAATATTGCCATGTGAGATGTCTTTGAAACTATCTCAGAGAGGCTTACTTTACAATTTTGCTTATCTCAATACTGAAAAAAGAAAGGATATTGTTTTAACTAATGAATATCTAAGTAAGATTGTCATGAATAGTTTTTCGTTTTGCTGTAATACTGACTCCGAACAGAAGAATTAAAGTGGTTCAAGAATTTCTGGTCTTAACCCTTATGGTGCTGGAACCGACTTTATGGTTATACAAACAAGTTATATCCAGGCAAGCTGCCAAGTAAATTAGCAGCTAGCCTTTGATCTGAACTGTTTACTACTCTGGGTATCTTTCCTCATCAAAATATAAGCAAATATTTAAGGTTTTGGAAATGCAGAAAACAAAAAAATATATTTTTAGAAATATACCCAGCTTTCTAGGGCATAAGTATGTCATTTTGCTGCTATACTCTCTCAGAACAGAAGATTTATAGAGATTCAAGAATATCTGGTCTTAATCAGTTTTCTTACCCCTATGTTGTAGGTATCACACCCTCAGGTAGATCATCTAGTCCAAACAAATCTCCGTCCAAAATATATGATGAAAACAAAGAATCGCAGAGGAAGTCGGAGGAATTAGAAAAACTTGCCAGACAGATAGAAAAGTACAAAGAAATAGTGAAACAGCAGGAGGAGTTGATACAGGTGAGGTCAGAGGTCAAAATAAAAGTGGGATCAAAGGTTAAAAAATGAGTTAGGCCAGAGGTCAAAACAGAAGTCAGACTAGAAAGGTATTATAGAAAGGGGTCTGGTGTGGCAGAATGGTTTATTTCAGAGAAATTTTGCGAGCCACCTTACCTATACAACATGAGATGTTATAATAGTGTTTATGGCTCCTTTACGCGAGTTTTCATATGGATGGAATGACGTTGATTCTTCCCTGCTTTACCAGCTCTTATGGGTAGTCGAGTAGTGGGTCTTTCTTTATCATTATGAACGGGCATCTCAACCTAACTGAAATAATGTTGATGCAAAGAAAACCGTGTATGAGAACCAAATATGGTTGTGTGTTGTTTGGCAAGGCACCTTTTTCCAGTTTATAATTAAGGAAAGATTGTACTAGTATATAATTGCTATGATAATTGACCAACCATTTAAACTAGTTTAAAGTCAATTAAGATAAAAGCTATGATAAATATTTTTCAGAAATCCTTGCATTGTTACATTTCTGATATACTATGTACACATGTGTAAAACTAGGTAAAATAAAGGTTACGATGGATATATTTCAGAAATCCTTGCATTGTTACATTTCTGATATACTTCGTACACATGTGTAAAACTACGTAAGATCAAAGTTACGATGGAAATATTTCAGAACTCCTTGCATTGTTACATTTCTGATATACTGTGTACACATGTGTAAAACTACGTAAGATAAAAGTTACGATGGAAATATTTCAGAAATCCTTGCATTGTTACATTTCTGATATACTTTGTACACATGTGTAAAACTACATAAGATCAAAGTTACGATGGAAATATTTCAGAAATCCTTGCATTGTTACATTTCTGATATACTGTGTACACATGTGGAAAACTACGTAAGATAAAAGTTACGATGGAAATATTTCAGAACTCCTTGCATTGTTACATTTCTGATATACTTTGTACACATGTGTAAAACTACGTAAGATAAAAGTTACGATGGAAATATTTCAGAAATCCTTGCATTGTTACATTTCTGATATACTGTGTACACATGTGTAAAACTACGTAAGATAAAAGTTACGATGGAAATATTTCAGAACTCCTTGCATTGTTACATTTCTGATATACTTTGTACACATGTGTAAAACTACATCAGATCAAAGTTACGATGGAAATATTTCAGAAATCCTTGCATTGTTTCATTTCTGATATACTGTGTACACATGTGTAAAACTACGTAAGATAAAAGTTACGATGGAAATATTTCAGAACTCCTTGCATTGTTACATTTCTGATATACTTTGTACACATGTGTAAAACTACATAAGATAAAGTTACGATGGAAATATTTCAGAAATCCTTGCATTGTTACATTTCTGATATACTGTGTACACATGTGTAAAACTACGTAAGATAAAAGTTACGATGGAAATATTTCAGAACTCCTTGCATTGTTACATTTCTGATATACTTTGTACACATGTGTAAAACTACATAAGATCAAAGTTACGATGGAAATATTTCAGAAATCCTTGCATTGTTACATTTCTGATATACTGTGTACACATGTGTAAAACTACGTAAGATAAAAGTTACAAAGGATATATTTCAGAAATCCTTGCATTGTTACATTTCTGATAAACTATGTACACATGTGTAAAACTACATAAGATAAAAGTGACGATGGAAATATTTCAGAAATCCTTGCATTGTTACATTTCTGATATACTGTGTACACATGTGTAAAACTACGTAAGATAAAAGTTACGATGGAAATATTTCAGAAATCCTTGCATTGTTACATTTCTGATATACTTTGTACACATGTGTAAAACTACGTAAGATAAAAGTTACGATGGAAATATTTCAGAACTCCTTGCATTGTTACATTTCTGATATACTGTGTACACATGTGTAAAACTACGTAAGATAAAAGTTACGATGGAAATATTTCAGAACTCCTTGCATTGTTACATTTCTGATATACTTTGTACACATGTGTAAAACTACGTAAGATAAAAGTTACGATGGAAATATTTCAGAAATCCTTGCATTGTTACATTTCTGATATACTGTGTACACATGTGTAAAACTACGTAAGATAAAAGTTACGATGGAAATATTTCAGAACTCCTTGCATTGTTACATTTCTGATATACTTTGTACACATGTGTAAAACTACATAAGATCAAAGTTACGATGGAAATATTTCAGAAATCCTTGCATTGTTACATTTCTGATATACTGTGTACACATGTGTAAAACTACGTAAGATAAAAGTTACGATGGAAATATTTCAGAACTCCTTGCATTGTTACATTTCTGATATACTGTGTACACATGTGTAAAACTACGTAAGATCAAAGTTACGATGGAAATATTTCAGAAATCCTTGCATTGTTTCATTTCTGATATACTGTGTACACATGTGTAAAACTACGTAAGATAAAAGTTACGATGGAAATATTTCAGAACTCCTTGCATTGTTACATTTCTGATATACTGTGTACACATGTGTAAAACTACGTAAGATCAAAGTTACGATGGAAATATTTCAGAAATCCTTGCATTGTTTCATTTCTGATATACTGTGTACACATGTGTAAAACTACGTAAGATAAAAGTTACGATGGAAATATTTCAGAACTCCTTGCATTGTTACATTTCTGATATACTTTGTACACATGTGTAAAACTACATAAGATCAAAGTTACGATGGAAATATTTCAGAAATCCTTGCATTGTTACATTTCTGATATACTGTGTACACATGTGGAAAACTACGTAAGATAAAAGTTACGATGGAAATATTTCAGAACTCCTTGCATTGTTACATTTCTGATATACTTTGTACACATGTGTAAAACTACATAAGATCAAAGTTACGATGGAAATATTTCAGAAATCCTTGCATTGTTACATTTCTGATATACTGTGTACACATGTGTAAAACTACGTAAGATAAAAGTTACAAAGGATATATTTCAGAAATCCTTGCATTGTTACATTTCTGATAAACTATGTACACATGTGTAAAACTACATAAGATAAAAGTGACGATGGAAATATTCAGAAATCCTTGCATTGTTACATTTCTGATATACTGTGTACACATGTGTAAAACTACGTAAGATAAAAGTTACGATGGAAATATTTCGGAAATTCTTGCATTGTTACATTTCTGATATACTTTGTACACATGTGTAAAATTATGTAAGATAAAAGTTACGATGGAAATATTTCAGAAATCCTTGCATTGTTACATTTCTGATATACTGTGTACACATGTGTAAAACTACGTAAGATAAAAGTTACGATGGAAATATTTCAGAAATCCTTGCATTGTTACATTTCTGATATACTGTGTACACATGTGTAAAACTATGTAAGATAAAAGTTACAAAGGATATATTTCAGAAATCCTTGCATTGTTACATTTCTGATAAACTATGTACACATGTGTAAAACTACATAAGATAAAAGTGACGATGGAAATATTTCAGAAATCCTTGCATTGTTACATTTCTGATATACTGTGTACACATGTGTAAAACTACGTAAGATAAAAGTTACGATGGAAATATTTCGGAAATTCTTGCATTGTTACATTTCTGATATACTTTGTACACATGTGTAAAATTATGTAAGATAAAAGTTATGATGGATATATTTCAGAAATCCTTGCATTGTTACATTTCTGATATACTGTGTACACATGTGTAAAACTACATAAGATCAAAGTTACGATGGAAATATTTTGGAAATTCTTGCATTGTTACATTTCTGATATACTTTGTACACATGTGTAAAATTATGTAAGATAAAATTTACGATGGATATATTTCAGAAATCCTTGCATTGTTACATTTCTGATATACTGTGTACACATGTGTAAAACTACGTAAGATAAAAGTGACGATGGATATATTTCAGAACTCATTGCATTGTTACATTTTTTATATACTGTGTACACATGTGTAAAACTACGCAAGATAAAAGTGACGATGGATATATTTCAGAAATCCTTGCATTGTTTCATTTCTGATATACTGTGTACACATGTGTAAAACTACGTAAGATAAAAGTGACGATGGATATATTTCAGAAATCCTTGCATTGTTACATTTCTGATATACTATGTACACATGTGTAAAACTACGTAAGATAAAGGTTACGATGGATATATTTCAGAAATCCTTGCATTGTTACATTTCTGATATACTGTGTACACATGTGTAAAACTAGGTAAAATAAAAGTTACGATGGATATATTTCAGAAATCCTTGCATTGTTACATTTCTGATATACTGTGTACACATGTGTAAAACTGCGTAAAATAAAAGTTACGATGAATATATTTCAGAAATCCTTGCATTGTTACATTTCTGATATACTGTGTACACATGTGTAAAACTACTTAAGATAAAAGTTACGATGGATATATTTCAGAACTCCTTGCATTGTTACATTTCTGATATACTATGTACACATGTGTAAAACTACGTAAGATAAAAGTTACGATGGATATATTTCAGAAATCCTTGCATTGTTACATTTCTGATATACTGTGTACACATGTGTAAAACTGCGTAAGATAAAAGTGACGATGGATATATTTCAGAACTCCTTGCATTGTTACATTTCTGATATACTATGTACACATGTGTAAAACTACGTAAGATAAAAGTGACGATGGATATATTTCAGAAATCCTTGCATTGTTACATTTCTGATATACTTTGTACACATGTGTAAAACTACGTAAGATAAAAGTTACGATGGATTTATTTCAGAAATCCTTGCATTGTTACATTTCTGATATACTGTGTACACATGTGTAAAACTACGTAAGATCAAAGTTACGATGGAAATATTTCAGAAATTCTTGCATTGTTACATTTCTGATATACTGTGTACACATGTGGAAAACTACGTAAGATCAAAGTTACAATGGAAATATTTCAGAAATCCTTGCATTGTTACATTTCTGATATACTATGTACATGTGTGTAAACTGTAAAATCAATTAATCTAAAAGTTATGATGGATCTTTTTCAGAAATCCTTGCACACACAATCAAAGTCCATGGAAAACTCATTCCTTCATGAATCACAAATCCTACAAGAAAAGGAGAGTTTATCTGAACAAAGGCGAAAGTTCTACCAAGACAAGGCCAACTTTGAGGAGGAGAGACAGAAATTCACAGAACTTGCTTTACAACTGCAGCAAGAGGTCTGTTATGTTTGCCTTAGTTTAGGCCTTATAGTGCTGGAACAATCTTTATGCTTTTGCAAACAGGTTAGATCCAGGCCAACGGCCAGGTAAATTGGCTGTTGACCTATGATCGATCAATCCTTTTTGCTTCTCTGAGTATCTTTTCTCATCAAAATTAAGCAGATATTTAAGGTTTTGGAAAACAGACAACAGAAAAGTATATTTTTAGAAAATTACCCAGTTTTCTAAGTCTTAAGGACATATGGTACTTTTGTGGCAGCCATTATTATAGAGCAATATGTTGATAGAATATCTCTAAATTTCCTCCAAGTGGATTTTTTTTTATGATTGATTTTAGTTCATAATGATCAATGGTTTTACTCTGAGATAACTCCACTTTAAATCATTTACAGCATCTGTGTGGGAGGTCTTTGTAAACCACTGTGACAATAATATGAATTATTGAGTGATTTATCTACAATGTTCTGTACCCCAAAACAGTAAAGAAAATATATTTTGATTATATTATTTTTGTCATCTGAATGTCCTTTCAATGTAGAAAAGTCACATTTTTTACATAGGAGGAATGGTTGAATTGTCATCTGCTGCAGTTAATGTGCATATCAGGATAATCTTTAATTAAACTGTTTGTTCAAACAATTCAAAAACATAAAAACTGCTGCTAGTTCTGATTCTTTTTTTTTTTTTTTTAAATACATTTTTTTACATGTTAGATTAATCACTCTTGATTCTGCAACCTGGATATCTAACTAATATGTGCGCAAAACCTGGATAAAGATATACATTAAACATAAACACAACTGTCACAAGTCAATTAAGGAGTATTATTCTCTTGTTTTACAGAGAAAGCAATTTGAGAATGAGAAGAATGAGTTGTTCAAAGCTCAGTTTCTACAGCTTTCACCTAGTAATTCCAAACCGCCAACACCTCCCAAATCTTATAGAGGTAGGAATGATTATGGGTTAACTTATTTGTTTGCTAGAACCCTGTTGTGTTTGTAGAGTAGATCCTTATATCAACATGTACTTTCTTTTACCGAATGCTTAATACGACAAAAGAAACATGAGAAAGAGGGTTTAGGGTGTCCTTAGTGGTTGAGGTGGTGGACTAAGGACTTGGAGGTCCCAGGTTCAAGCCCAACATATCTCTAGTTTTGTGGAAGTGACCTTTGGCAAGTCACTTCAGAGCCCTAGCTTAGAATTGGTGAACCCATGAAAGTTGTAACATAAATGAAAAATTGTTGACATAGCGTTAAACACCATACAAACAAACAAGCATGAGAAAAATATTATTTCTTAATGGTCTCAGGTAGAAGGAATAGTTCCTTGATCCTTGCAGCCATGTGCCCTTCCTTCATAGCATTGTGGAATATAGAAATTTGTGGCAGGGTTGAATTGAATTCAAAATGATACTGCAAAAAAAATAGCATAAAGCAAATATGTTTTGCCAATAGGCTTGGTTAGAAATGATTATGTTTCTCCTACTGAGCAACATATACTATTGTCACTATGGCTTCTATGGTACTGAATATTATAAAGATTTATTTATCCCATATTTGGTCCTCTGCTCTTGCTTTCACTTCATACCAGTAACAAATCTCCATTTGTCGTGGATACTTTGAAAATTCAAAATTGCTAAAATCTGATTTCGCACATACTGATATTTTGTTTATTGTTAATTTCAGGAGAGAAAACCCGTCTTCTTCCCTCCACGCCCATGTTTTCCCCAGCCCCAGGGAAAGGAAAATCTCCATCCCCTGCTGAACTGCTCAAAATGATACAATCAGGAAAACATCAACTATCTCTGTAAGTAGTCTATTAATTATCTTACTTCCCATTGGGGGCCTTTGTTGCATGGTGTTAGTACAGAAATCACATGGCCCCTTTTCATTGGAGGTCATTAGAGATAGTTTCCCAAATAACTTGCAGAATCCCAATGGTCATAAGAAACGCCTGGGAGAGACTGACAGGTTACTTTACAATATTGCTTTCCTCATTAATGATATAAGAAGGATTGTTGTTTTGAACTTATGCTTGTTTTTATCAAAAGTCGATTAGATAAACGGTACCCTGGTGACAAAACTGTTATACAGCACCCTGTAAATCGTCCTTGAATTTCACATGTGACACGATCAATGGTTGTTTATTACCCTAGATCTTTTAATGGAATCATTCCACATTTATCATGACAGATCTGATAGATCCAGTTCGGGTAAGGCGAGTTCCATCAAGTTTCGGAGTAACGATTCCCTGACCAGCTCCTGTATGTCCGTCCATTCCGCACCCTCAGATCTCACTCAGCCAAAGAAGAATAAACGTTTGTCTCTCGAGGAATTGGAACAGATGGAGAACGATATTTACTCACATGGAAATCGGCGACGTTCCAGCACAGGCAGTCAGTCTAGTCTCGATGGAATGTGAGTCGGCAAGACAGACCAATTAGATTCCAATTTGATGTCTAAATGAGAGTTGTGTTCCATGTAACAACTTCTTAAGTTTTTCTCTCAACCTTTTTTTCCCCTAGCCTCTTCAGCTTGCATTGTTTCAGACTGGGAATACAGGTGCCTGAAGTTGTGATCTGTGACCGTTTATTCATGACATATTTTGAAACTTTTTGGACTGGTCTTTGTTAGTATATCAAAAGATCATAAAGGCAATATCTTTTGATGAATTATTTTTGATTTATGACTATGACAGAAGTCATTTTGGTCAACTGAGACCTTACTCATTCTATGCAATAATTAGGCTTAAAGAATGTCTAATCTTTCTTAAAGTGTATTACAATGTTTTCTTTCGAGAAATCAGCTAAAGCATTAGCGTGTAGTGGTAATATATCTCTGTCATCGTTATTAGAATTCAGTTCTGGAATTATTGATGGACTTCAGCATAGACTGAATAATTCCAAGTTTAGTTCTGTAACAATAAACATTCCATAACATATCAAATAAAGCGTGCCTTTTTCTAAAAAGATGTCTGTAGAATTTGTGATAATGGTGATGTAGAGTTTAGTATTATTTAGGACATGTAGATAGACTTGAAGATGATTTAAATCCAAAGTGATTAACTAGTTGTGAGAATGGGTTTCACATTCAATTAAAATAAATAAGTTTAAACATAATCTGCCAATATGTTATGTATTCTCAAGGACATAATCATACTGTTATTAGATATGCCATTCTGCCACTCTTTATGCTTTTATGTGTAAGAATTATTTACCAAATATATAAAGTTATCATAAATGATTTTCAATATGAATCATCAGAATAAACCCATATTTGTTTTGAATGAATCCATCATGTTTGCAGTACATGTTCAGGCGAAAGCTGTTTTTGAATTGTAACATACTGCTGTGAATAAATGCATAAAAACTATGCATCTATACTGTTATACAGTATACACACACTGTTTCCAGAATATAAATGAATTGTTTTTCTTGATTGATTGATTCTTTTTTTTATGTATACACTTACATAAACATGCAGTGCTGAATATTACCACTATGTTCTATGCATATGGTCTATGATAGTGAACCAATACTGCTGTTGATTATATACCTACTGAATCATGTATACACAAGTCTTGCTGCCTTGAATGTTACCATACTGTTCTATGCACAGGTGGTATGTACAGTATCTTATCTGCTGTTTGGTATATTTATGGTACATTATGTACATAATATGTTGAAGAACATACTTATACTTATATTGGATTTAAATATAGCAATTCTGCTCCATTCAAATACTTCAAATGAATGCTGCTCTATGAACAACAGGTCAGCAAGTCTTCAACTGTTTGGTATATTCATGCCATTCTATGTTAGGAAAGTATTGACTTATAATGGTATTACTTAGTCATTCTGCTGTGTATTTATATACACTCACTGCTAATGAATTCTTTTTTTCCTTATTGCACACATGACTTTCTTAGTACACATGTACTTATACTGCTGTTAAGTATACTTAAGATTTTGTATCCAGGGAGAGGTATATCAAAGGTTCATCGCAATATTATAAGTAAGTGCTTCTCAATTGTGAAGGACTTACTATAGTCTTGCGTCAAACTTTTAATTCTGATGCTTCCAAAATTCATTCTCCTCTATCTTTAAAGACATATTTACCTATTTCTTTTACTGCTGTTGAGTTTATCCATGCTGCTTTACTGTGAAAAAGTCTATGCATTACATGAAATACTGCTGAAAGTTTTTTTTATCCTACTACTTTCCATGTTTGGACACATGAAGTTCTCATTATTATTGTTGTATGAAGTCAATCCGGTTTCTTATTGTTGATGATACAACTGAGTATATGTACCATATGTTTTATATCGTTCTGTTACATGAGAATTCATGACTGGTGCTTAATTAACGTACAGTCAATTCCAGATCAAACACATTTTATCCGAAAACCATGCCATATCCGAATTAGCGTCCCTTTGATGCCATGATGGTTAGGGCAAGAAACTGCTTTCCCTAACTTTGTTAATTTATTTCTTTTTTTGAGTCATTCAAAACCATGCCTTATCTGAAAAAGATCTATGGTTACACAGACTTCAAAGAACTGAGATTTGACAGTACCATAAGTTATGCAATAGTAAAAATTAGAATGAATTTTGATAAAGGGTTGAAACTAGTTCGACAAAGGGAGAAATTTCTTGCTAAGAGCAATTTATTCATTTATGTCATTGGCTTCCTTTCTGTTATAATAAGTGTTACAATGCTTCTACTCACTCGAAAGCATCATTTGTGTTACATTTCAGATGATGTCTATTGACGGATTCATTTTGGTCATGTCATGAAATATAGAATGATTATGGGTAAACTAGCTTGTATCCATGAATACTTATAATAGTGTAAATATATGTAGGTTGATTATTGGTTGACCCATTGCCAAACAAAAATAACAACATTTGACCAGTTTGTTGCAGATGACTTTAGAAAACATTGTGGGAAAAGAAGAAATTGCTCTTTACGAGCAATTTCTCCTTTTCCCACAATGTTTTCTGCCCAATCAGAAGATTATTTTTCAATTTCATCACAGCTGAAATGTCGTCTGCATACTCTTTCAATTTGTGAGAGTCGAAAATTTGGTGTTTGGTAAAGGGTTAAAAGAACCATAGTGCTATACAGGGTTAATTACTGCTGTCAATGATCTCAAATAGTTGAAAGGCTGAGTTTATAGATATACATGTATTAAGAGAACTTAAGAGATATTATTGCTGAATATTTTGTGTGAATGGGCTGTGGTGAACATTTTTGGCGTATATTCCGTATACATTATTAACTGTTAGTATGTTGTAGTTTTGATATGGTAGACATTTTTGATGAATGGTTTGCATGTATATCTAATGTGTGCTTGTGTTTGGGAGTCATTTTTGCTGACTATTTTGTGTGCATGGTGTATAGAAGACATTTTTAATGTATATTTTGTATGTATCTTGTGTATAGGATGTGACAGATATCTTTAGTGAACAATCTTCCAGTATGTTTAGTGTATGTATGTGACATGGTAGACAAAGTTGTTGTATATTTTGTTTAAATGATTGTATGTATGTTGTGAATTTGAAATGGTATACATTAACAATTATTTTGGAAAAAAGCCAATAAATGAATATAAAACCTCTTCTAACTACCAATTGCCCCTTAATAAAAAGCTTTTGCATGTGGTAGTTCAATTGTTAAGGGTTGTCCTAAGCAAATTTCTCTTTGTCAAAAATGTCATTGAAGCATCTATTATGTTTGGGTTTATGTGAGTACAGATTAAGTAAAGAATTTGGATAGATATCCCAAGAATAATGAATCTATTTCTCAGATGACAATTATTTTTATTACATGTCTTCTCTTCTAAAGGTCAAGGTAACAGTGCTATTTTGATGTGCCTTAATAGAAACTTGTTAATACTGTACAATAACTTTTTTCTAAAAGCATACTATTTGACCTAAGGTTGTTTTGCTAATTAACTTTTATTATGTTATTTCATGTGTTCAGATGTTTGTTTATTTGTATTATGTTTAGATAGATTTATACAAGTACAGTGTATGTACTTAATTTGTGTCAAAAGTTGATTAATTTCATAATTTGTTTTGTGACACATGCCTTATTTCATATAGACAACACAATTGGAGAACTATTCTATTATAATCAAATTCTTCTTTGTTACGTTTTCAGAAAGCATTTTTTTGTCATGAAGCCAATGGTGATGTAACACCCCTTACTTCATCAAATCTCACTTTGTCACCTCTGCTGCCAATGTTTTATAAAACCACTGTGAGAAATGGATAAATTACCCAATAATAGCAATACACCCTTTTGTAACATTAGTGGGGGAGCGGTTTAGTAGCAATTTCTCCTTTTGTCACTGTGGTTTCTAAAGTAGTTTGTAAAGAACTATTGAGTAAGGTTAAATAAAGTTTGTTTTTCTAAAGGCCATTTACATTACCATTCCTTCCCAATTATTCCATAATCATATTCCTGGTTTAAAACTGAAACTATCAAGAGTTCCAAATCTTCAATTGGCTATGCAAATTTGATTTATGCAAATCATTTTTGTACAAACCTTGTGATTGTTGTTTGTGAAAATAGAATATAGGGCCAATTATGCAAATTGTTTATGTACTTGTACATTACATATAATTCCAATATATAACATATCAAACGCACAAGACATCTTTGTTTTGTGAAAACGTTGTTCCACTATGTGTTTACCATAATGTTCTGTTTTACTCATGTTTAAACTAATCACTAACGCTCTGTGACAGAGCTATGTGTGTAAGTAATAAAATGTTTATAAAAAATACTGTTGTTGTTTTACATTGAAAGGCGTTTTTACTTATAGGCATCTGTAGTCATCCTGTGGTCAGTACTATGTAATATACTATACAAGTATAATATATTACGTGGCCCTGACCCTAGGAGAACTAAACACCCCTATGTTTTTACATGCCACTAACACCTATGGTCATTTGGCCCACAAAAATGTATTATGTCACTAGCGCTATCGAAATTAAGTCCGTAGCCTAGTGGTTGGAGTTTGAAACTTGAAATCGCATGGCAGCATTCGCACGAGGTGTATTTACCCAGTTTCTAGGCTGGCGTATTAAACTCCGATGGTTTTACCCAGATTGACTTGCTCCTACAGGTAGTCAAGATTGGGGTCTTCTTCCATCAATTTGAACCACACACTGCTTAATAACAGCAATAATCTTGTTGCCATGTAAAACCTTAAAAAACAAACTACAAACTACCGGTATAGTGATTTGAAAGGATCCTTTGTGGTCAAGTGATTAAGGTAGTAGACTTAGAACTCGGGGGGGGTGGTCCTGGGTTGATGCTCTGCCGATACCTTTAGTTAAGTGGGAGTCTTTCTTTTGGCAACACACTCCAGAACCATAGTCTCGAACTAGTGAATCCAGGTTAGTCATAATTAACGAAAAATTGGTTGACATGACGTTAAAACCCAGATAAATAATGATTTGATAACAAGCAATTCCTATAACTATAGCATGCATTCATCATTTTGACAGTCGGTGCACCTGTTTATGTATTCTGATTTATTAACATCATGTCCAGTGGCGGAGCATTGGCCTTTGGTATCAATGATCCTTGTTAGTGGCGAGGTGAATATATCGGTACTTACCCACAATACCCCATGAGTCCTGGTAATATATACAGGGAGCAGTCATTGTGGGTGAATTTAAAAAGCTTGAAAATTACTTACGAGAATAAAATCCCAGCGGAGCTTATTCATTCATGTACAAAGATCCAAATTCCATATATAGTATATTTTACTAATCAGTTGCCAAGACGAATATTTTCCTCAAGTACATTTAGATTTGAGGAAAGACAGCCATTACATCTCTAATCCGACTGAGTGAAATAAATACGAGGATTCGGAACTCCACTTCTGGTAAAGTGTTTGTTCTAGTTAACATAATCAACCCACACCACATTATTCCATCGGTGATGAAAACATAATTGCTGGTAACGACATTTGAAACGGGTATGACTTAATTGGTAATTTGAAGAACATTAGCAGATTTGTCTTTAATGAAAACAATTTCATTGAATTTTTATTTTCGCTTATTTTAATGATCAGTTTGCAACACATTTTAGTAAAGTCTTTTCTTGTCTAATTTCTGTACTCATGAGTGATCTCTTATTATGATTAAGGAAGAAAGATAGGAAAAAGGAACAAGTCAAGAATAGGTCCATGTGAAAATGTAGATATAATATACAAACACAGATCTTGCGCACACAAATAACAATAGCACTCCATGAATATAATCCACATACATTTATAATGCAGTGATTCACATATTCTCTCTTACATATACATATAATTACAACATATACTCTTATAGTTACATATACTACATCATAATATAGATTCCATTAAGTCTTAACCCTTTTAGAGCTTGGATCGATTTCATGCTTTTGCAAACAGATTGGATCCAGGCCAGCCACCAAGTAAATTGACGGCTGGCCTTTGATCTAACCTGTTTGCTACACTGGGTATCTTTCCTCAACAAAATTAAGCAGATATATAAGGTTCTGAAAAGCAGATGACGCAAAATTCTTTTTTTTAGAAAATTACCCAGCATTCTAAGGATTAAGAAACACACAAATACAGACAAGGGAATACTTTTTTGCTTATCCCTATCCGCCCTTTATGCAGTTTTTATAACTGGCCCAATTTGAGGAAGAGCATAATTATGACAAAATAAAAGTATTACTTTGAGATATTTGGGACAAACCATTTTGACAGAAGAATATACTGCTCTTTAGGCATTCTACAGTAGATAAATTAAGAAGCTATTATTCAGTAGTCGGTTATCCAATACATTGTTTTTTATTGTATTAACAAGTTTAAATCAATAGCTGACGGTGATATAAACTCACCCATGTCTTTCCTAGTTCTGTACTTTAACCTCTAAGCCAGTAACCATGCATTAGAGATTTTTCCAGGCTTGTCCAAGTTGAAAGCTTTTGTTTGTATGGTATACTGGTATGCAATGCCATGTCAACAATTTTTCAGTTATGTTACTACTCTCCTGGATGCAACAGTATTAAGCTAGGGCTCTAAACTCAGCAGGGTTTGAACCCGAGACCCCCAAGTACCTTTACCACTAGTCCACGCAGGACCCAAAATTGAATGCAACAGGAGATGGCAGTTGTTATCATTAAATGCCAGGTAGAAGGGTTTTCTCAAAGGTTCTATGCAGAAATTAAAAAAGAACATTGTAACAAAACAAGGAATCGCTCTTTACCAACTATTCCTCCTTTTGACACAGTTCTTTTATATCTTTGTATGTTATATCAAGGTCTCTGTAGACTTAAAATGGATGAATCTAAAACAGGCCCGGTCCACAGGCATCTGTATACAAAAGAAATGTTCTTTGAACAAATGTCAAACCTCACTCATTTAACAGTTATTAACCCTTTAAAGACCATCATACTTTGATAAATTAACATTCGAAAACCTGTATATTAAATGATATAGCATTAATCTGTTATCTTTAAAGGTGCTTGATCACAGATGTGAGGAAATGTGGAAGCTAGAAAAAATTCTTAAAACTACACAAGAGCTGTTGTTATATGTACTGAAGAATATTCATTGAAAGCAAAATTAGATCCCTTTTAATTCTTTAAATTGTGTGTATACAGTGATATATATATTTATGTGAGGTTCGTTTACTCGGTTGTGTTACGGAAATATCCGTTTTCATTACGGATACGTTCGGGTGTTTCCGGAATGTATGGTCATATATATACCGCTAGCGCGGGTTTATTGGTCATCGACGTTCAGAGCGGGCTATAGTACAGATGCCCTCCCTCCCGCCCAAACTATTCAGAAATTAAAGACAAGTTCCATTTGTCTGGGAGGTGTTCATCCTCCATTTGCATTACCAGCTTGATGTACAGAGCAAAACCAATGGTTCTCATTAACCAGGGAAAAAACAATTACTCGTTCCCAATGCATAACTACTGATTGTCTGTTTCAGAAGTAGCGATTACCTGTTGTTGCCGATAACTAATTCGACAAGAATACTGCATGGTATGGGTGGAGTTGGTTTAGAAGAGGATTCCAAGGACAGTTATTCAGCAATCAGTGTCTATGATTGCTTATTGTGTTTTTCATATTAATAATGCATAAATGCATGGACACATTATATTGCCGTAGTCAATTGGTAATATGCTATATGTTTGGAATCCTGAGTGAGATAGTACATTGCTAATAAACTGTGGCCCGTTCCGGACACTACTACACTTAATCGTTCTGTTTTCCTTTTACCCGTAGTAAAAGATTACTGTATAAATGATTTATATTTGGCTGAATGTAATGAAAGAAAATATAAAACATGTTTCTTGTTCAAAAGGTTGATATCGCTTTTGAGATCTACAGCATATAAATTGTACATATTTAGATAAATTGATGCTTCCAAACTTAATTATGCTTTTAATCATATATCAAACAATACAAAAGCTGTTTTGTTTCAACAATATTTTATTTTGACTTTCATATATTCTTTTCTGCGAACAAGCACCTTTAAAAGTTGTGTACACTACACATTAGGGAGATTTTGTGAACAATGCAACAATAGATGATTACCCTCCCCTTGATTTCCCTCCTTTTTGAGAATTTGTAAGTGGTCAAAATTCAATGCAAGAGCAGACAACACTTAGTTATTAGAAGAAATTACATTTTCTTTTTGATATTTTGTAGAAACTATTATGACCAAAGGATAAAAAGCTCAATACGAGCGTTTCTATCATTTTGTCACAGTGGTTTGTAACATTTTCTGAAGCAGATGTGGAGAAGTGAGATCACACGAAATGAAAGTCTTATTCCATTACAATTCACTTGGCCAGGGGCTCTTTTGTAAACTCACAACCATTGTAACATATACTCCATACTTCAGCAGTCCAATCAAGATATGTAATACAGGCTTTTGCACAAAGTATTTCTAAATCTAAACAAATAGGTTTTAAAGAAGAAATAAAGAAATAAACAAGAGAAATCAAAGTACTGATAGCGCTGAAGGACTAAGGTGCGTTTAAAGCAAGATGATTGAGGATACATTTGAAAATGTCGTTGGGCAACATCTCTAGGAAAACAGCTGCTCCTTTTACCACCATTACTATAATTATTTTTTCTGTATACAGAGAGACTGAACGATAGTCTATTTTTCGAACATCTGGACATTTTACGATTTCTCATGAGGCATTAGTTATAATAATGTAAAGCAAAACAAAGCGAGTAAATCTGGACTACATTCCTAGTTCCAAGAGTCCGCACAGTAAACGCGGATGTTTAATGGGTAATTGGGGTCAGACCCCTGTTTGTGTATCGATAAAGTACCGTCCCTCAAAATGTGGTATGTAAATTCAATGGACTAAGGTGCTGACGCACCCTTAGTCCAAAAACACCTCTTTATCTTGAGCTATAGTGATAATCTTGGTATTCTAACAAGAGCTTAACCCTTACAGTGCTGGAACAAATCTCATGCTTATGCAAACAGGTCAGAGCCAGGCCAGCCGCAAGTAAATTGGCGTCTGGCCTGTGATCTTACCTGTTTGCTTCTCTAAGTATCTTTTTCATCAAAATAAGCAGATATTAAAGGTTTTGGAAAGCAGATGACACCAACAATCTATTTTTAGAAATTTCCCAGCATTCGAAGATAAAATTTCATCAGGGGTTTGGTGACCCAAATTGAAAGCAATAATGGAAAAAAAATCATAATCTATCAAAAGAAAGAAGTTGTCTGTAGAAACCATTATAAAAAATGAAACAATCATTTTCACAAGCAATTTCTTCTTTTATCATGATGGTTTCTTGAGATTGCCGCTGAAGTTGAATCAAATGCATATATGTATATATGAGGGAGCAGGATTGGTAGAAAATAAACATGTGTACAACCACCCGATTGTCCAAAGTTCAATAAAATGAATCAAAGGCACCATGTCTATAACACAACACACACACCAAATAAACCTTGAAGTAAATGTAAACAAAGTCCTCATCAACTGTTTATCAGGTCTTTGTTGTAAACCATCATTCATCAAAAGCCCATAAATAATTTGATTTGCTGTTTTCAACAGATTAATTCTTTAATTCATTTTGGACAGTTCTGCTATCAGTATCTTTACACATACAGTCAGCCTTCCTGCATACACCATAGTACAGTAATACGAGAAAAAACCATTTCTAGCCAACAAGAGTTATGTTCCTTGTCTTTGTTAATATAAATAAATCAAAATGAGTTTTTTCAATTTGGAAAATTATTAAGAAAGCACTGTTCCAGAACTATTCTAATCCTTATAGTATTGGAACCGACTTCATGCTTATGCAAACAGGTTAGATCCAGACCAGCCGCCAATTTACTTGTGATCTAACCTGTTTGCTACTCTGAGTATCTTTGCTCAACAAAATTAAGCAGATATTTAAGGTTTTGAAAAGCAGATGCGACCAAAAATCTATTTTAAGAAAAATACCCAGCATTCTAAGGGTTTGAAATTCAATTTCTTACTAAGTTTTATGTTTCTCATGCGTCTGTTGCATGTCTTAGAAAGCTATTTTGACAATTCTTATTTTTTTCATAATCTATTATTGGAGTAGGTCTAAGTTATTTCCCTTTTAAATATATTAGCACTTTTCAACCTTATCTCCCTCTATAACTACCTCCAACTCAGAATCTGTATTTTAATACAATCTTCTCCACTTTCTCCTTCCTTTTGCTTTGAAATCTATCACTTTTTGATCAAATGAATTACTTCCCTTTACTATGAATTCAATCACATTCTTCACAATGAGTTACTTCCCTTTAGTAAAAACTATCACTTGATTATAAATTCATTACCTCCCTTTACTATGACTCCCTTAATACATTCTCCACAATGATTTACTTCCTTAAGTACCAACTCTCACTTGATAATAAATTTATAACTTCCCTTTACTTCAACCCTTTTTATTACATACTCCACAGTGAATTACTTCCCTTAGTTACTATCTATTATTTTTTCTCCTCCATGAGTCAATGCCCTATAATATGACCTCGAACTCTCTGTTTAACCATGAGTCACTGCCCTTGCCCCACCCCTGCCCCACCCCTGCCCTACCCCCCTGTTCCACTACTATCACATGAGATCGGCCATCTGTGCCGCGTATTCTGTTCCTAATAATCCTCGACACAGTAAAGTGAACTCTTTCACCACAGACCGCACCCTTCTCTTGTTTATAGACTCCCTGAAATACAAAATGTTCAGTTAATTTTTCTTTTTTTTATTATTAAAAAAAAAAAAAGTTTTCTTTTTAATCAAGTTTTTGATTAATTTGTTTATTTGTGAGGGTTTCACTAAATAGCGACAGTCTTCATGAAACACGAAACCTTTGGTTGATTCTTTGTATTTGTTTTCAAATTTGAAATTTTATTAATGGAGTTGTTAGCTTACAATACAAGTTAAAATTTCTGCAAGGTTAAAGGGATATAACCCTAATGTATATTTTGTATGGTAAGTTAACAATGGAATGAAATGAAACTATAAACCCGTTTTCTTTTGAATTTAGTCTTTGATCTATTAATTTATAAGCGTTTTAACAATGCTTCGACAGTTAAACTGTTATATTTAATATTCCCAAGCTCACAAAAGATGCAGGCAGACCCTAACATTGACATCCCATCAGGGCTTGTCAAGCTTTGTGGAACCATAAGCGTTCCATAAATCAGCTGGAAGACTACCTGTCATGTGACATGAACCAACAAATGGAGGTGCCATGTGCTTTTGATTTATTTATTTAAATGGTGTTTTACAAAGCATCATTATTATCTAAGTTATGTTGCAACGCCCGAATCTTAAAGATGGAAAAAGACCCCATACTTAACTGCCACTAAGGGCTGGTCAAGCTTGGTAGAACCATCTGCATTCCGTACATAAGGCGCTAGACTACCTCTCATGAAATCCAAATGTGTTCACTGGGATTTGAACCCACGCAGAGAGGGGCCATCTGATTTCAAGTTTTGTACTCCTACAACAAAGGCCGAAGAGACCTCTGAAAGTTTATGAGTCATGTGTAAGTCTGAAACATGTCAAAGGACACAACACATCTAAAATTAAGTAGAAACTATTATCATTAAAGCAGAAATTAGAAGTGAAACTATAAGATGTGAGTATAATTACCTAAGTACAGATTTAAAGAATCGTGATTTGTCCTCCTGTGTACATCTCACACACGGGTATCCGTCCCGCACAATAATCTCCTGAGACCAGGCCTGGACGTGGGACATGTAATTCTTTGACAGGGCAAACAAGACATCTCCGACATGTTCCATAATCATGCGCGGTGACTCACCCCCAATCGCCTAGAAAAAGATCAATTAACATTGAAACTTCCAGGGCTTAAACAGATTTATGGTGGGCCCGCGTCAATTGTGATAAAGTATATCAGTATAGAAAATTAAGTCAAAGATAATTTACTTTTCATATAAAGTTTGAAAATAACACAGACCAAGTTAAGAAAAAAAGGAAGCACCTGCTTACAAACTGTATTAAACCACATACAGAATTTAAGGTCTTCAAACTTCAGGAGAAAGGTGTCCCTATTTAAAGGGTTATTATGGTATATGTTTGGGCCCTCGTTTCAGAAAATGATCCACCAATTTAAGAACATATACCTAGTATTCCCAAATGTAGTGATGTAGTGCATAGAAATTATTTCCAAGCAAATGACTTATTTATTACAGATTGGCTTATTCATAAGTGCTGAGTGGTTATTTTATTGCCAAGTTGTTCATTTATAAGTGATCCATGGTTCATTTATATGTGCTGAGTAGTTCATTTATAAGTGCAGAGTGGTTCATTTCAATTGCTATGTGGTTCATTTTTGGGTGCTGCATGGTCCACTTATAAATGTTGTGGGGTTCATTTATAAGTACTGAGTGGTTCATTTATAAGTGCTTAGTTGTTCTTTTATAATGCAGGATCGTTCATTTATAAGTTCTGCATGGTTAATTTATTAGTGCAGAGTGGTTCATTAATAATTGCTATGTGGTTCATTTATAAGTGCTGAGTGATTCATTTATAAGCGCAGAGTGGTGCATTTATAATTGCTGTGTGGTTCATTTATAATTGTTGCATTGTTCCTTCATAAGTGCAGAGTGGTACATTTAAAAGTGCTGAGTGGTTCATTTATAAGCGCCAATTGGTTCATTTATAAGTGCTGCATGGTCCATTAAATGCTGTGTTGTTCATTCATAAGTGCCGGGTGGTACGTTTATAAGTGCTGAGTGATTCAGTTATAAGTGAAGAGTGATTCATTAACAAGTGCTGAGTGGTTTATTAATAAGTTCTGAGTGGTTCATTTATAAGTGGTACATAATGCCATGATAAAACTTAGGTAGTAGTGAAATAGCTCATAACCGGAATCTGTTGATGTCGAGACAAAGAAAAACTCTTACCCTCATGACCCTGTCTAACAGTAACTGACCCTGAGTAACAACAATCTCCTGTACTACTGGTACATCTGTCAAGCTTAGAAACTCCGTCTGTAATATAACAAATAGAAATATGTCCACTTCAGAGTTCTATCCTAGTACTGTGGAACGCCTCATTCAGGACTCTTGTAACCAAACTTAACATTATATCTTAGTGTTTACTCAACAGAAAATTTTAAATTGCAAATACAAATCAGTTTGGGCACTTTAATAGGAACACACGAGAAGAAAAATATATTAACAATAAGAGTTATTCTATTTAGGAAGCTTTTTATTCTAACCTTTTAGCTAGTCACATAACCCCATAAGATAATAGATTAATATGCTTTAATCATTTTCTCTATATAATTGGGTTTTACATTGCATCACTTTTATTTCAATTATGTTGTGATTCCCTCATAATAAGCCAACATAAAGGCTGGTCAAGTCTGATAGAACCATCAGCATTTCCTGGGTCAGCTGGGAGACTACCTCTCGAATTAAAATGCCCACATCAGGATGTGATCCAGCACAGAGAGGGACCATGTGATTTCAATTTCGCAACTCTAACCATTTGGCAGTTGAGGTATGGGTTAATATAGTGAAAAAAAACTTACCAGGAATATACAGGAAGCTTTCACAGTGTGGTTCTCAGGCAAGGCTAGGCCAATAATTCCTACAAGAAAAAAATATAAACATGGACAATGATCATATCCCATGAGAAAAGTTTTCATGAAACATAAAGTAAAAGCTTCTATGGGTATAAAAGGAATATGATATGATGTATGTATTTTGACTTTTCTGCCATGTTCAACAATACCCCAATCTAGCCAGAGAGTATTCGAAAAATAAACATTTCCATGTGTTTTTATCATTCATGATCCTTGTGTTTAATTTTATAACTCTCTTGCTAGATGAGGATATTACACAATTTTCAACAGTATTTCAGTCCTATCACAACAATCAGTTCACTTATCTATGATTCTGGAATTACCTCACCAAAACCTCACCAAATTCTTCTCAAGCTTTTGACTGCTTTCCCACATGAACTTAATTTATCAGTGGTGAGAGACAAATAAATCATGTTGCTTTAACTTCATTTAATGTCAGGAAAAAATAGCTGAGCCAGGTCTCAAACTTGTGACCCCTGTTTTCAATCACATATTTTACCACTGAGCTAACATGTCTCTTGTTTTATAAGGGGTTTAACACAGTGTCAACAGAATGTTAGATATCTAAATGCTTTCCTGAAATTCATCTGTACTCACAGGATACGATAAAAAATCCCAGTGCTGCTGGTGAGGATTGAACCCTGTGTCACAAGTCCTACACTTAACCACTGGGCCATGTAGCACCCCTGACAAAGAAATGTTTATTTTACTTGTATTCTCTTGTACGCACCTGCTTGAAACAATCCACTCAAGTTACTGCAGCTCTCCAGTAGGATGGCTTTAGTTTTCTTAAGAACCTGTGTTAATGAAAAAAGAATGACATTATCTGGGCCGCTTGTTTTCAAAGAATCACAACTTTGTACTTAAACTTAAGCCCTTTCTAACAATTATGTAGAATTATCGTACTAAGCTAAGTATGATAGATGAGACTTGGTCTTGACATAACTTCTTTAACATGTGTTACATCACTTGAGACAGCCATTTTTAATTTGGTTTTACATCACATCAACAATATTACATTTATGTTGCTATGCCTGACTCTCAGTGATAGAGGAAGACCATATCCTCAAATGCCCATAAGGGCTGGTCAAGCCAGGTAGAACTATTGGCATTCCGTAAGTCAGTCAAAAGAATACCTCCCATGAAAATCCAAATGCCGTCACTGTGATTTGAACCCTTGCAGAGAGGGGCCATGTGATTTTGTGTTCTATACTATAACAACTAGGCAACAGAGGCCCTCAGTTCATACCAAATACTTCTTTAAAATGTAACCAAGATGAGAAAAAAATGCAGCCAGACAGGGACTCAAACCCTGGACCTCGGCAAACCGTGTGAATGCTCTACCAACTGAGCTATCCAGCCTGCAAACACATTTAACTCTACCTTGTAAAACGAGTAACCTAGAACACATAATATCATAATGAGATTGTATTTCTGATGCCATTGTTTATTGTTTGCTCATGAATGTTTTCCATTTGGACCAGTCTTAATTCCCATATTGGGGAATGGATTGAAAAAGTGGTAATCTATTTAATCGTTAGAGATGAATGGATTTGTTACCTGACTGAGTAAAGCCATGAATCCTTCCACAACATCTGTATGCTGCTGCACATCAACTAAAATAGACAAGACTTTTATATGCATACTTGTGTTGCCTCACAACACACTTAAAATGCGCAACTTTTTGTGTTGTTGCACTAAACATTCAACATACATACTCATAACTGTCATTTGGCTGAGAAAGAAGAGCTTATCACACCTTGTAGATATTTTATAATGAACAATTTGTAACTGATATTTATTTTGACAAAGGGAGAAAAACTTGTAGCCACCCAGAGAGGTTGAATAATTAACATTTTCTACAATTCATACAACTCAAATAAGCAACATATTTGTAGTGCATTGAAAAGCTATCAAAATAAAAAAGACCTGATTAATGTTGTATCACAACCATGAGATGAAGACGGATGGTAAAGTAGCTAGGAATTGGCCCTCTCATTAATTTTGACAGTGATCTAGAAGTGGGGTATAACATGTCTTTTACTCACAGTATTTCAACAAAAGAAAATTAGGTTAAATCATTTTTGTGGTCACTCATTACAATCATCTACCGTTTACGATTCAAATGAGTACCCACTATATAGGGTTACGACAAGTAATAAAGAACTTAAAGAAATACAGTTCATATCTGGAAATGGATTTGTTGGAAAAATTTTAAATGTTTTTTTTCTTCTTTTTTTCAATAACTTCTTCTGCAAAGATGTCAAATGTCATTCCCACGAAACCAGAGGTGTCGGTGGCACTCAAACCCTGGACCCTGAGTTCTAAACCTGCCAACCTAACAACTGGGCCAGGCAGGACCCTAGAAAGACCATTGAACCATTCATTTAACAAATATATCCTTCACCCTCATATCATAATACTGTACCTTGACACATGCTCAGTAGAATATGAAAGAAACCATTGCGACATAAAAGAGGAATTGCTCGAAACAAGCAATTCCTCTTTGAAGTCACTTTGGTTTCAACCAAAAATCATAGATGTAAATATTACATTTTCACCTTTTACTGTTGTCGTCTTCTATTGCTTTCGATTTGAAATAGTCACAAATTAGATGAGAGGGAATTGGTAAAATCAACTTACCCCCTTGAAACAATTCCAACGTTTTTGAACATATAGCTTCCAACAATAATTTAACAAAACCAGAAAACTTGGCATCTTCATGAAACATCAATATGAGCTGAAATAATAACAGAAAAAAAACCTATCAAAACAGCAACTCTATCTCACTCCTTCAAACTATGAATGTCACATGGTTAGATGTTCCATATGTATTAATCCTTTATTTGTAAAAGAATATAGAAGACTTGTTAAAATTGAAAAATTCTGCAGGCGACATTAGTAGCCAATGATTGATGACAACCGATCAGCTGCTGGCATAAATTAAGATTTGTTTATTGTACAATAGGTTTAAGAAGAGTTATTGAAGTTTAATGTTCAAAAGACCATTTTTTTCCCACTTATTGCATTCCATTAGATCAGAAGATTGAGGAAATTTTAAGCGGAAACTTTATGTAACGTTTGACCTGTCAGTCTTTAAGTCAGGCAGGATACTGTCTGATTTGAACCGATGCTGAGAGCGGTCATGTGAATTCACATCCTGTACTCTTACCACAGGACCACAGAGGCCCCAAGACTAATGAAAGTCCCTTACATGTGTGAGGTACTTACTACATATAAACTTGCATTGATTTCTTGAATTATCAGTTGTTTGTATGGTGCGTATCAGCAATATTTCAGTTATGTAAAGGCTTTCCTGGATTTGCCAGTACTAGGCTTGAATTATCGAAAACATTGTTAGTTTCCATCACTAGTTTAACATTACCCCCCCCCCCCATAACAATTAAAGTCTCTGTCTTACTTGTTTTGTGAGATCAAGAATGGCAACATGTGGTACAGTTTGATACATCTGTGATAGTAACTCAGCAACATCTTTGGAGAGAGGAGCAAAGTCATCCATGAGTGTTTGTAATGCTCGCTTCAGTAGTTCACATATAGCCTGCAACATAAACCAAAACAAAATTAGAGGCGCTTCAATGACTTGACAGAGTTCTTATTCTATTAATTGACAGATTGCAGAGGACTGTTAAATAGATTATAAAATTGGAGACAAAAAAAGAAGAAAAAAAATGGTGTAATTATTTCTAAAAAAAAATACCCTGGCCAATATCGTTTTTAAAAAAAATATCAATGAAATAACTGACAAATTTGAAGTATTTCAGGGGTTGCAGAGTGATAAAAAGAGGTAACAAAGAAGATAAATTGTGTTGATAAATTGTGTGCCAATGAGCACAGTGCACCACAAGCAACAACTATTAATAACTCATATATGAGAACTTAATTGGATAATTTTGACAACAAATACATTGTTTCATAATTTAGCAAGAACTACATTATAAGAAAAGCATGATTACCTCTACAACACCAGAATCTGTTATCCATGTTGACACTAGAGTTCTTAGTATAGGGGCGATTTGTTGTATAATGACAAATACCTGAAAATATGCATTTGTTTATACAGTATTATTCACTGTGTCAATAATGTTTCAGTTAAACTATGGCTTTCCTTGATTCACCAGTACTAGGATAAAGCTTTGAATGATAAAGCTTTGAATTAAATTTAAATTGTATGGTGTGTAGCGCCATGTCAACAGTATTTCAATCATTTTACAGTTTTTCTGGATCCACCAGTACTAGGCTAAGGCTCTGAAATCCTTTGCCATTGGACACTCATACGAAACCAGAGGTACTGGTGGGGCTCAATCTCAGAACCCTCGATGTCTGAGAAACCAACTACCACAGGGCCATGAAGGACCCTGTAAAAATAAAAAGATCTCAGTCGAAACCTGTTGACATTTAGGCAGATCACAGCAGACATCTGCAATGTGTGAGATAAACTAGATATTTTTTAGTACAATTAGGAATGGTAAAATCTAACGTCCATATTGCCCTCTTTATCCATAATCCTTAATAGTCAGTTTTTACTGAATTTTACAAAATAATCATTATACTAATAAGTATAAGAAAAGGTTAACATGTAAAGACAAAAAAAATCCCAATTAGATTTCCCCATCCTTAGTACAACACATCACTATGATATGAGGTAGATTTTGTTTTTCTCTTTCTTTTCAAAGATGATAGACAAAAAATCAAGTTTTTTTGTTTATATTTCCTTGTTCAAACAATTTATAAGCAAATCATCTATGTGTTGTTGCTACATACAAATATACTTTAACATACACATACTATATCTAATCATAATTAAGTAAAGTTAATTTGATTATGTATCATACAATAATGAAGGCATGCGTGACTTCCCTATATTCAGTATCACGTATGGTGTTTGCTAAATATACACATTTTTCTAGTTTACATAAAACACTTTTATTTGGCTGTTCATTAAAAGATTTAATTTCTATGTGATGGCAATGTATGATAAAAATCAAAGTATGACACCTACTGGCTTTGGTCCATACGACTTTTTGACTTTCTGTTCCTCTTTCTCGCCCGTATCCCTGTCTGTGTCCAGAGAGGCAAACAACCAGCTCAACATATTAACTTTCACCAAAATCTCATTCTTCACAGTGACAGAGGGCTGGAATAAATAAATGGGGATTTATGCTGCTTGAAAGTGATCAAAAGCTCTGATGGAGAGAAATTCCTTGATAAAAAGTCAAGCTATTGGATGTCAAGTGTCAAGATTGTGTTTTAGTGGTTCAAGATGTCAAGAAATGGCAACACGGAAAAGTATAGGATACTATGAGTCAATCACTTATAAATGGAGCCTCCCTTTTATGTGGAATGTTTATAGGCAAAATATCACAAAGAGCAGGCAAAGAACACATCTGTTCCCTTAATAACTTGTCATGTTCTTGTATATGAGTTATCAATATGGGGTTTAGGTTGTTCATGATATCTTGGAAGGGTAACACCAAAAAATATCACATAATAAGAGTTTAACACCCAATAATGTCGTTATGTGACATTATTGAGTGTTTGACTGTTATTATGTGATATTTTTTGGCGTTACCATTCTTGATGCAGGGTCTATGTATAGAAATCTCACCTGTTCCCTTGATAACTTGTCAAGCTCTTGTATATGAGGTATCAAGATGGGGTTTAGGTTGTTCATGATATCTTGGAAGGGTAACACCGACAGAACCTGTCCTATACAGGACATCAGTCGGATCTGTTCCCGGGACTGAAACAGGCATACACGACAGGTTATATGAGAAAACAAAACTCTACAACTCATACAGTCAATTGATTATGTTTTTTACTAGTTGTGATAAAATTTTGCCAGATGACATTTAAGTAAATAATCAAAATGAGAATCAGATAATTAAAAGAAAAAAAAAAATATCAAGAAAACTGTTAATTTTGTTTGTATACTGTTTACATAGGTTTTAATGCCCATTTCAAAAGTATTTCAGTTATTCTTGCTTTCTTGAATCCCAGCAACACTATGCAGGGTTCTGCAGTATATTGCCCATGGACACACCCAGAAAAAATCTTAGTTCCACTGGTGAGGATTGACCCTAAGACCACTGTGTCAAAAGACTTAAAACTTAACCACTGGGTCACACAGGATCAAAAACCAGTTATGTCAAATAATTAGACTTCAAGACAGAGAAAGTACTATATTCTCTAGATGCTTAAAGATGAGTAATGTCACAATCAAACTTAAATCATGTTTGTATTAGGGCAAGGTTAAAGACAATTAAAATGACATAGGTAATAAAGTCAATTGAGAATAAAAGGATGCAAGTTTCATTGAAAAATATAAATTATCCAGTTATCAATTTAAGTAATATTTGTTTATTTCTCGAAGAATCAGAAGGATGGGATGGGAAGTACCTGACCATGTGACCATAAAGAAGGGCTTTAAGAAAAAGACCCTTTTATGGTCATTAAGGAAGTATGCTCCATCATAGATATATAATATATTTAACAAGGATGAAAAAAATCCAATTTGTTTCAGCCACATACACTAAATTCATGTCAGATAGTTACAAAATGATTTTCTTACCTTGAGATTTCCACCCTCCAATGCTGTCTGCAATAGAAATAAAATCAGTTTACACTAATCTTTTTCATATCGATTGTGCAACAGGTTCATACATTACTTAAAAGTTAACAGAATGACCCAGCCAACAACTCCCTGAAATCAATCCCATATCTATCCATATCTATGGCCTATAATACACCTCAAAACCATTTTAGACATAATAGTGTTACGATTGAAAGAATCCCACTATTTAATGCTAATGCAAAGCAATTGGATCCAGGCCAGTCGCCAAGCTAGCCTGTGATCTAACCTGTTTGCTACTCTAAGTATTATTCCTAATCAAAATAAAACAGATATTTAAGGTTTTGGAAAGCAGACAAAAAAAAGTATAATTTTAGAAAATTACCCAGCAAGGGTTAACATCAAACTGCCATTGCTTACAATCAGTAAGCACCTGTCTGTGTGGGTTTGTATATTGGCATCATCCATAGTGAAGATATATCAGCCGTTTGAAGTCCAACAATCTCCAAAGTCATTCCCCCAACTTGTAATTGAAACAATAAAAACAATATAAACACAAACCTGGCAAGCCTGTAAGATGTCTTGTACATAGGGTTGTATATGATCTAGGTTTTCGCGCGTAACATCTTTTAGTGCCATGGACGCGGCCATCGCAACCTCAGGGTTATTGAGAACTTGTAACAACAAGGGGATGGCTGACCTCAATGACTCTGGATGATAACTCATCCACTCGCCAAATGATCCTGAAATGTAAATTCCATCGGGGAGTAATAAAAATTATCAGATAATAATGATAATATCTTGGCATTATATCTGCTCATGGATTTGGATAAAATTCAGAAAAAAAAACGCAGCAAAGCAGGCTGCACTATGCTTCAAACATCTATTTGGAAAAAGCAACCACAAAAAGGCAACAGAAAAAAAGGAAGATTTTATAAAACAATAGTAACAGAGCATAGAATTCATAGCACTTCTAAACTATTAGAAGAAGACATATTATTCTTTGAGGGAGCAATGAAAGTAAGATGTCTTACCAATCATGGCTAATGCAGTTGATATGAACTTGATATTGTTGAAAGGTATTTTTGATAGTAGCTCCAATAGGGACGGTATATAAATAGATTCTTCTAAATCCACACTCTCAGCAACCGAGGAAAACAGGTAGAATATTGCCTCCATCAGCTAGAAAACATAAAGGGTGAATTAGAATAAATACAAAATAAAAATGAGAAATATGGATGACAAGCAAAATAACATTTTAGCTTGGATTATGTGTCCTTGGTTATAACCAGCCATAAAACCAACAACAGCAAATCCCATTGGAAATATCTAGGACCTCGATGGAAACATGCAGGACCCATTGGAAGAATGTAGAATCAATTGTAAATATATAGGATTCCATTGGAAATATTCAGGACCGCATTTGTAATATGTAGGACCAATTGGAAATATATAGGATCCCATTGGAAATATTCAGGACCCCATTTGTAATATGCAGGACCAATTGGAAATATATAGGATCCCATTGGAAATATTAAGGACCCCATTTGTAATATGCAGGACCAATTGGAAATATATAGGATCCCATTGGAAATATTCAGGACCCCATTTGTAATATGCAGGACCAATTGGAAATATATAGGATCCCATTGGAAATATTCAGGACCCCATTTGAAATATGTAGGACCAATTGGAAATAAATAGGATCCCATTGGAAATATTCAGGACCCCATTTGTAATATCTAGGACCAATTGGAAATATATAGGATCCCATTGGAAATATTCAGGACCCCATTTGTAATATACAGGACCAATGGGAAATATATAGGATCCCATTGGAAATATTCAGGACCCCTTTTGTAATATGCAGGACCAATTGGAAATATATAGGACCCCATTGGAAATATTCAGGACCCCATTTGTAATAAGTAGGACACTGTTCGAAATATCTAGGACCCCATTGGAAATATGCTAATTATCAAGCAAGTTCAAACTTTGAGATGACATGTACAGCAAAAGTGTATACACCTTCACATGAACTTGCAAATTTAACGGCACAGTAAGCTTAAAATTGGTAGAATGTTTTGGTTTTATCAGTTCTCCTTGAAATCCATTTGTCACAATGTCTTCTTAGTTAACCTGCTTTCTCCAATTAAACAAACACAACTCACCTGCCATCTAATGTCTAATTCTTTGTTAGTCTCTATTATGGCTGATAAAGCATTGCACAAATGTCCCAAAAGAGGCTCTCTTAGTATATGGAAAGCATACATCTGAAAAAGATTATAACTACACTATTTATCACTTACATACAGGTTTTACATCGCGTCAACATTATTTTATTTATGTTGCCCAACTCTTTTTGATGGAGGAAGACCCCATAGTCGACTGCCCACAAGGGCTGGTCAAGTCGAGAGGAGTCATCAGCATTCCATAACTCAGAAGATTGCCTCCCATAAAAAATCCAAATACCGTCACTGGGATTTGAACCAATGTGGAGAGGGAGCATGTGATTTTAAGTTCTGCACTCTAACCACTTGGCCATGAAGGTCCCTTATAGTCAACAAACGAAGGTTTAATAATGTTATGCAGGCGGACAAAAAGATGGATACAGAAACAAGCAGATATAAATTTGACAAACAATCTTATCTGTTGCTATTGATTATAATACAAAATAGAGCAATTACCATAGTATCTCCAATATCCTGCCTGTAACATCGGAATTGTTCTTTCTCTTCTGCAAACAAATAAACAACACCACTTCAAATATTCCTTCTATACATATGAATTGATGACATGGTCTTAATAAAAGTCATTTTCAATTCTAGCATTGAGGCCATAGGCCAATTATACATCATGCATCTTACAATCAACACATTAATAAGTGACAGTTTCGTACTCAGATACACTAGGTTCATTCTTTTATTAAGCATCTTTTTAGTTCGTAAGTTTTAACGAGGTATATTGATACTTTAAATATAACATACTTATTATCATATCCAAATGAAGAATCCACAGTTCAGAGAAACCTTTAGTGGATAAAAACTCTTTAATTCAATTAAGGCAATTTATCAATATGAAAACACTGTCAATAACTATGAAATTCAACCAATTGTGCCATTGTGACAAGAGAATTTGATTATCATGAGCAATTTTTTTTTTTTTCCAAATGTCTTCTGTGAAAAAAAATTTTGTTAATCAGTTGATTGAATACACTTGCATAGCACATATGGTAGCTGTGTTACCACTACAAATCATTAAATTTTCTGTCTCTAGACGATTTAACCCATGATCCCATATGGTAATTTGTGACTGGACCAAATTGCAGACAACAGCAGACAACAACTAATAGCAAGTTACTTATTTGACAAAATTATCAATCCCTCATTAAGAACAAGTTCTCTTCATGACAAAACAGTTTCAATAGTTTTCTGGATGCAGAAAAGTGAGGTATTATGGATCCTGTTGCACTACAAACTGGAGCTTGAATATGATTTTTTCTTTAAGGCCCTCATTCAAACATGAGACAATTAGCAAGTCAAACCAAAATGTCATTGAAACATAGTTTTAGCATTACTGTATGATATCTAATATAAAAAAAGCTACAGAACGCAAAATTTATTCAGAATGTGTCATTACATCTAGGTATGTGATGAACTTCAAAATCATTGCATCGCTTTTGGATCTGAGTACATAATTATGCATTGTGTACAGGTTCTAAAATTTAATACTTATATATCAACTAATTTGACTTCAAGTGGCTATTTTTAACCCTTGTAGTGATAAAAACGACTTCATGCTTATGCAAACAGGTTAAATTCAGGCCAGCAGCCTGTGATCTAACCTGTTTGCTACTCTGAGTTTCTTTCCTCATCAAAATTAAGCAAATATTCAAGGTTTTTGAAAGCAGACGACACAAAAATCTATTTTTGGAAAATTACCCAGCATTCCAAGGTTTAAGTATTTCTCATACAACAATACAGCTGTTGTAGAGTAAGAAAAGAATTACATTTCAATATACAAATTTCCCCATATCTATGAACAAAAAACTTTAATGATTGTGTCAGACATACCTGCAGTCCAAGTCTCATACACATCATCGGCAGGGTACTGGACTTTAACCAGGAGATTCTCTATTAAACTCAGATAAATGGGCTGGAATATCGGCAACAACACATGGCACTTAGAGGCTTCCATATCAAATAGATTATCCTGAAATGGACAATAAGACAGTTCAATTGTGTGTTTTTTCATTGTATAGTATTTTACATCAAGTAAACGTTATTTCAGTTATATTGGAATTCCCGACTTAATGATGGAGAAAGGCCCCATACTCAACTTTCCATAACAGTTGGTAAAGCCAGGTAGAACAGTCAATAAACACCACTGTCCACACACATGTTTTGATTCTTCATTGGTATTTAACTTTAGACTTTTGACCCTCGGATTAACTGACCCTATGAGCTGGTAAAGCTGGTTAGAACAATCTGTGTTCATCAAGAAAACGTGAAATTACTCATGAATAGGACATCTTAACCCTTTTAGTGCTGGAACCAACTTCATGCTTATGAAGACAGGTTGGATCCAGGCCAGCTGCCAAGTAACCTGCTAATCTGAGTATCTATTCTCAACAATTAAGCAGATATTTAAGGTTTTGAAAGGCAGACGACACAAAAATATATTTTAGAAAATTACCCAGCATTCTAAGGGTTAAAAACTATACCTTACCTGTAGTATATACCAGAATGTGAAGGTCATACTGCTACACATCTCATCTACAGGGTAATGGCCAGGTATACAGGAACAAGCCTGTGTAGTGGAAACATGATTCAAAGATCAATTTTAATTATATATCCCTTAAACTTTGTCTTTTAAAATCATATTTCAAAGCTTTGAAAGAAAAAGTTAATTGCTGAACGAAACATTCTTTTTTATATAGAGAAAGAGCTTTTTAAACCCATCTGCAGGAGATGAATCAAAATGAGGGCATTCAAATCAGGATTTTAAAAAGCCATTTTCGACAGTTTTTCTATTGTTTACCCTTAAGTGCGCTAGTTGAACATAACTATCACCAAATATTTGAATCTTAACTATGCTCAACAAGTCTGGCAACGTAAGCCAGGTGGCAGTACTCTTATACGTTTGCAGGCATTGTTTGTTTTACTTTGTTGCATTTTTGTACCTTTTTCTCTCAGTTTGTATGTTTGTTGTTTAAATGTTATTGCGCATTGTATACATTAGGTATGTTTTTTTGCACTCAATATGACCATTATTGTCAAATAGCCATATAATCCCGACCCCCCCCTCCCCAACAAAAAAGGGCTATGCGGTTTTAAACTAACTTACCAGGGCTAGCTGTACAAGTTTTAGTGCATCTGTCTTTCTGTTCTCATCCTGCCCACATGCACAGTCCAGTATGATCTTTGGATGGTTCTCAGCAATGGCCACAACAACCTGTGTTATACCCTGGCTGGTATCCTGTTAATTATACAACCAATTATAGTCGAACTACAGTAAAACATGAGAGGGCTACCACATGTGCAAAGCTGCCAACCCATCGTATGCTTCCGACTGAAGTCCTCCCGTCAAAATAAACTCTATATGTTGACTGTGTTCTACATTACCAACTGTTTGTTATTCCAGCTAGTTTGATGTAAGCATTTCACTCGATACAAGCAAATTCCATTATATCTGAGATAAGAAGCTGTGTCAGCAATCCTCAGATATTGTATGGATTTCCCGGATTCACCATTATTAGGCTAGGGCTCTCAAGTGTCTTTAGAAATACAAGAGGTTCGGCTTAAACCCGGGACTTTCAAATTCTAAGACCAACACCTTCATCACTGGGTCACAAGCACTACTTTACAACTACTATCATATAACAGTACGGATGTAGAGCAGATTTTAAAAAAGAATTTCCAACATCCACTAACTTTCCTACAACTTTACATGTAACTTTAGCTCCTTAATTGAAGTGTTTATACTTTATGCTGTACCCACTGTACCCAAGATATTAAAGAATTGTTCTGGTCTATTCTGTTCCAAATTTTCTCACATCTGTGAACAAGAACCTTTAAAGTTTATTTGGCACTGAGAGTTTTGTTTTGAAATTTAGAACAGAGAGGTTTTTGAGTGGTATAACAATTTGTGTTCATGAGGACAAACCACACACCTGATCATGCTCTTCCACTGCTTTATTCAGCATGTCTTGTAGAAGGTTCAACATACAAAATAACTTTTGTATTGTGTATGGAAATCTGCAAATAAATACAATGAAATCAGATTTTTACATGTACAGTCAATTTTATTTTAAGCAAAGAAAAAAGAAAGAAAAATTTGTTTAAAGCAACATTCATTATCAGAGACAGAATCTTGGTGTATTGCATTTGTGTTGTTTTATAGAAGTCTGCAAATGAATATAATGAAATCAGATTTTTTGAAACATATAAACACGCTTCATTTAGGGACTAAAGCAAAAGGAGACAGACTATTGGTGTATAAGACAACTAATGGCCTTAATAAGAACACCAATCATTTAGAAAACTGCAGTAGAAAGCTGAACAACTTGCATCCTGTAATAAGATAGACTTCACAATAACAACAGTCAAAAAGTTATAAATCGTGAATAGTTTAGAGTGTAAAGAGTCTGTCATTTGTTATTTATTTGCTTATATTGAGTTTTTTTAATGACGTCATCATTATTTCAGTTCTGTTGCAGTACCCAAACTCATAATGATGAAGGGAGACCAAATACTCAACCGCCCATTAGGACTAGGGCTGGGACCGGTACTCGAGTACCCGGGTACGGGCCAGGTACAGGCCACTACCCGGGTAGCAAATCACTACCAGTTACCTGACGTTACTTTTATCTGTTGTAAATTCACATAAAATGTGTGAATATGTACTCAATGACGAGTGAATCAGGGGTTTCAAAATTGCAAAGTAGATATCATTTATCCCCCAAACAATTTCTCAACATGTGAACAAATATGGAACACGCACTCTATAATCTCCAAATTGTAGGCTTGCTCGTTAGCTATTGAAACTTTCAACAATATTTGTTCAGATCATTGTAGTAAGCCATAAGAGCCTAGAACCATTGTTCTTAATTCTGTGTGGTACAGTCGTTTGCAAGAGAGGTAACATTGTAAATTTCGACCTCTCGGATTTTCAATACGGAATATTGATGTAGGCAATTTATCAGGCTTTCCGAAAGCAAGGTTTGTTTTGATGACTGGGGAGCAGCATTGGAAAGTATATAGTACTTGTGACCGTATTTTACATGTTATGTTTGGTGATAATTTAGTAACATCTGATCCACTTGTCAATGAGTGCCAATGATTGGATATTGAGTTACCATTAAAAAACCCATTCATTTGCATGGCCTGCATTCTTTATCAAACATTTTAGTACCAAGACCAATGTGAAGAGTTACGATAGCCGCAACTGGACATCATCTCTCTAAAGTTTGAAAATGATGAGTTCTTAGGCATATCAGAATTGAATCTAATGGATAATAGTATTAGCTTCGGGTACCCGGATACCTGCTGGTAACATCACGTCGGGTACCCGGGTAACAAATTGCTACCCGTCCAAGCTCTAATTAGGACTGGTCAAGCAAGATAGGACCAAAGACATCCCATATTTCATTTTTTCATGAAAATCGAATTGCCATCATCATTACTCAACTATTCTCAGCCTTAAAATTAAATTCTATTAATAATTAGTGAAGTGAAAATGATTTAACCATGATACCATGAAGCAGATGACCTTAGAAAAGCTTTATAAACATGTTAAAAACATTTCAGATCTACTGTTGTGATATGTGAATAAATTGAAAAAGCATTGTGGCAAAAAGAGAAATTGCTTGTGACAAGCAATTTCTTATTTTGCCACAATGCATTTTGAAAGTCATCTGCTGCAAGATGCAAAAAATGTGGCGTTAGGTGGTTAACATCTATGCATTATAAGACAGGACTCTAGCAGTAAATACAGAACTGATGCAGCAACAAAACTTGATATGAATTAATCATCATGATAACGAAGCCATGCATGTCTAAATCCTGAAAACTGCTTGTTCACAGATGTAAGGAACTTTGATAGTAAAATCTTATTTCTGTAAAACTGTTTAGCAGCTGTAGTGTTATATGAGATTTCTGTATAAAATCCATAAGAAGTTAAATAATGTTTCTTTAAGTATCTATAACCTATACTATGAATAAATATATATTCAGAACAGAAAGCGTTGCAATAACTTTGAATTCAAATACATATTGTCTGTACATACTTAGATATATGAATCTTTTGCGAAATTTTGCATTTAGTAGCTATTTTTCATTAAATATAATGATGCAATTCAAAAACTGTATTGTTTTCAAAGAAGTTCTCGTTTAACTTCAAATTGACTTATGTGAACAAGAAGCTTTAAGGTATAATACCCATAATCCGCCATTTTCTTTCTTTATTTCCTTTGTCAGATCTCAGTAAACATCGTCTGGGCTGGAACTATCAGTTTTACTATGAATTGTTCAGGCCCTGACCAATGTATACCCAGAACGGACAAAGTAATCCAACAAAAGAACGGAGTTTCAAAATGGCGGATAATGGGTCTTCCTCAAACCCAATAATTACCTGTGTGAATCAGGGTGGGAGAACACATTGACAAGGGTGTCTACTGCAGAATCAAACAGTTCAGGGCTGTTTAAACACTGAAAGACTTGTAGTATGATATCCTCGGCCTCGTTCATGGGTATTCCAAACTCCACCCAACTGGAGAAACATTTTAGGGCATGTTCATAGACATCTGAGGGAGAACTGGGTGTCATTACACTTGTTAATAACTGTAAAACTATATAAAAAAAATTGTACATCATTATGCTCGTTAATAACTGTAAAACTATTAAATAACTAATTAATAGGTCTTTACGCTTGGTAATAAAAGTTAAAATAAAAAAAAAAAATTGTATTTTACTAAGCTCATTTATCACAGTGTTTGTTTATATGTGGTTTATTGCCATGTCAACAGTATTTCATTTATTTTACGGCTTTTCTGGATTTCACCAGTTCTAGGCAGGGCTCTGCAGCGTTTTACCATAGAACACTACATGGTATATTTCCGTTGCTGCCGGTGAATATTAAGACTGGGACCCCAATGCCATAAGCCCTACAAACTGGACAAGTAAAACTATAAGAACAAATTCTAAGGTCATTATGATTGTTAACAACTGTTAAACTATAAAAACAAATTTGTAGGTTATTTCGCTTTTTGATAACTGTTAAACTATAAAACATATATAGATCATTACATTTTTAAGATTTGTAGGCCATTCTGCTCTCCACGAAGATAATCAAATATTACAGGGAAAAAAAGAATAACATTTAATGAACTATTCTTCCTTTTCAAAGGATAATTTAATAAGTTTTCCAAAACGGACAAACCATGCAGGAACAGGTTGAAGTTTGATGTCATTTGCCTCAATTATTTCATTATATTTTAATAACCAATGCAACTACCAATGATCTCAGTATTTTCTAATTGGTAATGTTCTTTTTTTTACCAAGCTACTGACTGATTTAGACACAAATGAACAATACTGTTCAAGTAATGAATAATTTCACTACGGATGAACAAGCTTTAGCTTTGAACTTGAAATTGGTTTGTAAGAAGTGTAAGGAACTTACTTTTTGTCAAGCTTTTACCAAGTTCAAACCGAAGTTTTGATCTTCTATCATTTGTAAGGTTTGCATTGAAAAACTGAAAGTTAAGAGAATTTAACATCATAAAGGGTCTATATAATAGACTGTATGAGGGTATTTTACACACATCATTTAACAAAATTTGCATTATAAAGTAATGAGATAAAGAAAATTCTTACATATACAGTTGATCTTGTTTACCATCCTGAGGGAGAATGAATCATGGTATATAAGACACTAACACCTTATTATGGATGCCACTCATTCAGAAAGCTCCTGCTGAAATACCAGCTGTATTGATGGATGTCCTGACCACAGAAATGTGACCAAAAAACTGTTTGAAATTAATATAAATATTAAGATAAATATACAAATCTCATAAAAAAAAACCTTGAAATATGTTAATGATTAAACTGTAAAGTCACTACCTACCTCTTCTGGGAGGACCGTAAATATCTCCAGTAAAACACTGCATCTCTGGGCAGACTGAAATAATTCATATACTGTTTAATTTGACACAGTCAAAGACTTGGAAATGACTAAGAAATCATTAAAAGTCATGTAAGTTCAGTGCTATCAAAGACATGGAAATAAAACTAAGAAATCATTCAAAGTTAAATCAATTTGCCACTATCAAAGACTTGAAAATAACCAGATAATCACTCAAAGACAAGTTAATTTGGCACTTTCAAAGACTTAGAAATATAAGGAATCATTCAAGGATGAGTTAATTCGGCACTATCAATTTAGCTAGTCACATGACAAGAGCTGATGAATGTTATGGTCAGGTTTCTGGAGCTGTCAATAATCTAGTCTCAAGTTACCGTTACATTAGAAATCTATGTTGTCATTTTATAAATAGAAGAAAATATATCTTAAAAAGTTAAAATCTCAATCTGTGAGATAGTCCTTTTAAAGGTAAATTTAAAGCCGACTCTGTATCAGTTATTCTGGAGGCATTGAACTTGGTTACATTGCACTTTGATATATTTACAAGAGTTGTTGAAAAAGTTTAGCCCCTACATCATAACATTACAAAATACCCTTTTGACACACTGTTGAAGAATTAAGAAGAGGGACTCAATAGGTTTCAAGCATCTGTCCTGAATCTATTTGCAAAATGTTTTGCAATAAAAATGTTTAAACTAGAAGAAATCAGAAACCACAGCAACAAAATGACAAATTACTCATAATGTAGTTGAGTTGTAATTTTCCTATGTTTTTTTGTCCTCTGAAGTACCAATCACAAGTTCCAACACAATACAGGGTAATGGGTGAACTCACAGTAAGGGGAGACGACTCATCCTGGAATAATTGGGTCAGAGAGTCCAGCGGGTCTTCCCATAATTCAGGCATAGAGTTGAGTGCCAATGAGGAGAGCTGAAAATAATCATCAGAGTATCGCTTTACTAAATGACTTACCGAAAATATCTGCGTAAGTTGAAACTGATGAACATGGAGAGTATAATTTGCATAATTAATACAGATTATGACAGAACACCAAACTTATTTAAATATCAAAATCAAAAACTTTAAAGTTTTATTTACTTGGTTCAAAGTCACTTAATTTGAATGTGTTTTCAATATATTTACATATTGACAAAATGTTTTCTTTTCTTTCATCGGACATTATATTAGTGAATAATTGTGCAAATGATATGTTAAGGTTTTTCCATTCCCTTTTGAAAAAAAGTTTTCTTAGATTAATGACTTGTATATAACCGGTACTTTAAAGACATAAAACACAGAACCTCATTCTCTTTCAATATTCAAATGCAGTCCCTTCTCAATTTAAAGAGTGTGAGCTGAGCATCGAAAGTCAGGTAAAGATCGCTTGTACATACATGGCAGTTGAATTCTTAAATATCTTTCTGTATTAAGGAGACTTTTATACAGTTAGTTAGTCATACATTTCGGAGATGAGTTAATATCAGCAAATATATCTTGTCTTGAACTATCTATAAGTCGCTTTGTAAATGATTGGATGAATAATGACAAAGATCAAACAATAATGTCAAGTTCTTATCTATAAAGGTTAGTAAACATTTATGGCTTTTTTGCATTGAAAATCTAACCAGAATCTCAGTATTTTGGGGTTTGAACTTCATCAACGCTTTCTTCATAGTTTAGTCTTTCCAGAAAGTTACACAGCTGGTTGTATAATTCCATCTGTTAATTCAAGGAAACAGAGTTGAATAAAAAAAATAATAAAGAAATCAATGCAAGACCATAGAAAGTGCTTCACGTTTGTGTTGTTAAGGACTTACAGTGAAGGTGAAGTTACTGTAGTCTTGCAACGAACTCTGGTATGGTAGTAAACACAACAGATATATAATAATATATAAACTTACAGCTATACAGAGTCTGGTGAGAATGAGCTTTGGACCCCGTCCAAACATGATGACTTGTTCAATAGTTTTGTTTTTCAAGGATTCATACTGATCAGGTGGTAGCTCATTACTGTAACACAGAACACACAGAACTATCTTTATTAATGGAAATATGGGGTTCAATGCCATGTCAATGATTTTTTCAGATATGCTACAACTTTCCTTTTTATCTTCATTTGGTATTAAAGGCTATGTCAAAAGAACTTCAGTATGTTACAGCTTTCCTGAATCCACCAGTGTTAGGGTTCTGAAGCGACTTTCATGAGAAGTCAATGATGCACGAGCCTGGGACCCCCCAGTCTTAAGTCGACCACCTTAACAACTTGGCCACGCAACAACCCTACAGCTTTCGTGGATTCAGCAGTATAAGGGTAGGGCTCTTACCAAAGGACACTCTCTTTTAATTATCTTTTAAACAGGTCAGGCGGTTCTGCATTGGGTGTGTGATTAATGCAGTAAACAGTCCACATTCCTTTCAATGGTCACTGTTTTCTATATCTAGGCTACATCATAATACTTTCATTTTCATCTCACTTATCCAAAACTGATGTCATGCATATTTGTACATTTCTACATCTACCAACTAATATAAATGTGTTTGAATTAAAACAAAACCATAATTATCTGTTGAAAGATTAATGATAATGTGCATGATTTCCCACAGTAGATGGACCATAGTTTAAAATTTGGTACAGATTTTAACTATTATTGTTATCACACATGATGCGAGGCGTAAAAGTTCTATTAAAGGGCAAAGATTGTTTCACAAGTTTACTTATAATTATCCAAAATCAATAATAGCATATGGAAAATGCCTAATCAGCGCCATTAACCGCTTGAAGATTTAGACTGCTGATCTTTAAAAGTGATGGTTTATGGGATTAAGGCAGATTTCATTGTTTGAAATAATGTCTTCTGCATAGTTTAACATTCAGACAATTCCAAGCTATAACTAATTGAAGTTTTAGATTATGAACACTTTCAGATTGTCACATTGGATTCAAAACATAACATAGCTCGATATTTATAAGCATGGGTTTCTGGGATTGAAAAATATTTCATTGTTTGCCACAATGTCTTCTACAAAGTTTGATAACTAGAAAATTGAAAGCTAACATTAATTTAAGTTTTAGTTCATGAACTCTTTCAAAATGTCACAATGGAGTCAAAACAAAACACTTACAAGAATTTGCTGATTTTCACATGTAGGCAGCTAGCACCAAAAAACTGAACCTGCATATCCTGTAGTAAAAACATGAAATGATATAGAGGCTAGTTCATCGTACATCCAATTAGGAATTATGTATGTGTGCGCTTTGGTTTACACATAAGAATTAACTCTTTACCACCTGCAGACAGCATTTTTTTTTTTTACTTGAAGCAGAGGATTTTAGAAAAGCTTTGTAAACATGTGAAAAATATTTCAGTTGTGCTGTTGTGATATGTGAATAGATTGAAAAAGTATTGTTGCAAGCAATGTCTCCTTTTGCCACATTGCTTTTTGAAGGATGCCTGCTGCAAGACACAAAATTGTGGTGTTATGTGGTAATGTGTTAAGTGACCAAAACAAACAATTTTCTACATGTAAAACAAAGCGCAAAAGGGCAATATTCAACCCTTTTACACAGATGAAACAATGCAATGTTTGATTCATTTGATTACATTACCAAAAACATTTCTTGAAGTTTGTCCCTTTTCATTGTATTTCTACATGAAATATGCATAATAATATGATAGGATTGACTTGTATTTGCAAGGGGGAGCAAAATCAACTGTCCCTTTTGCCCTGGTTGTCCATAACCTTAACTGGCAAGTGATTTTTGACTAAATTTCACTATTTCACCATCATACAGACAACTGCAGAAAAGACTTGACATTTACGGACAAGTAAATAAAAAAACAGAACCACTCTTGAAAATAGTCCGTAACTTCTAGAGAATATCATGCAAAACTAGGGAGGAAATTACAGGAGCATAGATAGGTGTATTGACCACTGCATTTGGCCAGATAACTGCTAGCTTTGCTCTAGGAAAGCATTCAAGCACTTGGACAGAATACTGTGACAAAACCAAACAAAAAACAAGCATGGATAGTGAAAAGACCAGCGCAATTTTAACAGAGAAACTACAGAATGCAGTAAGTGTTTTGGAAAGTATACTGTGCAGTACAAGACGAGGATTAAATGCATGACTAATGGTAAATCTCTCACAAATATGAAACACCTACTTTAGTTTTGCACTGAATCCTTAACGTGAGTTTAGACCACAATCAGTAGGGTCTTCCCAAGGCCCATTAACCCCAGTGGGGCCCCAGCGCCTGAATGTGAACATTAGCACTACCCAAGAGCTTTAATTGATAATACTACCTGCGCATAAAATTTGTCCAAAGCGCTTTAATTTTGTCCCGCCACCAGTCGCCTTGCTTCTGACATCGTTCAATACATTTGATTCAGTTCAAAAATTGTATTTCTTGCCTTTAGATTCCAAATAATACCATAAAACCCCACCATTTTGGAGTGCGTATTTAAATAGAAACCTACAGGGGAAGGTGGTAATTTCATTGACCACCAAGATATGACCAAATTACTGTTAAAAACAACTTAAAACTAAAATCTGATCAAAATAAGTCCATACCTTATCTGGTGAGAGAAGTTGCCAGCAGAATGACCACGCCTCCGGAGATACTTGAGCTGCTGTCAGCCATTGGTGGACTTCATGCTGTAGCTCAGAGTTACAGTAAAAATTCCTCACAGCCTGTTGAATTTGTTAATTAAGAGAAAAATTAAACATTTTTCCCTTTAAACAACTTAACTCATACTTACTTATTTGATAACAACTGCAGAACTTCATGTAAAAAAGAAACTAATCTACTAGAGGTTTAAGCTTATTCAATGCTGTTTCAATGCTCTGAGCTTACAACATTTTCAGTGCTGTTTTAATACCCTAGAGGTTTTAGCTTATCCAATGCTGTTCCAATGCTCTGAGCTTACAGCATTTTCAGTGCTGTTTCAATACTCTAGAGCTTTTAGCTTATTCAATGCTGTTTCAATGCTCTGAGCTTACAGCATTTTCAGTGCTGTTTCAATATCCTAGAGGTTTTAGCTTATTCAATGCTGTTTCAATGCTCTGAGCTTACAGCGTTTTCAGTGCTGTTTTAATACCCTAGAGGTTTTAGTTTATTCAATGCTGTTTCAATGCTCTGAGCTTACAGCATTTTCAGTGCTGTTTCAATACTCTAGAGCTTTTAGCTCTTTCAATACTATTCCAATAGTGTTATCATATATGCATGCTTCTTTAAGCAGTTTGGTTCTTGGCTTCTTTTTGAGGGCTTTTCCTTGCTATAAGAAAGTACTCAAACATACATGTATGTAAACATATACAGATATCAAAATCAATATTAGAAATTGTGAAACTGTTATGTTCGCAGAATGTTTACACAAGTAAGAGAGCATAATGCATTGTTATAGAAAGCAGGCAGGTATATAAATAGACAGCACAACCAATCATTGGAGGACAGTGTTTCTCATTGATCAGATGTGATTGTGTCTTTGAAATTTAACTTTATTTTCTTGATTCATTACATTGCAGCGAGCAGTGAGATGAAGACTGCCTTTCCAACCAATTCCCCATGGTCCAAGGCTCGGAATGAGTCTCCTTGGAGGCGGGAGTTATGTAATGTTTGTGGAACTTTAATGCAAATTAGAGCGCCTAATGCATTGTTATGATTAACATGCAGGTCTATAGACAGCACAATCAATCAGTGAACAACCGGATGTGATTGTGTCTTTGGAAGTTTAATTGCTTGGTTCATTACAATGTGTTTTTGTAATATTACCTTTTCTACATTCTCAGCTGTATATTCAGATGCAGTTGCCATGGTGATTGCCTTACTGTTTATCTTCTTGACTTTTAATAAAGCATCTGAAAAAAAAATCACAATTGCTTATTTATGGTATGAATATGGAGCATGTTCCAGCATTCTGGAATTATGCCAAAATAGGCTTTAAGGGGACTTAAAAGAATGCCTCAATATGCTCTTTAACCCTTTGAATACTGGGTAATTTTCTAAAAAAAAACTTTGTGTCATCTGCTTTCCAAAATCGTAAATATCTGACACAATTTTATTAATGCCTTTTGGAATAACAAAGGCTCTATACGTGTACAACTGGAAATGGGGTAGATGTTGTGCTCCAAGCTGTTTTATACCATTGAATCGATGGTGATGAGCGTTAGGTTTTGCAATCACAGCGTGTTCGACTTTGATTTTTTTGAAGCGGGGGTGTGTTGGTATGATAGTCAAAATAATTTGACGTGAAGATTGCTTTTTGATTTCTTAAGTCTTAATTTTGAACGATCAAAATAGTGTTGGACTTTGCAAATTCTGTTTTTGAATTTAAAGCACAAAATGCCATTCAAATTCAATTGATAAGACAAGATATGAAAAATAAACTTACATACCACTTAATAATGGCATCAATTGCCGTTAAACAATCAAAATGCTAAATTAGGTTTTCCCCATTCCAGTGCGCATGCGCATAGTAAGTTAATCAGCAGCCGAAAAATCAGCACCTAGTGTCAATTAAACTGTTATTACAAAGTCAATATGCAGAATAATGACTTGTTACGAGTATGGATCGCTTAAAAAGAGATTAATTTATAACTGTGGCTAATTTCATTTGATACTTTACGGTAATAATGAAAAAATGGGTCATTTAAGGTTGCGACAAAAATTTTGTCGCATCGTCCTCCATTAACCGCATGAATCGTTCAAAAGTATGACATGACGGGAGATATTGCCCGATACAAAAATTTCTCAATATTTCCTGATTGCGTTAAATTAGTTTGACTAGTTGGTATGACAGTTCCTTTTCCTTTTTCTTTCATTTGAAACTGTTTCTTGAAGAATCAGTTGATAATTGACTGAGAAATTTTGATAAATCTGGGGCGGGTTGTGTTTCATGGGTTGAGAGTTGGTTACCTTTACTTATTACATAGTAATAATATATGGACATCATAGAAAGTTTTTTTTCATGTTTCTTGTTATGTATGGATGATGTTTACATGTTTTTAAATGTTTTTCATTAAAAATTGAAACAGAACAGTTTTAGGGCTGGAGGGGGGACCATCATTCGCCCGTTACCTGTGGTTGGCTGGGCAATTAATAATAGATAATAGGCGTGATTCATTAAGTGCCTTGATAAATGTTAGCTATCAAAATTGAACAACTACGCAATTTAAATTTTTAATAAACTAGGCTCTTAAAGTTCTTATATAGTGTTGACCCAGTCAAGTTAACCCATATTCCTGATAGATCAACATATGTAGACCCCAATTAGTCAAACTAATTTGACGGGATCGGAAAATATTGAGCCATTTTTGTATCAGGAAATATCTCCTGTCACGTTAAACTTTCGAACTATTCACTTTATGGAGGACAAATGCGACAAAAATTTTGTCTCAGTGTTTGAATCACACGATTCACTGAAATACCGTAATACCACCGAAACACCTGAATACCAATTAAAATCATAGTAACACCGAAACACCCTTTGGTAATACAGGAATACCATTTGTTTTGACTTTCTCCAATAAAGTAAATTCATTGAAGCTTGTGATGTACAAGCAATTTCTTTTTCTCGTTGATTCAACTTGACTTTGATTATGTTAACCTTTTGGTTAGAATTTGAAAGATTAGAGTAGAATTTCAAATGATATACCAAAAACTGCCGCTCAATTGCTTTTGCTTATGTCCAGACTGGTCTTTGTCATAATCGTTAGGAAGACTGATGTCACTAAATTCAATTAATTTTTCGTTAAATCTAAAATCTAGTTTTTCGTTCACAGCTGATGTTAAAAAAGTAGTCTTGCTAATTATAAGTTAATTAGCACTAGGCTCACCTTACATGCGAGACTTGCATAAACATAAGTATTACGGTAATACGTTAGTAAAGGCAAGTTGTATAAACTTTAATTTTTCGTACTCCATAATAGCATTTAATACGTCAAAAATGATATTTGAAAAAGAAATCACTTAGCTTGATATACCTCTTCCATCCTTTTATGTACACTATAAAGGTAATAGGTATTATGACAATATGACAACTTTCAGCCTATTTCTCAGGGGTTTTCCGGTGGTATTACGGTATTTCAGTGATTTCAGTGATTTGAGTAACCCCTTAGAAGACCCATATTTCAATCGTTATTGAAAATTATCAAATTATTTTACTCAAAGTTTTGAATTATTCATTTTTTTAATCAATCCATGCACTTTACATGTCTGTATTCAGCATACTAACTTTGTAAGAACGGTTAAAATAACTTTAGTTGACGATTTTTTGTTCCTGAATTTTTATTTTCTGCGCATGCTCACTGGATGGGAAAACCTAATATATAAGCGGATTTTTAATGAACAGCAATTGATGCCATTGTTTGGTGGTATATAAGTTTATTTAACCTATCTTGTCATATCAATTGACTTTGAATGGCCATTTGTCCGAAAATTAGTATTAAAAAAGTCCGACATTATTTGGATTGTTCGAAATTTCGATGTACCCGTTAGATTGCCCCAGCAGAAATAGAAAGCAATCTTCCAGTCAACTTATTTTGACTAGACCCCAATTAAATCAATTTTTCATATATATTTTCATAGAAAATATCTGGCTGTATTTATTTAGGCACAAATTCATTCATTATAATTTTTGTTCTTAATGTTCTTTGCGTAGATTGGGGTACAATTTTACTCATGTCTAACAAAAACTTCGAATGACAAATTGATATCCGAGTACTAGTTCGGTCCGGAATTATGTATTCCAATGTAAAATATGTTATTTTTCAGACCGTTGTTAACAGGGGCATGTGCATGCGATTTTCATTTCTTCATTATGATTAAGTAATAAATATAAAATTAATTCAATCCTTTCTGTCTTACTCTCCCTTTTTTGTAGGAAAACACAACACAGCTGATTTAGTGACTTTGTTGCGCCGCACCGGTAGATTTTCATCCGGTGTTAACTACAAATTTGTCATGACTGATTGGTCCCGTGGTTTGGCAAAAATATCGGGACGTACATGTAGTTAGCATAGCCCTCACATTGATAACTCTAACCCATTACCAAACAAAAACCACATTATACCCGTTTGTTGCAGACGAGTCTGGAAAACATGGTTGGAAACGAGCAATTTCTCCACTTCCCACGATGTTTACTGGCCTATCAAAAATCTATTTCATCACATTTTGAATTGTCTTCTGCCGACCGACGGACATAACGACGGAATGACCGACGGACTAACCGACCGACCGACGGAACGAACGTCTAGTCAAGTCAATTCAAGTCAAGTCAAGTCAAGTCGAGCGACCGATTGATTGATTGATTGATTGATTGATTGATTGATTGATTGATTGATTGATTGATTGATTGATTGATTGATTGATTGATTGATTGATTGATTGATTGATTGATTGATTGATTGATTGATTGATTGATTAATTGATTGATTGATTGATTGATTGATTGATTGATTGATTGATTGATTGATTGATTGATTGATTGATTGATTGATTGAATCGTTATACATCGACTGTGAAGGAAGCTTGATATCATAGCCTATCAAAGTAACTCTTGATGACTGCTCTTAGTTTGACATAGTTTGAAATATTCATGAGCAAGCTTTGTTTAATTTGATTTTAAGAAAAGCTTCATGTGTTGTAAATGAAGTGGAAAACATGTAGTTTTAACCCTTCACCTTTATTTACCAACAATTTGCGGGTAAAATTTTGATCATCAAATGCAACAAAAGAAAATTTTCAAGTTTTTCCCTTATTCATTTTTTCCTCTTCATCAAACTATGTCTTAGGAATATACTATTCACAACCACGTTTATATATGGTTAAAGTTTTAAATGCTTTTAATCGTACTCTGGATTATCAACAACACTAAAACAAGTTACTTTTACTTACATATATTCACTCGCGTGTATTTTTTTAGACTTTATTTGTGGAGGTCAGACCGAGAAAGATCGCTATTGGTATGATGTTCCACAAACCTGTCTGTGGCCTGAATGTTTTAGGACAGTTGTCACTTAAAGACCCATTAAAGGAGATTAATGCTATATCAAACTTTATTATTTGGTAAACTTTTGGACAGTTTCAAATAGTTTTCACCAGAAAAAACTATCAGCATAACATAAATGAGAAAGTAAACCAGAAATATCCCAGATTAGCCAGTTTTATAATTCTGATTTCCTGATTCTTCACCTCTGACCTTGACACACATTTTTGAACCGACCAATCAAATTTCGTTATTTTGAATGTGTAAACAAACAGGTTGTTGATAAACATGATTGAATTGGAGACAACTATATTTCAAGCACAAATTAACTTATTTTTATAGTAGTCTATTAAATAGGGTCTCAATGCATTCCTAAACTAATTCTCATTACTTTTATGAACATAATAAAAGAACTTCATTTATTTTTTTCAGTATTTTATTTGTATTCCTCTCCTTTGATGTGCCTTTAATGTTGTCCTACCAGTCATGTATTGTATGATTCCCTTAACAATTTACTACTAGCTGGAGAAATCTGAGTTAATGCATATTCCAGTCAACATAATTTGCTTGCTTTCTATATGCTTACCTTGTTCTGAAAGGCATGAACTAACGCAAGATGCAATTTAATGTCTTCATCAAATTCAAGCCACTTAGATCGGTACCATTTAGTCATATTGACCTTTGAAGCTCTAGCTTACTGGGATTCTCAAATCCCGATTTCCAAACTAATCTAACCAATTTAACCTATTCCGAAATCAACGTTTTTAATGCTTCCATAAATTTCATCTTGAAAAACCATTGTAATAGAGCATTTGCTGTTGGCAGTAAATGTCTTATCTTTGGCAACGGCTTCAACAATTACAAAATCATTATTTTTATCAAAATATCCTTTTCAGTAGATACATGTATTGAGGGTGAAACTTTAAATTGTCTATGAGGTAATGGGTTAAGAATCTATATAGGACCCTACAGGGCCCATATAAACATTCCAGGCTTGCCCATATAAGGCCAGTAAAGAACCCATTTTGAACTTTTGAACATTGTCCTTATAGTAAGCCACATTGGGCTCGTATGGGTCCAATATAAAATGTTTACAGGAAATCTCACCAATCTTACACTTCTTCACCCATAACCAAACAATAACGACATTTGACCAGTTTATTGAAGACGACGGTTGAAAACATTGTGGGAAAAAGAGAATTTGCTCTTAACGAGCAATTTCTCCTTTTCCCACAATGTTTTCATCTCTATCAGAGGATTATTTTTCAATTTCATCATATTTTGAAATGTCGTCTGCAAACTCTTCCAAATTGGGGACAGTCGAAAATGTGGCGTTTGGTAAAGGGTTAAAGCATTAATTGACGTTACCACCCAGCGTTCTCTAAAAAGGGTTATTAAATTTAGTTTAATGTTCAGTTTAAATTATTGTAGAACTCCCAAGATGTTGCTGTATACAAATGAGCGCTAACATCACTTTTGGTAGTCACATTTTATAGGTACATGCTATAGGTTCCATTACCATGTCAACACTGTTTCAAGTCATATTAACGCTGTTCAAGGTTCCCGAGTGAAAGGCTGATGTCCTGTAGTGTCTTGCCGAAGGACACTTTCTTAGACTACAAATTCACATCATATGTTTGTATGGCGCCCGTCAATAGTATAGGTTTTAATCATAATTCGTCGATTCAGTCTTATGAAGATAAATACAACGTTCATGTATTTCGGTTTTGTTTAGCAGCGTAATTGTTATCAAATATCCATTAACATTTATACTTCCAATATACAATTGGATGGTAGTTTTAGATTTCGTTAAGCAGAACAAAACGTCTTCCCCATTTTGCTGCCAGACTCCTAGCTTGCCTTAAATTGGTGTGTAAGCTCATCTTCATGTGTGTTCTGTAGCATCATGAATTGTATCTAGAGGAACTCATACAGGTTAACAAGCAGGAAATCTGGTCTTATATCTTTGAAATTGTACTTAGGAGTTTGTAAAAAATGTAATTATCGACCACTTTAGGTCCAACGCAGTATATGGCCGATTTAAAAAATGTAAACCGGTGACAATATGGGCTAAATGCAACGGTAGGTAACTCTTAGAGCATGATTATATTCTTCTTCTTCTTCTTCTTCTTCTTCTTCTTCTTCTTCTTCTTCTTCTTCTTCTTCTTCTTCTTCTTCTTCTTCTTCTTCTTCTTCTCTTCTTCTTCTTCTTCTCTTCTTCTTCTTCTTCTTCTTCTTCTTCTTCTTCTTCTTCTTCTTCTTCTTCTTCTTCTTCTTCTTCTTCTTCTTCTTCTTCTTCTTCTTCTTCTTCTTCTTCTTCTTCTTCTTCCTTCTTCTTCTTCTTCTTCTTCTTCTTCTTCTTCTTCTTCTTCTTCTTCTTCTTCTTCTTCTTCTTCTTCTTCTTCTTCTTCTTCTCCTTCTTCTTCTTCTTCTTCTTCTTCTTCTTCTTCTTCTTCTTCTTCTTCTTCTTCTTCTTCTTCTTCTTCTTCTTCTTCTTCTTCTTCTTCTTCTTCTTCTTCTTCTTCTTCTTCTTCTTCTTCTTCTTCTTCTTCTTCTTCTTCTTCTTCTTCTTCTTCTTCTTCTTCTTCTTCTTCTTCTTCTTCTTCTTCTTCTTCTTCTTCTTCTTCTTCTTCTTCTTCTTCTTCTTCTTCTTCTTCTTCTTCTTCTTCTTCTTCTTCTTCTTCTTCTTCTTCTTCTTCTTCTTCTTCTTCTTCTTCTTCTTCTTCTTCTTCTTCTTCTTCTTCTTCTTCTTCTTCTTCTTCTTCTTCTTCTTCTTCTTCTTCTTCTTCTTCTTCTTCTTCTTCTTCTTCTTCTTCTTCTTCTTCTTCTTCTTCTTCTTCTTCTTCTTCTTCTTCTTCTTCTTCTTCTTCTTCTTCTTCTTCTTCTTCTTCTTCTTCTTCTTCTTCTTCTTCTTCTTCTTCTTCTTCTTCTTCTTCTTCTTCTTCTTCTTCTTCTTCTTCTTCTTCTTCTTCTTCTTCTTCTTCTTCTTCTTCTTCTTCTTCTTCTTCTTCTTCTTCTTCTTCTTCTTCTTCTTCTTCTTCTTCTTCTTCTTCTTCTTCTTCTTCTTCTTCTTCTTCTTCTTTCTTCTTCTTCTTCTTCTTCTTCTTCTTCTTCTTCTTCTTCTTCTTCTTCTTCTTCTTCTTCTTCTTCTTCTTCTTCTTCTTCTTCTTCTTCTTCGATATCTTCTTCTTCTTCTTCGATATCTTCTTCTTCTTCTTCGATATCTTCTTCTTCTTCGATATCTTCTTCGATATCTTCTTCGATATCTTCTTCTTCTTCGATATCTTCGATATCATTGATCGATTCGTGTGTGTATATGCTGTTCACATTTTTTTTCATGTTTGTTTCTATAGAAAATAAGTCACGGATATTGCTTGGGTTTTTTTTTGTAGGGGGGGGGGTGCAAGTAGAGAGAAGGGTCATCATACGTCCTTTATGTGTAAATTGCACAGTGAAGGCTATGGAAGTGTCTGAATTTAGATAAATTTTGTCTCATCGTTTTGCATAGGGTCAACTTAAACCATAAAAATGAACACTATCGTTATTCTTGAATAAAATCGATACAGTTTAGAGGAGCATAAAAAGCGTGTCGATTTTGTTAACAAATGACAATAACGCTTTTTTGGTGTTCGAATGGATATGAAACAATGATGAAGTCAACTAATTAATTATTAATGATTTAATAGTTTATTAAGTGTTTATGAGTTAGAAATTGATTATTAATTAAGTTACATCAAAAACTAAAATGACACAATAGTTCTATATAAATCATTTCCATTGGTCTGAATTGGGCTTAACTGTTTAATAAACCCAAACCGATCCCACTTTACAATCCTATACATACTTAACCTAATTGTAGAACTCTTCCAAATTTAATAAACCTGTCCAATCAAACTACATTTAAAGACACATATTAATTATGTTGATGCATGACACATTGTGTGTTATTCTGGGTAAATTATATTTGGCTTGTAACTATGTAAGTATAACTCTGAAAAAGAAAATATAATGGAAACAGCAACATATTCCATAATTTTAAGTGTCTTATATTATTTTGTTTTAAATACATACACATACAATTCATCATGCAAACACATACTTGTTTTACTTAAATGCAAAACTTTGTAAACATGAATGTCAAAGTAGGTTGCTTCCTGCTACATTATACAATATATAACAAATAAACTCAAATTGCTATGACTGGACATGTAACATAACATAACATATCATAACATAACATAACACATCATAACATAACAAAACATTACATAACATAACATAACATGGTTTTATTGAGACATTAAGGTAGTGTACCATAATGGAAGATTGGTCATTGCTTTTGTTAAAGAATAACTCGAAATGTAATTCATGAAAACATTAATCATTTCAAAGGTCAACAACGAGCAAACTTTCAGAATTTGCTTGGTTTTGAATTTTTATTCCCAAAATTAACATCAACAAATTTTGTTATCTATTTCATATTGATATATTATATATAACCTCCCCTTAATTTTCAATTTGCACGTTAACATCTGAATTAAATGAATGAAATTAGCGAATATAAATTCAAATCAAGAAAAGAATTAATAATATGAAACTTGATTTAAAATTGCATGTTTTCAAATTAATCTTTAACTATTGTCGTTCTGACTTTTCTACATTAGGGATGGAATTCCTTAAACACAAGCTCATAGTCAATACAAACATAATAACGTATAAGATGGCAATATACACTGTATACATATTCACATTAATTGCAAAAAAAAATGATAACACAGAGCGGAAAAATCATATCCGGCCTGTTTGTGTCTTCGATACATTAAACTCATTACCAAACAATAACGACATTTAACTACTTTATTGCAGAAAACATTTTGGGAAAAGGAGAATTTGCTCGTAACGAGCAATTTGTCCTATTCCCACAATGTTTTCTGTCCAATCAGAAGATTTTTTTCAAATTTCATCACATTTTGAAATGTCGTCTGCAAACTCTTTCAACTTGGGGCAGTCCAAAATGTGGCGTTTGGTAAAGGGTTTACAACAGCGTGTTCTTCCATATGTCTTTTTAATTTTTGAATATATTTCATTTTTTGTAATTCTTGGCATATTTATTTCGTCAGCCAAACAGATAACCGATATTAAGTTTGTTTTTCTTTTGTGTAAGAAACCGAGAGACCTTGCTCACCAAACGACATTGAATGCAGGCGCTAGCTGCAGGTACGCAGAGCATGCACCTGCATACACATTCCCCCTAGAAAATGAACATCTATAAATTGTACGAACCTAATCTAATTGTAGAGCTCGACCAGATTTAATAAACATATCCAACCAAACTACGTTTAAAGACACAAATAAACAAACTTGGTTGATGAATGACACATTGTGTGTTATTTTGGGTAAAGTATATTGGGCTTGTAACTATGTAAGTATAACTCTGAAAAAAAAAAAAAATTCTAAAGGAAAAAGAAACATGTTTCATATTTTTAAGTGTATAATTGTATTGTATTTGGTTTTAAATACATACACACATAATTTATTATGCAAACACTTGTAAGTTTACTTAAATGCTCAACAAGTCCAACTTTGTTGATATGAAAGACAAAATGGATTGCTACGTACATTAAACACTATATCACGAATGCAATAAACTCAAATTGCTATGACTTGATATGTTACATAACATAACATAACACAACATAACATGATTTTATTGAGACATAAGGTAGCCCACCCTGATGGAAAACTGGTTGTTGATTTGGTTAAAGAATAACTCGAAATATAATTCATGAAAACATTAATCATTTTAAATGCATTCACCAAGCACATTTTCAAAATTTGTCTGGTTTTGAATTTGTATTTACGAAATGAAAATCAACGAATTTTGTTATCTATTTCATTTTGATAACCTTCCTTTAATTTTGTTAATAATCACACTCAAGTCTAAATTAAATAAATGAAATTGGCGAATATAAATTCAAATCGAGAAAGAATTTGTAATATAAAACTTGATTTAAAATTGCATGTTTTCAAATTAATCTTTAACTATTGTTGTTCTGACTTTTCTACATTAGGGATGGAATTCCTTAAACACAAGCTCATAGTCAATACAAACATAATTACCTATACTATGGTTGTCAATATATACATATTCACATTAATTGCATATAAAATAGCAACACAAAGAGGAAAAATCACATCCGGTCTATTTGTGTCTACGATACATTAACCAATTCCCAAACAATAACGACATTTAACCACTTTGTTGCAAACGACTCTTGAAAACATTGTGAGATAAGGAGAATTTGCTCGTAACGAGAAATTTGTCCTATTCCCACAATGTTTTCTGCACTATCAGAAGATTTTTTCCAATTTCATCACATTTTGAAATGACGTCTGCAAACTCTTTCAATTTGGTTCGGTCAAAAATGTGGCGTTTGGTAAAGGGTTAACAACAGCGTTTGCTTCAATATGTCTATTTAGTTTTTGAATATATTTCATTTTTGTAAACTTTGGCATATTTATTTCGTCTGCCAAACAGATAATCGATATTAAGTTTGTTTTTCTTTTGTCTCAGAAACCGAGAAACAACGAACTTGCTCACCATACGACATTGAATGCACGCGCATAACTGCAGGTACGCAGAGTTTTTTTGCATACACATTCCCCCTAGAGAATGAACATCTGTGAATTGTACGAACCTAATCTCGTTGTAGAGCTTTCTTTTCCAAATTTAATAAACGTATCCAACCAGACTACGTTTTAAGACACATATAAACAAATTAAGTTGATGAATGACACATTTTGTGTTATTTTGCGTAAAGTATACTGCGCTTGTAACCATGTAACTATAACTCTGAACAAAAATTCTAAAGGAAAAAAGAAACATGTTTCATATTTTTAAGAGTCTAATAGTAATGTATTTGGTTTTAAATACATACACATACAATTTATCATGCAAACACATGCTTGTTTCAAATTTAATAAACCTGTCCAATCAAACTACATTTAAAGACACATATTAACAAATTATGTTGATGCATGACACATTGTGTGTTATTCTGGGTAAATTATATTTGGCTTGTAACTATGTAAGTATAACTCTGAAAAAGAAAATATAATGGAAACAGCAACATTTTTCATATTTTTAAGTGTCTAATATCATTGTATTTTGTTTTAAATACATACACATACAATTCATCATGCAAACACATGCTTGTTTTACTGAAATGCAAAAATTTGTAAACACGAATGTTAAAGTGGGTTGCTTCCTGCTACATTATACACTTATAACAAATGCAATAAACTCAAATTGCTATGACCGGATATTTAACGTAAGTCCCATTTTCCTTGTACCATTTCCGTCGGGAGAAAGTTTGAAAGTAATCGTCGATTTCTATTCTCGATGGATTGACGTGATTGTGCTGCGAATTTGTACGAATTTGTCGGACATTGCAAACACTGGTATTCCGGACTAGAGCACGACACCGAACGAAAAGGCAAAGGCAAGACATACAGGAATGTGCGATCCAGTAAGGTGATCTAGTGCTAGTAGTACTGCTATATGTAGCAGTTTAGCAAAATAAGTATGATTAAGTTGTTTTTCTATATTCAATGCAATGCCAATGTCAGTTTTAAAAAGGCAATGTAAAGATGTCTAGTGGAATTGAAAGAATGCGTGGGGTATTCGAGAAATGTAGCACATGTGAACAAAATCCCAATACAAGTAAGAAAACCATTATAAATCAATATCCGAAAATGTAATTTTCAAAGGCAATATGAGAACGGATGATTCGGGAAATCAATATGTCCTTGAAAATGTGCCCGAAAGTGATAAAAAAAGGTAAAATGCATAAACAATATCAGTCAAAGATAGTGCTATATATAAGCAGAATGTTATGTCAAACACCAGTATCAATTAGGAGAATTAGAAACGAGTAGAAAGAACCGTGGAAAAGAAAGACAGAACAGTCACCGATAGAGGCGAGAGCATTTCAGATGATATCTCCAGCACTGGTGAACTTGAGACTATTACGAGAAAGAAAGGCGCAGCAAAGATTCTCAGGTTGTGGTATGTTTAAGAAATGTGGTACATAGTGCTGCTAGACTACACTGTGCTAATATGGTTGAAATTATTAGACGGAATCAAAAGAAAGTTTTGAATATACCATTATGATCAGAATCCAAGAACGTTTACTTTAAGCCATACTAACGCTCATTTACCCTTGAATTGGGGAATTTTTTAGAATAATTGAAAATGAACTATAAAGTACTCTAAATTATCTTTTACAAAGGAATTGAGACTGTAACACGTTCACATGATGCTCTCAAAAGAGTGAATACTATAAGGTTTGTTTACAAATAGCGATAAAACAAGGTCAGCCGAGAAACGCTGGGAACCATTTAAACCCAAGAAATTCCCCATTTCGAATGTTCACATTGTTGATATTGGATAGATGACAGTATTTTTATGTGTTTCATATGATTTTTCTAACCAGGTGATCGCACCTCATTTATCCAAGTGCTCCTTGCTATTTTAGATGTTACTCGAATGTTAACAATGAAGTTAAATTGGTGGGCACAAAATTTGTGAAAATAGATAATAAAACATGATAGCATTATATTGTCATGATCCTGTGGTTTTTCGCTATGTTTTAACACATTCTATCATAATTTATAAGTCATATAACCAAGTTTTGCAGTTTTTCTGAGCCCTAGTATGCTTTAAAAAATCCAATCATATTTTTATGAATTATACCCTGTTTAAAATTAGTTTTGGTTAATATCTCTTTTCAGAATACACGAATGCATATACATTCTTTTTTTAACAATGACATTTGAAGTGCTAAATCGAGAAAAATAAGATTCATTTGTGATAAAAAATGATATTGACAAACATCTTTTGAAAATGCGTTTAAAGTCAGGAAACATCTTTAAAGCTTTATGAATTTTTTTAAGAAAAGAATAGACTTCTTTTTAAAATTGTGTGATTTAGCGAACAATTAATAATATCTTAATCTAAGCAAATTTAAAAGTTAAGACGTGTATGTTTTCATTACGCGTATGTTTTCATTGAAAGAGAATCGTTTTGATTTGATAGGGGGAAGAAATGTAAAATATTGATATAGTTCTGAGTTACCAACGGTTACGTCCATTGATTAAATTACACGTTCATGAATACTAGAAATATATTTTGTCATTCTCCTTCGCAGTGATCTCCCTTTTCACTTTGGTTAGGAGGGTACTGTAGTGTAACAAAGGGAAGTATTCCTGCGCGGAGTTTGATATTTTGTTTGGGACATTTGAAGTCAATCACCCGCAGCAAACCGTGTTCTAAGCGTAATGAATGACATATTTATACGAATCTTCATCAAAATCCCAAGGATAACAGCAACATGCAGAACACAGTTGGCTGCAGCACGCCGAACGGATTTCGCAACATTTCAAACAATGTTCCACCAACAATTTCACTAAAACACGAGGAACGACAAAGAATACAAGCCAAAGTTCAAGTAAACTTAAACAGGCGATGATGAAGATTGTAAATGCCATACCCTTGTCAAACCATTCTATCCATGCGTACAACTCTTTTTCAAGGAAAATATTGACTATTTCCATTGCAACAAAACATATCATTTTTGTGATCAAAACTATTCGAGCCGATATTTTACACTGGGTACAAACATCTTTGCCCCTAATACGCTGACAATAAAGAAGGCACACATATGCATCTATGTAAATAACAAGTAACAAACCAAGCCCGATCCAATCACAAATTGTGTTAACACCTCTATAGTCAAATTTTGTGTAACAACATCTCATCCAGCTGCTGGAAGAGTTGCCACCGAAATGGTTGTACCTTTCGTTGCCTTGAGCATAAATAGCATACACGTAAAAATTTAAACCATACCAAACGCATTGAAATACGAATATACAGAAATGAAAGAACACCCAAAAGGATCTTGCCGATTGCAAACTGCTTGCATTATTTATGTTCTTACCTGCTTCTATTTGAGCATCCCGATTAACCATGGTGACACAGAAATGCTCGCAGTTGCGCAGAAATAGATTGTACTTCTTAGAATAAATGTCTTTATGATTTGTGAAAAAGGTTTCGGCATTTTCTAGTGTCTGCTCGTGTGTATTCCGCCGTCGACGGTATTCGACCTTCCTTATTTTTGATATCTTGCAATTCATTTCTGTATCTTGATCTCTATCATTGTCATTATCTTTATCTTTGCCCTTATTTTCATCTTTATCTTTGCCCTTATTTTCATCTTTATCTTTGCCCTTATTTTCATCACCATCTCTATCCTTATCTTTATCATGATCTTTATCATCATCACCTTTACCCTTATCTTTATCTTGACCCATGTCTTTATCATTATATTTATCATCATCTTTACCCTTACCTTTACCCTTATCTTCATCATTATCCTGAACTTTATCTTTACCCATATCTTTATCATTATCTTGACTCTTATCTTTATTTTTAGCACCCAGATCGCGTGATTTTACTATGTACTCTTCACTCTTTGAATCGACATGTACGTCGATAACTATTACTTGTGCTTTGTGGGCATCTTTGTGTGGTCTGTTCCTTCCTGAATGTGTGGCACCTCCCTGTTCGGGTTTCTGGATAATTTCTTGAACGATCGCGTGATGTTTGATGGGCAACTTCACTGTACAACCCATCTTCTTTTTCTTGATGGGCATCTCGATGTGGTCGCCAGGTCGGAGATCATCGAAGGTTTTTATCTTTTTACTTTTACGACATACCATACAATGTGCCTGCAAAAGAAATGAATAGCCAATCTCTTCAAAAGTGCTTGTTCACAGAAAAGAACATTTGAAAAATATGACAAACTGTCAATTTGACATACAGTTTTTGTTTTGTTGTTTGATATACAAGAGTAGCTATTCAAATCATAATCAAACAACTCTATCTAAGTATGGGCAATTTATATGCGACATATCTTAAAAACAATTTCACGCTTTTGGATTAATACATGTTAATTCACTGTATTCACACTTTAAAGAATTAAAATACTTTAGTTCTGCTTCCAATGACTATTTTTTAGTGCGACGCATAGCGCCAGATTATCATGACAATATAACGCCTACATTTACTTATAAGCGATGTTTCAATTTTTTTTAACGAATTGTGTAGTAAACAATTTGACAATATTGTTAATATTCGTGTTATGTCTAAAATAGCATTTAACCGAATAGTTCCGACACCGAGCGATGTACACCGATAACGACCGAAGTAATCCGATGAACAAATGAGTTTAAAAATAGCGGATTATGGGTTTTCTACCCTAAATTGTGTTACTGTAATTAATTGTTGGTATTCTAGCTTTAATGAAAAAAGAATTGATAAATGAAACATAACTATATTGTTATCGAATGTTCTAATTTAATTAATATATCTGACAACGTTCTATGTTACAAAAAAAAAGTTTGAGCTGGTGTTGCTTTGATTTTCAAGAATGATCTTATCCACAAATGAATGAATTGTGAATAGGAAAAGAAGTAGGGTGTTATAAGAGAGTTTCGTACCTCTTGTGTACGGCTATTTTTGGCCTCAGAAGGAATCACATGGAAACAAATATATACGAAGCATTGCATTACTGTAATAAGTCTACTAATGCAATGTAGCACAAGTTTCATGGATAGTATTTATCTATTTATTCATCTTATTTCCTCCGCGTGGAGATTAACAAATAAATGTTTACATCTTAGCAATACTGAAAAGAAAACAAACACATTTACACACACTCACAAACACACATAAGATGAATATACAGAATATGGAATTAAGAGAAAAGAAAAATTACATTCACCAACTTTTTAATGAAACGTGTATTCTTCAATATGTTTAAGTAAACTGTATATGAGAGATAGGCTATCAGGATCGAGCTAACTGAGAAGTATGATCGTATTAAAGTGCCCGGACGCCATACAATAGAAATGTATGTGTAAAATGTGGAATTGGTGTATGGTATTCAGCTATCCTTCAAATAAATATTCATAAAAATAATGTAACTGAAATCGCTCTATTAATGTAGATATTGACGGAAACCCCCATGGTATCACTAACTGGATGATACACCCACTGTATGGTAATTAGATACCCATATACCCTGTTGTTCTTTCTGTGTAAGTTCTACATGGCCAACCATATGTTATTCCAGCTAGTTTAATGTAAACATTTCAGTGCAAGAATTTGGATGTTTGCTTTCAGAGTGTATTCTGAGAATCACAGGCCAGGTGTCTATAACTTGACATATATGCCACCTTTATCTAGGTCATGTAGCCTTGTCACCGGATTTGTGTAAAATAAAGAAATACGCCCAGAGTTAGCTAATATTTATTTTTTTTCTCTGCTGAAATATTGAACAAATGTGTATTCCTTTACTTTCGTAAGTTCCGAAAGAAAAACTATATTGACGTCCGGGGACTTTAACCATTTGTTCCCACCAACCTCGAACGAGACATTCATAAAAGTTGATTAATGCAGTTATATGCGAACATCATCAGCCTTCTGTTTCAAATCCGTTGAATGCGTTAGTGACAGAAAGTTTCCAAGAATGCTTAGTTGACAGTGTCCCAGATGCGTTTATAAATGAATTAAGCACATTTCTAAGACTGTATTTGTCTAATATACCACAAATATTCGGAATGAGGACCTTCATTGATGATTTCTTTCTGTTCGTTACATATGAAAAGTATTGATAAAGAAGCAGCTCTTTACTGAGAGTGCAATTATTAAGACTTAATATCTTATAAAGAAACATGAGTGATCTCTTCTATATTGTTGAGGACAATGGATGCACGCCGACCATAGATTCACACATGTCGGATCGTGTTCTGATGTTAAATCCCTGAACAGTTTTAACAACATGATACCGAAATTTATCAATGCCTTTTTCAGTTTCGGTAATCGCGTCCAACCGCATGCCTATATTGGTTAATGCAAACAAAGACATTTTCACTCTTTTGACATTTTGCGTTTATTCTTTTGTTAAACTTTAATGACGAATCTTGTCTAATCCCAAATACATCGCATGTTTAGTTGCGTGAATTAAAGTATTTCCTATTGATATGAAAGGGGTGCGTCAGTTTTTTTAATTATTGAAAACAACTATGCTTGATCTACTCGCGCTCACTTAAAACTTACATTTGTTGGTGTAACGGTAAACAATGTCCAACAAATGTTATGAAGTTTGTATCGGGAAAGAACAGTTAAGGATAAGTCGCCGGCGAATGAAGGATTCCCACACTTCGTGTTATAACCGAGTTTTAGTCCATGTTTCGAGTTTTCTAACTGTATGAGGAGCTCGTTTTTAACGACGAGATAGTAAAACGTAGAGGCCGCTCCTCCCTGACGGACTCCTTCCTGTATTTCTACTAGAAGCGACGTTAAATCGTTTACGAGTATTACACATGTCAGTTTGTGGTACGAATTATTGATTATCCTAAGGATCTTCCACTAAATGCCTATTATGACAGTTTCAGAAATAAAGTCTTAAAATACTGTCTACACCCACTTCCCATTTTGGTCAATTTGTAAATGTTCTCTTGCATATAAAAACCTGCGGTTATACAGTTTAGCTCTTTTTGAAAACTTTGCTGATGGGGATTAAGAAATGATGGTTGTTTTGACTGTAAAACGTATTAATTCTATAGGCTTTTACACATCTTACAGGATCAAGGAATCAACGATATCGGTCTATGGCTATTCAGTTCAGCCTCATAATTCCTTTGCTTTTGTATATGGTGACAATAAAACTCTCTCTTCAACTGTCTAGGATATTTCTTGTTCTAAAATGACGTTGTAAAGAGCCGAAAGACTGTTTAGCAACATCTGCCCCCCTCTGTATATCACGTGTTCATTTAAATCTTTAAAAAAACTTGTGATGGACATTTTCCTCGTTTAAGATCATTACAAACAATCATCTATGTTCTGGACAAAACCCTTCAATCAAACACCTATCACCAATCGTAGTTATTCTTGAATTGGTAAACCAAATCATCAACCCTGTTCGGGAAGGTGTCATGGTTCAAGTCTTCTTTCTTTGCTTTCCAATTCTCTGCTACAAATGTTTTTCATTTGCATATTATTTTGTGTTGTCTGATGTTGCTTTGGGTTTTAAGGAAGAGGAAATTCATACATGAATGAATGGTAAATGGGTTTTAACGGTAATAAAGGTGGGTGTTATGAGAGAGTTTCTTACCTTTTGTCCAGCGCCATTTTGGTCTTCAGATATATTTAACTGGAAACAGAAATACATACGAAGCATTGTATTATTGATATAAATCTACTTTAAATATGTAGCAGAAGTTGTATTGATATTAGTAATTATAACACTTTATTTATTTATTCATTTTATTTCCTCCTCGTGGAGATAAACAAATAAATGTTTACATTTTAACAATAATGGAAAGAAAACCTACACACATTTACATACACGCGTACACATAATACAAGTACATGTTCACAGAATAAGGAATGGAAAAAGTAAAAGTACATGCAATAAATGATCACTGAAATAAGCATTCGATTTTCAATATACATGGTACACTATCGAAGACCGAGCTAACTGGGAACCATAGTCTTATTAACTATTTGTTCCCACCCACCTCGAGCGAGAAATTCACAAGAGCTTCTTTATGTATTTATATGCAAATAACATGCAGAGTTTTAAGCAAACTGGTTTGTGATCATCTGACAAGTCGATGCTCAGGTCCGATCTTAGAACTTTCAGCATAAACCTGTCAGGCGAGTCAGATCTGAGTGATTGTGCTGCAGAATAGCTGATATTATTTTCCACGTCTCTGATGGACAGTTTACGCGTAATCTACATGTTAGTTTATGTTATGAATTCATCATTATCCTAAAACAATTTCCACTAAATCCTTATTATGACATTTTGAGAAATAAAATCTAAAAATGCTGTGTACATCTACTTTCAATTTCGGTCATTTCGCATGTTAAGCGCTGCGGTTAATTACAGTTTAGCTCTTTTTGAAACCTTTGTTTTAGTGGACTAGGAAATGAAAGTTGTTTTGGCTGTAATTTTTTTTATTTCTATAAGCTTTATTTATACATCTAACAGAATCAGGGAATCGATGATATTAGTCTATGGCTTTTCATTTCAGTCTTAAAGCTAATTTTCCTTTGCATATGGGGGTACTAAGACTCTCTCTCCATCTGTCTAGGGTAGTTTGTCGTTCTAGAATTACATTCAAAAGAGCGGAGAGACTGTTGTACAAAGTCTTCATTTAAAACTCAAAAACGTCGTGTGATGGACATTTTCCTTGTTTAAGATCCTTAACAACCGACAATCAATCGTTGTCGTCTAAGTTTGAGTTGTCTTTCTTGCATTTGTCAACCAATTTATTAACCCTGCTCGGGAAGGTGTTTTCGTTCGATTTCTTTCTCACAAGTATTGATTTACTCTTCATGTTATTTTGTGTCGAATGATGTTGCTGTGTCTTTTTAACCCGAAGAATGCTGGGTAATTATCTAAAAATAGATGTTTGTGTCGATGTTTGCTGAGGAAAGAAACTTAGAGTAGCAAACAGGTTAGATCAAATGTCAGACCCCGAGTTACTTTGCGGCTGGCCTGGATCTAAATTGTTTGCATATCAAAGCATAAAGTCGGTCCCAGCAGCACTATAGGGGTTAAGCAAGATGAAACTCCACACATGAGTGCATAGCAAATCGATTATAAAGGTAATAAAGGTAAATAAAAGTGGGTGTTATGAGGAAAATTCGTACCTCTGGTCCACAGCCATTTTGGTCTCCATAATAAATCGACTGAAAACAAAAATACATACAAATGCATTATTGTAATACATCTATCTAAATAATGCAGCATGTATTACATTTATAGTAAGGTCATGTGATGCCATGGAAGCTCTAAAACAAACAAGAGGTGTCCGTAAGACAGCATGCTCGACTATTTGGTAATGTCGGCAAGGGATAAAGGTCAGTGAAATATCATTGTTTCTAAAATATGAGGGTGCACACAATGATTCCTTACAATAGCTGTTGTGACGTATCAAACCATTCACTATAGTAGTTCATGAGGTACAAACTTGCACGTAAAAACTTAACCATGATTTCATAGCTACAAAAAGCAGCAACATTTGCTTAAATTCAAAACAAGCGATTTGAAACTTGGCAATGGACTTTAAATCATGACCCTGAACACATGTGTGAAGTATCAACCTATTCACTACAGTAGTTCATGAGATACAATCTTGCATGTAAAAACTAGATCAATCTTTTCTAAGTACAATAAGCGGCCAAATTTGCTTAAATTCAAAACAAGCGATTTGAAACTTGGCAAGGGACCATCAATTATGACACTGAACCCATGTGTGAAATATCAACCCATTCACTATAGTAGTTCATGTGATACAAACTTGCACGAATAAACGTAATCAAGATTTTCTATGTACAAAAAGCGGAAATATTTGCTTAAATTTAAAACTAGAGCTTTACAACCTAACCAGGACCTTATATTATGACACTGAACACATGTGTGAAGTATCAACCCATTCACTATAGTAGTTCATGAGATACAATTTGCACGCAAAAACTTAACCAAGATTATGATAAGTACAAAAGGCCGCATAATTTAATATAATAAATTTGAAACTTGGCGTGGGACCTTAGATTATTATCCTGAACACGTGTGTGAAGTATCAATCCATACCATACAGTAGTTCATGAGATACAAATTTGCACGTAAAAACTTAACCGAGATTATTTTAGTACAAAAAGCTGCATAATTTGCTTAAATTCCAAATTAGAGATTTGAAACTTGGTCAGGGACCCTCAAGTATAACCTTAAAAACGGTGACTTATAAGGACTATCTGACGGATTCAGATTTCAACTTTTTTGAATGAAAATACAGAGTATTGAAGAGTATTAAAAGAATACTGAATATAAAGAATAAATAAATAAAGAATTCTTTTATGACAAAGACGGAATCCCCATTTTAACCTTTTGTCCCCAACGGTGCACAATTTCTGTGATAGTTCCTTTAAACAATCCGACACTCGTTGGATTCACGGTAAGGATCGACAATGACACACAAACCAAAATACATTTGTGTTATGGGATATGTTCTGATGGTAGTTACTATTCCGTAAAGGATATTGCATTTAAGACGGTTTCTGGAAGAATTTGTTGTAAAATAAAAAAGACATAAAGACATTGGATTAAGTTCGGCTTTCATTGAACACGGAAAACCCAAAAGCAATATTAATGAACGTTTCTTTCCTTAGTAATCCTGGGATAGGTGTGTTTCGGCTGTTGGGAGTTGGTAACCAATTCGTGTAATAGATTCACAATTAATGGGCAACTATCAATGATGGTTATTTGTGTGATATTGATATGAAGGCTTTGGAAAGTATTTATTTTTTCTAAAAATGTTTCTTAAGAAAGATACGAAGGGCTTTGGTTACACAGTAGACGGGGTGCAGATAGGGGTGGGCAATCGTAGCTATTCGTGTATTTCCGTGAGCAGAGAAATGCACAACGATCATAAGTGTAGGGTTACGTTTTACGAGTGAATCGTCCCCAGCTTATGACACTTCTCTTAGGTGCGTCCACGTTAAGCAAATACAATTCTAATTTAGGAAAGATTCTTATAATATGTTGGGGACTAGGAAATGTTAGTTGTTTTGACTGTAAAACAGTATTAACTCTGCAAGCTTTTTTTTTGATACATCTTACAGAATCAGGGAATCAACGATTTCGCTCTATGACTATTCAGTACAACCTAATTTTTTGTATATGGGGATATCAAGACTCTTCAATTGTCTGGGATTGTTTCTTGTTCTAAAATGACAAGCCAAAAGACTGTTGAGCAACGTCTCCTTCCCCCGGTATATCACTAGTTAGTTTGATCTAAAAAAAACTCGTGTGACGGACATTTACCTTGTTTAAGATCTTTAACAACAGATGTTATATTATCTGAACAAAACTCTTCAATCAAAGACCTTATAATCATTCGTAGTCGTCTAAGATTGAGTTGTCTTTCTTGCATTGGTCAACACATTTATCAACCCTGTTCGGGAAGGTGTTACGGTTCGAGTCGTCTTTCTTAGCTTTACATTCCAATTACTTGCCACGTATATGTTTTTACTTTGCATATTATTTTGTGTTGTCAGATGTTGTCTAGGTTTTCAAGCATGAAGGAATCCATACATGAGTGAATGATGAATGGGTAATAAAGGTTATAAAGGTGGTTTTATGAGAAAGTTTCATACCCCTAGTTCAATGTCATTTTGGTCTTCAGTGTACATCGACTGAAAATAAAAACACATACGAAGCATTAAATTATTGAAATACATGTACATGTGCTTAAACGATGCAGCACGCGTTGCTTTTTAAGTAGGAATAGGTGATGCTATGGAAGCTCTTAAACAAAAACAAAAAAAACTGTGGTTAAGAAGGACTGTCTGACAGATTGAGATTTTAACCTTTATAAGAAGAAAATGTCTTCTATAGATAAAACCATTGAAACGGTTTTATTTTGTAAACATGACCATAAATTAGAACCACCCATATGAAAACGGCAATCTTGTGGACATTCTTTTCAAACTTCTTTAACTTTTTTTAACTAATACACATATGATCTGAAACTTTAGAATAAAGAAATTAAGAAGACCCCTGTTAAATGACAAGAACATATGAAATCCCCATTAAAACTTTTTGTTCCCTACAGAGCAAAATTTGTGTGATAGTCCCTTTTAACATTCCGACACAAATTTGATTCATAGTAAGGATCGGCAGTAACACAAAAGCAAAAAAATACATTGGTGTATTGGGGATATGTTCGGATGGAAGTTACTTTTTGTAAAGGATGTTGCATTCAAGACTGTTGCTAAAAAAATTGGTTGTAAAATAACAGAGACATTCGGTTAAATCTAATAATATTTGATAGAATTTTCTCTCCATTAGAAATATGGCGTATTGACAACAGATATACTTATATGTAAATGTGTAACCAATGTACTTCGGTCAACATAAACATTTTTTCTTTTCTATTGTTCTGTATAATTGTTGTTATTTTTGTATGACACATGTTCGGACTAAGGTAAATAAGAGGTGTCATGGTATTCAGAGTCCATTAACAGTAGGTATAGTTAAACCAATTCCACTCGGGGTTACCCGGGACAATCCATATGCGATAACCTTTTGTTTGGGTTACCTCGCTTGATTAAGATTGGTATTCATTGATCATGGAACACCCGAAAGGTCTCGCTAAAGTGCATTAATCTCATTTTAAGTTGGTTGAACGATATGAAGATATATTCTCTCCAATGTTTTGTAAGACATTTAAACAACTTGTGTAACAAGTTATAACAACATTAATAATTAGTTCTCGCCTAAGCACTCCCGGGATAGATTTTGTGTGATTTTATTTTCCCGCCAAAATGATGAGTTTACAATCAAATATAGAATAAATACAAACAAAATACAAACAGCAGAAATTTCAAGCAAAATATGAAGTGAAAAATAAGAAGAATTACAAATAGAACAAGAAAAATAGACACAGGACAAATTCGAATTGAAAAACAAATGTGTGTGCTTCCCTTCTTTTATCAAACCTTTTTCCGACACTGGTAAAAGGCTGACACAAGGAGGCAAACGTTAAAATTAATGGGATAATCCTTTAAACGAAAACGTGTTTCGTTTGTTGGGAGTTTGTTTACTTTCGTATGATAAATTCATGATTTATGGACAACTATCAATGTTGATTATTTGTGTGATATTGATATGAAGGCTTTGGAAAGTATTTATTTTTTTCTAAAACTATTTCTCAAGAAAATTACAAAGGGTTATGGTTACACAGTAGAGGGGTGAAGATAGGGGAGGGCAATCGTAACTACTCGGGTATTTCCGTGAGCTGAGAAATAAACCTTGATCATAAGTGTAGGGTTACACAATCCGGGTGAATCGTCCGTGACTCATTACAAGTTTCCGGGGAGCGTCCATGTTAAGCAAATACAATTCCAATATCGGTCTATGGCTATTCAGTTCAGCCTTATAGTTCCTTTCCCTTCGTATATGGGACTAATAAAACTCTCCAACTGTCTGGGCTGGGATATTTCTTGTTCTTAAATAACAATAATATACCCCCCGTATATGACTAGTTCATTTAAAAAAAAAACCTCGTGTGACGGACATTTACCTTGTTTAAGATCTTTAACAACAGATGTTATATTTTCTGGACAAAACTCTTTAATCAAAGACCTTTCACCAATCGTAGTCGTCCAAGTTTGAGTTGTCTTCCTTGCATTGGTCAACAAATTCATCAACCCTGTTCGGGAAGGTGTCATGGTTCAAGTCTTCTTTCGTTGCTTTATTTTATTAATTGCCACGAACATATTTTTACTTTGCATATTATTTTGTGTTGTCTGATGTTGCTTTGGGTTTTAAGCAAGAGGACATCCATACATGAATGAATGGTAAATGGGCAATAACGGTAATAAAGATGGGTGTTATGAAAGAGTTTCGTACCTTTTGTCCAGCGCCATTTTGGTCTTCAGGTTTAAGCAACTGGAAACAGTCAAGCATAGCATTATTAAAATTATCTACTTTAACAATGTCGCACGAGTTTTATTTATAAAGATAACAAAAATATGAATTACTATTAAAATGATGATTAATATGACAGAAAGGTGATAGTAATAGTAATAGTAAAAATGCTACTGCTATTGCTGCTGCTCCTGTTGCTGCTGATGATTATGATGACGATGACGATGACGACTACGACGACGATGACAACGATGACGAGGACAACGATGACGACGACAACGATGACGACGACAACGATGACGAGGACAACGATGAAGACGACAAAACGACGACGACGATTATGACGATGACGATGACGATGACGATGACGATGATGATGATGATGATGATGATGATGATGATGATGATGATGACGATGATGATGATGATGATGATGATGATGATGATGATGATGATGATGATGATGATGATGATGATGATGATGATGATGATGATGATGATGATGATGATGATGATGATGATGATGATGATGATGATGATGATGATGATGATGATGATGATGATGATGATGATGATGATGATGATGATGATGATGATGATGATGATGATGATGATGATGATGATGATGATGATGATGATGATGATGATGATGATGATGATGATGATGATGATGATGATGATGATGATGATGATGAGGATGAGGATGAGGATGAGGATGAGGATGAGGATGAGGATGAGGATGAGGATGAGGATGAGGATGAGGATGAGGATGAGGATTTATCAATTTTATCACATTTGGAAATGTCGTCTGCAAACACTTTCAATTTGGGACATTCGAAAATTTGGCGTTTGGTAAATGGTTTAAAAAAGAAAGGACGGTTTAGGTTAAAAATCACCTTGTCATACCTTGGTTTTCTCGTTTGTCGTGTCATAGTTGATTGAAAACCCCTCTGCCATTGTCTATATTCTGGTACTTGTAACAGCGTCCTGCAAGACATGAACAAACGATAGAACAGTTATTATCCATTTAACAATTCAACATAGAGTCATAATAACTATTCTATTTTCTTTTTTCTTTGTGTATACTGGCATTTATACTTAGATATTATATAAGAGTTGAAAAAGTGACGTATAGGCGCAACGTGGTCAGGTGTTGTATCATTATATATCTACTTCAAAGTTTATAATTAACGAATGTCACTATGATAGAATATTCCTTCGTTTGTTTGCTATTGAAGTTGGATGATGCTTATCTATCGACAGGGCGTTAAATGGTATATATCAGTTTAGGTCCTACTTTCGTTTTAATACGTTGATTTACACTTAAGACTACTAATGACACTCAAACAAAAGCATGAAAGATAGTGTTTTAGTAATAGAGAAATAATGGCAATTAAAAATCACCATAGTTTCATTTTCAAATAGACTTCGTCGTGATTCGGGTAGTACCGTAAACGCTTGAATAATATAATTTGCATAATTTATGCCCAAAGAACCGGAAGTTGAGCAGCCATTTTTCTCTTCTCGCGAGTTCTTGTTTTCACCTTGTCCACCATTGTTGATGTTAATTGTATGCATAATAAGTTAACCTATAACTCGGACGATTCAAGCTGATAACTGCGTATAATGAAATGTCTTCGTCCTGATCATTCGGACTAATTGACCACATGGTTCAGGGAAATCGTAAAGACGCGTCTTTGGTTCAAATTGGCAAACAATGATTTTTGTCTTTCTAAAAAGACTGGGGCAGTCTTTTAAGAAAAATGATATTCCGGCAGATATTTTACCGAATTCGTTGCAAGAGAGCTTGGAAAAACGGTCCATTAGATAATATTTACCACACTATTTAGGCCTATATTTCTTTTTGCTTAATCTTACTGTTACTAGCCACCATAATCGCCATATGATATGTTGATAAAGCCAACATGTGATGGAGTAAGGAAAGATAAATACAGTATACGACATATACAAGTCGTTCACTGTGTCATATCTTGAATAGATAGCCTGATAGCATTTGATCTATATAGTATATACAAGTCTAGGCAGGATTTCTTTAATGATAACGAGTGTAAACTTTGAGTGTACTTTCATATGATAAAGGGCACTGAGTTATCAGAAATGTCATATTCCACATTCCAAAAATAAAATTCAATGAAAATAGAGTTTCTGGTGTGCTATATATACATAACCCTAAGAGTTATCAAAATTGTCGTATTCCACTGCAATGTCAAAATGAATGAAAAAAGAAATCAATGAAGTTATAGTTTGTGTTGTGCTATGCATACATAGTTTAACTCTAAGCGTATATGCTTTCAGCAATATCCACCAGGTTTTTTTTGTGTGTTTTTATTTACAATCGTGTTGAAATGAGACAAAGTTTGATATATAGAAATTTTGTCTTTACACGCGTCTGCTAGAATGGCTTTATATTTCAGGTTTTGTTGTACGAATGGGTTCAAGCGGCCTAACCCATTACCAAACAATAACGACATTTTACCAGCTTGTTGCAAACGACTCTGGAGCTTCGTGGGAAAAGGAGAAATTTCTCTTAACGACCAATTTCTCCTTTTCCCACCATGTTTTCTGCCCTATCAGAGTATTGTTTTTTTAATTTCACCACATTTTGAAATGTCGTCTGCATTTTTTTCAATTTGGGGCAGTTGGAATATGGCGTTTGGTAAAGGGTGAAACAAGAGGATTTATTTTCAATACGGTCTTGTAAATATCTGCATGCTTCCAACCTGCCAACAAAGATCTGAGACGCATTGCAGGCATACTTGTTAACTCTTTACCAAACACAAAATTTTCGACTGTCCCAAATTGAGAGAGTTTGCAGACGACTTATCAAAATTTGATAAAATTGGAAAGTAATTTTCCGATAGCAGGAATCATTGTGGGAAAAGGAGAAATTTCTCGTTCTGAGCAATTTCTCGTTTTTCCCACAATGGTTTCCAGAGTCATCTACAACAAAGTGGTCAAACATTTTTTGTGGCCCGTTTATAAACAGACGCAGGAATTTTTTCTCGTGCAACGTGCTAGCGTCACATGACAAAAGCGGTTAGAGTTTCGAAAGACTCGCGTAGGAATTGTTTCTTAAAATAGCATCTCTTATCATAAGTTTAGACTGTTGTTTACGAAAACGCCGTTTAAACGGTTTGCACTGTCTGCAAATTAAATGTTGCATTTCTTTTCTGTACGGTAATGAACTGCGTTGGAAAGCTGTCAACAATCTTGTGTTGTGTTACCTCACAAACCTATGTTGCCATTTCATCGATAGAAGACAATTCATTTCAAAAAGTTGAAAATTCAAATATGTGAGATTGTCCTCTTAATGCGTATGACCAAATAGAAATCCCGTTGGATACCAGCGTAGCGTTAAAGAATTCGTTCGACTTCTTCAAGTCAGGAATTTGTGTTCGGAAATACCTTAATTCATGTTTGTTAACGATTTTGTCCTCCGTGGTTTTATATAAAGTTGTGCGTCAGCGTTGGGAACTGGAGGAAAGTAAATGACAACAAACGAATTAATGTAAAACTGATTTGTCAAGAAGCACGTATAAAAGGTACATGTGTGCAATTTAATCGGAATGAAGACTGGGGGGTAATCTTTATTTCGTGTGCAAATCCGATATCACTAAGATAAACCCCATCTCACCATATACATGTACACGTAATCTGAATGTGCCGCAAAACTTAACCCTTAGTATGCTGGAACCGACTTCATGCTTATATAAACTGGTTAGATTCAGACCAGCCGCCAAGTGAATTGGCGGCTGGTATATAATCAAACATGTTTGCCACTTCGAGTAGCTTTCCTTAGCAAAGTTATTTGAGGGTTTGGAAAGCAGACGGCACTAAGATCTATTTTAGAAAATTTACCCAGCATTCTAAGGGTTGAAGCCTCTATAGGTTATCGCTAAGATATGTGACATGTAGCAGTCTCGTTATCGAATTGAAACTTTAGATCCGAAATGAGCAATACCTCCTTATGTCAGGGTGATTTGTTTAGTCGTCTAACATAATTGCTTTTTTGTTTAGTACATAAAACAATTATCAACTAAGACATCCTAAACCAAAGGACAATGCCGCATTCAAAGGGAATGCTGTTTTGTATTGATATACCAGCAAGGGACAACATGATGAAGTGCAGGGATTCGCTTTGATATAATAGCAAGTGACACATGATGCACAGTCGGTTTTTCTTCTTGGTATAAAAGCAAGCAAATCGCATGATTAAGATCCGTGTTTCGTTTTTTGTACAACAGCAAGCGAAATACAAGATTAACAACCGTGTTTGGTAGTGATATAACAGCAAGCAAAACACATGATTAAGAGCCGCGTTTCGTATTGATATAACAGCAAGCAAAACGCATAATTTAGAGCCGCGTGTCGTAATGGTATAACAGCAAGCGAAACACATGATTAAGAGCAGCGTTTCGTATTGATATACCAGCAAGCAAAACGCATTGTCAACAGCCGCGTTTCGTATTAATATAACAGCAAGTAAAGCACATTATTTATTGCCAGGTTTCGTATTGATACAACAACAAGCGAAAAACATGAATAATAACCGTTTTACGTATTGACTTAACAGCAATCAAAACGTATGGTCAATAGCCGTGTTGCGTATTGATATAACAGCAAGCACCACGCATGGTTAAGAGCCGTGTTTTCTATTGCTAAAACAGCAAGCAAAACGCATGATTAAAAGCCACGTTTCGTATTGATATAACAGCAATTTAAAAAGCACAATTTAAATCCAGGTTTCGTATTGATATAAGAGCAAGCAAAATGCATGATTAACAGCTGGGTTTCGTATTGATATACCAGCAAACAGACCTTTAAAAAACAGCCGGTTTTCATAGTATTTTACTAGCAAGCGAAACACATGATTGAGAGCCGGGTTTCGTATTTATATACCATAGCGAAACAAATGATTAACAAACGTGTTTCGTATTTAAATACCAGCAAGCGAAACACATGATTGAGAGTTGGGTTTCTTATTTGTATACCATAGCGAAACAAATGATTTACAACCGTGTTTCGTATTTAAATACCAGCAAGCGAAACACATGATTGAGAGCCGGGTTTCGTATTTATATACCATAGCGAAACAAATGATTAACAGCCGGGTTTCGTATTTAAATACCAACAAGCGAAACACATGATTGGGAGCTGGGTTTCGTGTTTATATACCATAGCGAAACAAATGATTTACAACCGTGTTTCGTATTTAAATACCAGCAAGCGAAACACATGATTGAGAGCTGGGTTTCGTATTTATATACCATAGCGAAACAAATGATTAACAGCCGGATTCCGTATTTAAATACCAGCAAGCGAAACACATGATTGAGAGCTGGGTTTCGTATCTATATACCATAGCGAAACAAATGATTAACAGCCTGGTTTCGTATTTAAATACCAACAAGCGAAACACATGATTGAGAGCTGGGTTTCGTATTTATATACCATAGCGAAACAAATGATTTACAACCGTGTTTCGTATTTAAATACCAGCAAGCGAAACACATGATTGGGAGCTGGGTTTCGTGTTTATATACCATAGCGAAACAAATGATTAACAGCCGGGTTTCGTATTTAAATACCAGCAAGCGAAACACATGATTGAGAGCTGGGTTTTGTATTTATATACCATAGTGAAACAAATGATTAACAGCCGGGTTTCGTATTTATATACCAGCAAGCGAAACACATGATTGGGAGCTGGGTTTCGTATTTATATACCATAGCGAAACAAATGATTAACAGCCGGGTTTCGTATTTAAATACCAACAAGCGAAACACATGATTGAGAGCTGGGTTTCGTGTTTATATACCATAGCGAAACAAATGATTAACAGCGGGGTTTCGTATTCAAATACCAGCAAGAGAAACATATGTTTGCAAATGTGCAATAATGTATTAATAATTCTTCTCTCCCGCGCACACTGTTATGAACTTTTTCCGACATAAGTATCAAATGTCTTTCTGTCAATTGTAAAATGACATGAACTTAGAACTTAATACTTATTTGCATGGCTGTATGAACCATTTCTTTCTGTGTACATAACCAATACTTCAACTTCATGTACAATATCAGCCCCACTAGCTGGGATGCTCAAACCTGTTGTACCATATTCACAAACTATAAAAGATGAGGCAAACAACTTGCTTTTACAATACTTTAAATCAGATCTGATGGCATATTATTCAGTCTGAGAATTAAAATCAATAGACAGCTACCAAATTGCTTTGTTCTCTTCTTATGAAACTTTCTAATGGCTTGTAAAAATCTAAGACAACCTAACGAAAGCCATGGCATTGTGGTTTCATTTCGTTCAAACAATTAGCATTTTTTAAAATTCTCAAAAGAACAAAGCAACTTAACTACAAGTGCATGGCAAATGCATTTCTGAACCAGATTTATCCTCATTACAATTTTCTTCTTTGAAATATCTGCCCTTTTCAAGATGACACATGCTGTCAGTACAATCATTGGATAGAGTATCAACTATAGCACCAGTATGATGTGATCTTCCTGATCTGTAATCATCTTACCTGTGGAAAGAAAACGATGAATGTCAGATTCTGCAAAATATATGGTGTACGATGGTAAGCAGCATACGGTGCAACGCCCCCTTACTCTGATGTAACAAGCTGTGATGGCGTATGCATTATGTGATAAAAACACGCCGTGCACTTCCTACTGTGACAGTGAGGACTAATCAGCGACGTGAATTGAAAATGGGCACAAATCAGAAACGAGGTTGTCTCGACTTATCAAATGGCTTACTGCTTATCCGATAACAACGTTGATCGGGTCCAGATCTTGAACGACCCTTTTTCATGTCCAAATCTCGTCCTAATGATCCAGACGTGGATATTTCATTCAACGTAACACAGTTACAGCTTAATTTAAACATATTTTATTGTAAACTGTTTTTACAATAGGATTGGAACGGAAGCTTTATTCTTATTGAGTCCCTCTCCTTAATAACATTACAACATGACAGCAATACAATACAAAAAATATGTAACATATAATTGTAAATTCACCTATAGAGAGAAGGGGACGAGCAGAAAAAGAGTTATATAGAGATATAGATAGAATAGGGAGAAAGAGACAGAATGGATGGAGCTGTAGATGAATGGACCAGAAATGATAAACCACCAACCAAACCGTTTGCTTCCTTTGATATAATTGTGAACATCAGTAAATACCACTATATTTTCATCAAGAGTAAAGAAATCATTTCCAAAGAGGGGTGTAATTAGATCCAGTATAACATTGAAACTCGCCAAAGAATGGAACAATTCGTTTCTTAAGGACCGATAAAACCGACAATATTTTAAGTAAATAAATGATGCTTTAGAGAGCTACAATCTCTTCTAAGTCTTGTGTGTAGTATTTGAAGCCGTCTGCGCCCATTTAAAACAGTTTATTAGGATTTGGCTTATCAATATCTAGGAATGTCTTAAAATTACGAAGCGAATCGGAATTTCTTGTTTTTGTGTGTAGTGTGTTCCACTCATCTACTGTAGAAGGGAGAAATGATTTTTTGTACAGATTAGTCTTGCATGATAAAGATCGAATATTTTGCGAATTGCGTAGATGATATCTATTCATGGTGTTATTGGTGGGGGAAACGAGATCTATCAAGTATTGCGGCGCGAGGTTATTATTCATCTTATAAAAATGGAAACATAAATTAATTCTTTTTTACCTTGGATAACTGTGCAACGGGAGAAAAGCTCTTGCGCTTACAAACGAAGTCCCGATACGTAAAGAATGTGATCTACGAATGGATTGAATAATTACTCGAAGCATTGCATTCTTAGAGTTTCGATTTTTAGGTTAAACATGAATAATAATTAAAAATGTGTCAGCACGATTTACCTTATTCCATTGATTGAAGCATTTTCCTACTTCTCGGAAGCGCCTGCGCCTACTTTTAAGTTCTGCTTATTTTTGAGAAGTAGGCAGAGATTGGAGGACGAGATATAGAGTAGTGAAGAGGAGCCCAATAACGTCGGAAGTTGAGAAGTAAGCAGAGATTTGAGGACGAGATATAGAGTAGTGAAGGGGAGCCCAATAACGTCGGAAGTTGAGAAGTAGGTAGAGATTGGAGGACGAGATATAGAGTAGTGAAGGGGAGCCCAATAACGTCGGAAGTTGAGAAATAGGTAGAGATTGGAGGACGAGATATAGAGTAGTGAAGGGGAGCCCAATAACGTCGGAAGTTGAGAAATAGGCAGAGATTGGAGGACGAGATATAGAGTAGTGAAGGGGAGCCCAATAACGTCGGAAGTTGAGAAGTAGGCAGAGATTGGAGGACGAGATATAGAGTAGTGAAGGGGAGCCCAATAACGTCGGAAGTTGCATGAAAGGATTTTCATCCTACAGAACAGTTACAACGATGCTTTTCAATAGTTCGCCAGGTATAGGATAACACTTGGTCATGATTGAATTTTATTGGTTGTTTTCCTGTTTCCATCCCCAGTCCTTAGGTTTCATATTGTTTGTCATCCCCACCCACACCATGATTTAATAGTATACGCGTTGGCTATGACAAACTGTTGGATTGGGACGATGCCCTAGAGTGACAAATGTTTCGGCAATTGCCACTTTCTTTGTGAAAATGTTATGGCACAGTGATTCTAAGGAATCAATGATGGACTTTCCACCAAACAGTTCCACCATCAAGCCATTTTCGAGATTCGATATTTCCTCTTGCAACTTGTTTTGAAGGAAGGATGAAATAGCGCATATCTTCATGATTGGAACAGGTTTTGTTAATTTACGAAACAATTTACTTTTTTTTTCAAAATGGAAGTGGATGGTCTTATGTTACCTTTTATAGTAATACGGTAGCAAGATTAACCAATCTGTATCCTCGCCAATTAACTATGTGGTGCAATGGCAGGATCATTCCATTGTTGCTAATACAATATCTGTAGCTACATCCCCTGGTAAAACAAAGAACTTGCGCCCCCTAAAAGTCAGATCTTTGCTGATCAGAGCAATTATGCCTCTCTTGTTTTTGTCACGTAATAAAAATCCTCCTTTTTGCATAAACTTCTGTTTCTTTGGCTAAAGTAACAATTATTTCCTCGTTTCTGGTGAGTCTTGCCTTTGAAAGAAGGACCGTCTTCGTAGCCAGCTTACACCAATAGTGCTTGTCCGTAATATCTCGCAGTAAAAAATCCACAATACTCAGCAATTGCGTTATATGGGTCGCCTTTTTCCAAGGTAAACGATGAAGCAATGAGTCACCATCAAGCACATAATACTCTGTTTCAGGGACTCAGTTCATCACATCCTCATTCGATGCGTTTTCAGCATGACCTCTTATTTGCTAAATGATCTGTGGCTTGTCTGCTTTGCGAAGTATGTTCTTGGCTTCAAAGAGGGCGGGAAGATGGGGGCAAAGTTCATGAGATAATACGTCTTCAGGGAAAAGATCTCCAGATTTTGACACTACAAGGAAACACTGGAACAGCAGGGCAGGATCAATAGCACGTTCTTCAGCAATCTTTATCGCGGAGCTAAGGGTTTTGGCTCTATATCTTTGTAAGCAAAGGCCGACTTTCCTTTAAAATCTCATATGATATTGTTCCCAATTTCCTGAAATGCATGTACATTTACATCTGACCCAGCTAATATCCCATTAACTATGTTTCTCAGAGTAGAATCAGCTGTATAGGGTGAGCAGGTTCCAATTCTGGTGCATTTACTCGAAATCAGAAGCATCATTTGTGCCTTAGTCGACTCTTTGTGCGGTGGACTTCAAGTATAGGCCAGGTCTGTGAAACCCTGCATTGCACTATCGTACTCAGATATTTCAGGTGCAGATAAGGTTCAAAGACTTTGCATTTCCTCAGTCATTCCACTGCCGCGAGTTAGACTGTCAACACTCTTAAGAGACCTCATCAATGTTTTCTCATTGACAAGATCACTGCTTTGCCCACCCCAAAGTTTATCACCTCTAAGTCAAACGTTATGTATTTGAGGTCCTTCTTATTGAGGATGTGTCTATTTTTGTATGTCATGTTAGATGTCTATGTAAAATACTAAATATATACCAGTTCTGTTGATCTTAAAGTGTTCTTTAAACCCGAAAACCTAGGTAAAGACACCAAAATTATCAATTTTGAGTGTATAGTAACAAAGTTATGACCACAAATAGGTTTTGGCGACCATCTTGGCTGCCATCTTGAAAAAACATCTTTCAGGAAGTCGGAGTTTGGTTTACTTTTGATATGTTATAAAGGGCATCCTACGCTACCAGAATCAGTTAAAATACTCTTTGTAGCAATTTTTTGGAGGTCAAAGTGTATATTGACCGACTACATGTATATGGTGATATTGATATAAACACGATATGCATACTAGGTGCAATATAGTGTGCATCTTTTACTCTGAAAATTTCAATCTTTTGCTTTATTGTATTGTTAGAATTATGTGTACAGAAGGAGCCGCCATTTGTGGTGGATGCCTGACGTACGAATCTATTAAAGTGAAACGGGAACCAGTCTAGAGTTTTGCAGAGCTATATGGTGAGGAACGAACGATAACTCTGCAATGGATATTGCATCCAAGAATCAGTTTGGATTGCCCGTCCATTAACACAGAACTGGACTTATATTAATTCATCATAGTACAACGGGAACTCGACTAACCACTTTCACTGTGAAAGATTTGGAAATTAGGTTCGAATATTTATGTGTGCGAACATGGTCCTGAGGTAAAAGAATTGTCAAAATAGTTTTCTTTTTGAATAAATGACACGCTATGCATAATATTTATCATGGTGTACATTAAAATTGAAACAACCGTATATTGCTTATTTCAATGTTGTTATGAACCCTCTTTTATTCATTACACAGTCAATGAAAACATTTTAACAAGGAGTGATAGAATCAAAAGTCCTCCATTTTGTTTTACCAGTTTATAATAAATTTACACAGGATTACTTCCCTTCGATAGTTTGCAGTACAGTTGAACTTAAAGGCCCATTAAAGGAGATTAATGCTAAATCAAACTATATTATTTGGTACAGATTCAAAAAGTTACCACCAGAAAACACCACCAGCACAACTTAAATGTGAAAGTAAACCAGAAATAACCCAGATTAGCAAGTTTTATAATTCAGATTCCTCGATTCTTCACCTCTGACCTTGACAGTTGATACACACATTTTTGAACCGACCAATCAGAATTCGTTATTTTGAATATGTAAACAAACACGTTGATGATAAACATGATTGAATTGGAGACAACTGTATTTCAAGCACAAAATAACTTATTTTGAATTAGTCTATTTAATAGGGTCTCAATGCATTCGTAAATTAATGCTCATGACTTTTATGAACATAATAAAAGAAATCCATATATTTTTTCAGTAATTTATTTGTTCACCTCTCCTTTGATGTGCCTTTAGATACAATTGTGTCAGTGTACGAAAAGCTACATTACTGTCAAAATTCTCAATTTTAGAGTTGATGGCAAAAATCACCACATATTTCTTGTTTCTAAAAGACTGAAACAACTGAAATACATCCATTTTAATTTTATTATGAATAACCTTGTTTTCAGTACAAAATCCTACAAACATTTCAACAGATAACGAAATAATTCTATAGTCCACCCTTTTTCGCAGAGATAATGTCGTAAAATTTTGCGGATTTACGATAATTTGCAAACAATTCGCAAACATTTTCCTTGTTGAACACAAGGGCGATTCCATCCATAATTTTACTAACAGACCGGACAGGACGGCCAGAAATAAGTTTATTCGATATGAATAATTGGTATAAAACGAGTTAACAGATAAAGCCTAAGATATTCAATGCGAGTTCCCGTATAATGAAGCGTTCGGAGTGAATATGCCATTGTTCCGAAGATACCGTCATATCAAGAGCATCAAGGTAGATAACTCTGTCGTATAAATCCTGAAATATCTCGTATAAATAGTCTTGATATATTTTGGCATATATATCTGGCATCCATAAAACAGAGTCAGGATTTCTGGCAAAGGAGTACGCATGGGGACCCTTAATCACAACCGTTAAATTCGGATCGGTTTTTAACCAGTTTATCACATCATTGCGCATGCGCTGTAAACTTTCGAAGATCACGTGGGAGTGGAGGTTTAAGAAATGAGCAAATAAATTGATAACGATAATCGTCTTTTTCGCCGACTGCACATCGCTTTTGTATGCCCGGAAGGACTTGAAATAGTGTCGCGGTGTATCCTGGGAGCAGAACGGAAGTTGGTGAAGTGCATACGTCATGGTGAAGTTGACGCTTGTATCTGCACACGTGACCGGGCGATGTTTCCCGGCATTCGACCAGGTTTCGGTCGTCCATTTACAAGGCATTAGTTCGGTAAACTGCAGAAACAACTGTCTCATCGTTGAATCACCTATTGTAACAATCTGGGTGTTGTGAAGACACTGTTTAAAGGTTTTTCCGAATTCTGGTTCCCTTTGACATAATTTACCGTACCATTTCCGGTTATAGAGGTATCCTGTCGGCAATCCTTTATTCCACGTCACAGAAGGGCTTGAGACATTGCATTGCACTGGGGTTTGTAGAGATCGTTGGTTATAACCTAAAAGAGATATTTTTGCATTAATCAACCATGTTTATAATAATAAAATCACTGAAGATATTGTTTCTTTCGATATATTTATAGTTTCCGCTGCTAAATTGGCGAAATGACATTAACAAGTACAAAGCGCAAAAGAGAGCAAACCATTTCATTAGGTTAGTTTTGTTTTAAGTTTTGAATTAGAACCAATAAGGCGCAAAGTCTCACTTGTACAGCTAGTATATATCTAAAGTAGACTTAACGGCAAACTTTCTTGTTTCGACAACATTGCATTTTGACTATGAAACGTTCCCTTCTGTGAACAAGCACATTTAACAAAATTTTCTCAACTATTTCTATGCGTGTGTATGAAAAGTTAACCAAGATATCTTAATCATATGAGCTAAACTGATTACTAGTATGTTGGAACAGATGACAATCTGTTTTGTTTATTCAAATTCAGTTCTGAAATCCAAATTGTTATATCGTGTGAGATGAAGAATGATGTATCAACCTACCTTCTTTTACAACAATCTTAATTTTCTGATGCAAAACCATAGCTTTCTTCTCCCTGAAATAACAAAAGAAAATGCGTCAATAGAAGGAACATTTTGGGACATACATATACATAATTCAAAAAGAATTCACCAATATAAATTATTTGAAAATGTATATTGTAAGTTAAACGACAAATATCCCCTTTTATCAGATAATTTGGAGACATGTACTATGGTCAATGTAAAAGATAGTCCAGATAAGCCCCGTATTCGAAATGTTAACTTTCTTGTCTAAGCCCTATATTGTGGGTACACCTTATACTAGTCACGTCGAGGCGATTCTTACGAGATTTAATATTCCAGACTGACTCAAATAACGCAAAGTTGCTTCTAAACTCGATCAGTCCATTACGTACAGTTATGTAAAACGAAACAATTCGTTTTTAAACAGCATACAAAGCTTTCGAAATAGAAATATACAACTGCATTTTTTGTCGATATATGTTTCGTGCTTTTGAATTGCTCACCGGATGATATTGTTTTACCTTGCACGATAACATTTCCGAATCAAGACACGAGCCATATATTCTCGATATCTGAAGAAGAAGCCATTACCGTATTGAGTGTACTTTAAAATGTGTAATCGCTAACCCAGTACTTACGTCGACAGGAGATTATACTCGAGAGGTGTCAGGCGTTGTTGCTCGATGTCGAGTTGCCAAAGATTCCGCGCTCCGACCATCGTCCAATCGGAACATGACAAACGCACCGTCCTGTGAGAAACCAATATGTTCATTTAAAATCAATCGGTTTAACCCATTACCAAACAATAAAGACATTTAACCACTTTGTTGCAGACAACTCTGGAAAATATTGTGAGAAAAGGAGAACTTGCTTTTAACGAGCAATTTCACCTTTTCCCACAAGGATATGCCCTATCAGAAATTTAATTCGCACTTCCATCACATTTTGAAATGCCGTCTGCAAACTCTTTCAATTTTGGACAGTTGAAAATTTGTCGCTTGGGAAAGGGTAAAAATAACATTTACTTAAACATACAACGTGGTACTCCCTGCTTTCTTCTACGTTGGGTGTACAAGGTTTAGTCCGTTCTAAAATAGTTTTCAACGGTATTGGCGCAATGCATATTTTTTTTTTTTGGGGGGGGGGGGGGGGGTGTTCTTATAAATCATTACATGCGGCGGTGTAAAATTTGATATGTGCCCCTAGCAGGGGCTTGTCCGTAGACTGGAGTTACCCGAATACGGACGAGTCTAAGTTGTGTTGCCACTAGTTATGCTAACAAATTAGTTTGCAGTGAATTATCCCCCTTGTCGACAACGTTTCACTAAATTATAGGGAGTGATGAAATTTAATTCAATTCGAATATCTCTTATTCGCAAACGTCTGAAATTCTTAGACATATGAGTATAGTAAGACAATACGTTTACGTTCATGTACATAAACAAAATATCTGTTGTCAGGGTACTGAGGTATGTGAAAGAGAAGAGGCAGGGATTTGTTGTCCTGGAGGTAAAGCGACCACTTCACGACACGAAGGTCGTGGGTTCGAATCCCGACAGTGGCGGGGATCCAATTTTTTTCGAATAAACCGCTAGTACAACATGACTATGCGCCTTTATATCTAGTTGGCAATGCAAACAAGCGATTCTCTGCCATTCACAGGATTCTAACCCATAACTTTCATGACTTGAAGTTATAGTCCAAGTGCAATTGTATTCCGACATCGCTTTCCACTGGTCATAATTGTTAGAGGAAGACCCCAACCTTGACTTTCCATAAGGGCTGGTTAAACCGGATAGTAATTGTCTACTGGCTACACTTAGCCTGGGGCCTGGCCTGTCCGTATACCCCGAACTAATGCGGGTATGCATGGGCCAGGCCCAAGGCTATATGCCCCATAAGATAGATGAGAGACCGGTTCCCAGTCTAGCCGGATAGAAACATCGTTCTTCCTCTAACGATTATAACCCGTGCATCGTCAATCGGAACTACTCGGGTATATCCGTGAGCTGTGAAATACACCTCGGATATAAGAGTAGGGTTACATTTTTTCGGTTAAATCGGCCCAGGCGATTAACACCTTTTCTAAGAGTGCCCATTAAAAAATGCAGTGGTGTAGTGGTTAGCGTCGGGGACCAGAGACTGGTCACCCCGGGTTCGATCCCCGAAGACGGCCAATTATCCTAGCCTAGTACTGGTAGGAAACCAGCGAACATGTACGATAATACTCAAAAATGAGTCCTGTACATTTATAGGCACAACAAGAACAACAAGTAGTTCAATGTGTAAATGTTGGACATCCTTTTAAATCATATTTCTATCGATAGCTTATACAATGGCAAAATTATGAGTTTTGACGTGTAAAGTTTTTTCCGATGTTTTATATTTCATATTTAAGATCTATTTTAAGAAAACGAAAGTGAAGTGACGTCATTCCTTGGGAAACAATATGGCGTCATCCCTATCATTTCAGAGTTGTTTTCATTGGATAAACCCGATGTGATCAGATTGGTGCATCGCAATGTAACTGGATTGCTGTAGACGCTTTTAAAAACGTTATGAAACATACGACGAACTATGCATCGCCGCATAAGGAATAAGCTATATTTTAACCACATGATTACAAAAGGAGGTGATAAGTTTATAAATAATTTGATTTTATGTATCTCTATAGATCTGTTATGCCATTTTATTCGTAAAAGACATATTATTTCAAAAACACTTAATCATCAATCTGTGAGATAGTCCATTAAAGTGCTTGGACCGACTTCAAGGTTATGCGAAAGGGTTAGATCCAGGCCAGCCGCCATGTAAATTTGCGGCTGGCCTGTGATCTAAACTGTTTGCTACTCTGTCTATCTTTGCTTACCAAAAATAAGCTGACATTGAAGGTTTAAGAAAGCAGACGATATAAAAATCTACTTATTGAAAATTTACTCAGCATTCAAAGGGTTAACAGGGATTGAATACATACTTTGGTTTCCCGCAGTACCAGGGTAGTCTGTAGTTCTCCTCCGTAAGGTTACACATGTGTGCGTATCCGGGAACCTGTGGGTCATAGTTACACGGTGTTTCCTCGGTAACGCTTGGATCCGCCGGATGTACAAACACAGCCGTGTTCAACAACACGTTTGGCAGGACGTACCTAAAGAGTTTGATTTGTAAATTGTGATATCATGGGACTAGGTGGCACTCGTGATTACCACTAGTCGGGGACATAACATCAACAAAGTCTGGGTTTCTTTAAACTCAACTTTACCATGTGCATACATAGAACTAACTAAAACTGTTCTCCACACTGGCGAGCTCATCAGAAAACATTGAACAAACCTGCATGAGTAGTCTCCCTTATATAAATCACCTGGATACGGGGCCGTCGGTTTGAATCCCCAAATGTGAATTTTGATTGGTCCAAATTAAAGATGCTTGTTCACAGATGAGAATATTTGAAAAGTTGAATAACATACAGCATAAGAAGTATGGAAATGAAATTTTGATTTATGAAAAAAAGTGTATTCAGATAACATACAAAGCGCTTTAACGCTTTCGAGATCCGACGACTGTACATATCTAGCTATATGGAAACTTTCTGACGTCATTTTGCGTTCAGAAGCTTGTCTTCTATTTAGTATCATATCGCACTACAATAACGGCATTTTGTTCTGCCTTGCAAATCTTCTCATGCATCAACAAGTTATTTAACACTTTCCCAAACAATATCGACATTTGACGACTTTGTTGCAGAAGACTTTAGAAAACATTGTTGGAAAAGGAGAAATTGCTCGTAACGAGCAATTTTTCCTTTTCCCACAATGTTTTCTGCCCTATCAGAAGATTATTTTCCGATTTCATCACGTTTTGAAATGCCGTCTGGAAACCTTTTCAATTTGGGATAGTCGAAAATGTGTTGTTTTGGAAAGGGTTAAAACGTAATAGACGGACATATTGAGTCTCTTGTAACAGACAAACATTGGAATGCAACCGATTTTCAATTTGTTCTACTTCTTCATTGATCGCAATGTTAAACATCTTAAATCGCTTCGTCGCCACTTCTTTTGACAGAAACACGCATTGAATACGTAATCGATTTTTTTCTGTAACCTCGCTAAGAGTATTTGTTGATTTGCTATTCCTTACAAAACATTCAAGAATAAGTGGAAAAAACGGTGACCTATTTAAGACATATAACACATATAACACCCCCCCCCCCAAAAAAAAAAAGTATTTTGACTAGCAAGTGAGAAATTAAATTAAGATAAAATTCAGAGATCAAGGACAATAGAAACAAGTCCTAGATAATGAATTTGCCCTCACAGGTTTCATTTTTTGAAAAAAACTAACATTGAAAAGCTAGATGGTTTTGAAAAAAAAACGTTATAACCAAATTACGGTTTTTGATTAGGACAGGATTTATCTATTCATATACACAGGTTTTAACATCATTTCAACATTAGGGACATGTGGTTCGTGCTCTGCACGCTTACCACTAGGCCATGAAGGACCTCGAAAGAAATTTTACGGTTATATGAATAAGCTACTTTCAAATTCTGCACGTATCAACTTCATTACAAATTAGATTCGTCCTAAAAGATTGAATTGCTTCTACTTGAAACATATTTTTGACCTGAAAAGTCAAACAGCATCACGAGGGGGTTGGTTTCTAACAAGAACGATTAACACAAACTGATTAAGTTTATAATCAATCATCGAAAGGGAATTTAAGACGAGTATTCACAGCGTGAAGTTACACCAATGTTGTCTTTATATTTGTGAAACATTGTTTAACCTTTCATCGCTGTTATTCGAAAATGTTGCAACGCCTTCATTGCATCACTTCCAATTCACTTCGGTGAAGGGTCGAATATGTTTCACATTATACGACCGGTTTTGACCGAATGAACACAACTTAGATTGGATTACTGAGCATTGAACTGAAGACGATCATTTCAAAAGCTAATTATGGAGTGACGCTTTTAACCCTTATTGTGCTGGCACCGACTGCATGCTTATAAAATGCAAACATGTTGGATCCAGGCCAGCCGCCAAGTAAATTGGCGACATGCCTGTTATCTAACATGTTTGCTACTCTGAGTATCTTTCCTCATCAAAATTAAACAGATTTTTAAGGTTTTAAATAGCAGACGCCACTCAAATATATTTTTAGAAAATTACCCACAATTTTAAGGGTTAATAGATAGAGGAACCACAATCAATGAAATTTCAAATTCATTCTTTGCTTATTTACCTTCTTTTAAGAGAATATGCTGTCACTTCCCGGGGAGATATAATGGCCGCCACTATTTCCGGTTGACCTACCCAGAATGCAGTTAGAATGGCGGTGTAACTTCCGTCGTTGTTGTCAACGACTTTCCCATTGGCACTAGCGTTCAGAGATAGCTCTCTCACCCATACCCGGATCTGATAAGAGCAAAGGGACACACGATAATGGCATAAAAGGCCCAACTCAAACACAAAGGACATAACTCACCCATGAACTTTAATGGAATACAAACAAACACCATAGCCATTTTCCCCAATATAATTCATAAATCAAACGAAGCATTTGTATTATAACTTTATACTTTTTTAAGGCAGGTGGACATTTTCTTTTCAATTCCATTGATGAAGGGTTCTAATCCCATATAAAGAGCATAAATTATCAATGAATGTCAATGGAACACAAACAAACAGCATTACCATCTACCCCCAAATAAAATTCCTATATTAAACGGAGCGTTTTCAGTATAAAGTAATATTTTTTTAGGCAGATGGAAAAAAGATCCATTGAAGAGATGCTAGTGTTGCTCTGACTTGCTAGAAAATTACGCAAATTTATATTTGTCAAAAAACAGTTCGCTTTTACATTTTGTAAATGGCCAAAGAAAAGGTTTGTCGAAAATGCCAATAAAGAAATAAAATGATAAGTATGGATGGTGTTGACATCCAATCTCATGAACTAGTCTCATGAACTAGAACGCTTATAAGTCTCATGAACTAGAACGCTTATAAGTCTCATGACCTAGAACGTTAATAAGTATAATGAACTAGAACGCTAATAAGTATCATGAACTATAACGTTAATAAGTCTCATGAACTAGAACGCTTATAAGTATCAGGAAATAGAACGTTAATAAGTCTCATGAACTAGAACGCTTATAAGTGTCATGACCTAGAACGATTATAAGTCTAGTAACCTAAAACGCTTATAAGTGTCATGACCTAGAACGCTTATAAGTCTCATGAACTAGAACGCTTATAAGTCTCATGACCTAGAACGTTAATAAGTATCATGAACTAGAACGCTAATAAGTATCATGAACTAGAACGTTAATAAGTCTCATGAACTAGAACGCTTATAAGTATCAGGAACTAGAACGCTTATAAGTCTCGTAACCTAAAACGCTTATAAGTGTCATGACCTAGAACGTTAATAAGTCTCATGAACTAGAACGCTTATAAGTATCATGAACTAGAACGCTTATAAGTCTCACAACCTAAAACGCTTATAAGTCTCGTAACCTAAAACGCTTATAAGTGTCATGACCTAGAACGCTTATAAGTCTCGTAACCTAAAACGCTTATAAGTGTCATGACCTAGAACGCTTATAAGTCTCGTAACCTAAAACGCTTATAAGTGTCATGACCTAGAACGCTTATAAGTCTCATAACCTAAAACGCTTATAAGTGTCATGACCTAGAACGCTTATAAGTCTCATAACCTAAAACGCTTATACGCTTATAAGTCTCATAACCTAAAACGCTTATAAGTCTCATAACCTAAAACGCTTATAAGTCTCATAACCTAGAACGCTTATAAGTCTCATAACCTAAAACGCTTATAAGTCTCATAACCTAGAACGCTTATAAGTCTCATAACCTAAAACGCTTATAAGTCTCATAACCTAGAACGCTTATAAGTCTCATAACCTAAAACGCTTATAAGTCTCATAACCTAGAACGCTTATAAGTCTCATAACCTAAAACGCTTATAAGTCTCATAACCTAGAACGCTTATAAGTCTCATAACCTAAAACGCTTATAAGTCTCATAACCTAGAACGCTTATAAGTCTCATAACCTAAAACGCTTATAAGTCTCATAACCTAGAACGCTTATAAGTCTCATAACCTAAAACGCTTATAAGTCTCATAACCTAGAACGCTTATAAGTCTCATAACCTAAAACGCTTATAAGTCTCATAACCTAGAACGCTTATAAGTCTCATAACCTAAAACGCTTATAAGTCTCATAACCTAGAACGCTTATAAGTCTCATTACCTAAAACGCTCATAAGTTCCATGGACTAGAAATGCCATCTTCAGAAATTTCCAAGTTAACTGTGTTGAATCACATGATCAATCTATTTTCGGACCGGTACTAGCGTGTAAACTAACCAGATCGCCCCCGACTTTCTTCGTCCTATTAAATCCGTCATACAGTGTCACAGTCACATGGACGGTGTCCCCAATCTCCACTGCTGGTTTCCCTTCGAGACGCATGGTAGAGAACCGGGGATCAGCAAGTTCCCGGATGTCGGATATTCCGTGGTCGTGCCGGATGCGTTCCTCGGGCCATAGTCTGCCGGCTGGCGCGGGGGGAATCCTGGTGGCGTCGGAGTAGACTATCACAGGCTCGATCCTTTGTTGACTAGATAGTCCCGGAACAAACCTGAAACATATGTTTTTTTTGTCTACTTGATAAAGTTATTCAAATATTCTCATGATTTATTACTTTTTGGAAATATTTAGCTAACTATACAAAAGAAACATATGATATGTTAATATTTCAAAATGAAACGAAATGGGGTTTAATGTATGTTCCATATAATTGTTGTCGAAGGTTTGAAGTAGACGGTCCCATCATGAAAAAGGCGGTTCTATCTTATCACGGTCCTGGTCAATCGTTCTTCTCGGGTTTGTTCAATAAAAACAACTCTTACATAAAATGGAAACCTGCATATTATTTTCGTTGTACTTTCGTTTTGAAATAAAAATGTCAAAAGCAATATATATAAACATTCATTCTATTTGATTACGGGATCAAAGATATATCATAACTTATGATAGCACTATAACAGATGAGTAACAGCCCAAAGATAATGTTTTTGATGTTTACTTCCATATCAATTAAACTACTCAATGTGGACGCTCATAGGAAATGTGTTGGTAGTCGGGACATTTAACCCTTTCCCAAACAATAACGACATTTGACCACTTTGTTGCAGACGACTTTAGAAAACGTGGGAAAAGGAGAAATTGCTCGTAACGAGCAATTTTTCCTTTTCCCACAAGGTTTTCTGCTCTTTCTGAAGAATAATTTTAAATTTCATCACATTTTGAAATGTCGTCTGCAAACTCTTTCAATTCAGGACATTCGAACATTTGTTGTTTGGGAAAGAGTTAACGCAGAATTTGAAACCCTACAATTATATGCGAGGTGTATTTTTCTGGTCATTGTGAAACCCGAGTAGTTACAATTAACCTCCTACCACATGAAAATTAAAAGGGGAACATCCTTTTTTTAGACCCAAAACATTTAATTATACATATAAATATAAATCGACGCTTCCTGAATTGGCTATGCTTACAAACGATATTTTTAATTGTATATATTAAAACAGCCATACAAAAGCTGTCTTGTTTCAACGACATTTTAATTTGACTTTAATATTTTCTCTTTTGTGAACAGGCACCTTCAACAAGACTCGCCTGCTGTTTCGTGAATTTCGACAAGTCCTAACACTTCAATGATAAATATGTTTGGGTTACTTTGATGATCCAAATTGTGATTGTATGGCACATCGTATAATGGAAAGATCTACGCCTTGATCATTTCGACATATTTATCTAGTTTTATGAAGGTTCGGCTTATCAGCGGGAAGCACCGATCTGTTTAAATAACCAGGGTTAATGGGGGCCAATAAACACATCGGATGACTTTGTTCCTCGCGTTGTCGTGCTTGTTTTATACCTCTTAAAACTTTCGACCGTCCATTTATTGTTATTGGGCTCAAATATGTTTGTATTGCCATCTTAGTCTATAGATTCCAATCGAAGATGACTCCACTTGTCCGTTATGGCTCTTGGACAAGCCAGAAAATACAGACAATGTATTTTATCACCACTGTGAGTTAAAAATTCACTTGTCCGTAAGGGCTCTTGGAAAAGCTAGACAATACAGACAATGTATTTTACCATCCCTGTGAATTAAAAATCCACTTGTCTGTAAGGGCTTTTGGACAAGCTAGACAATACGGACAATGTATTTTACCGCCCCTGTGAGTTGAAAATCCATTTGTCCGTTAGGGCTCTTGGAAAAGCTAGACAATACAGACAATGTATTTTACCGCCCCTGTGGGTTAAAAGTCCACTTGTCCGTTAGGGCTCTTGGACAAGCTAGACAATACGGACAATGTATTTTATTAACCCTGTGAGTTAAAAATTCACTTGTCCCCTAGGGCTCTTAGACAAGCTAGGCAATACAGACAATGTATTTTATCACCCCTGTGAGTTAAAAGTTCACCTGTCCCTTAGGGCTCTTGGACAAGCTGGACAATACAGACAATGTATTTTACCACCCCTGTGAGTTAAAAAATTCATTTATCCGTTAGGACTCTTAGACAAGCTAGACAATACGGACAATGTATTTTACCACCCCTGTGAGTTAAAAATTCACTTATCCGTTACGACTCTTAGACAAGCTGGACAATACAAACAATGTATTTTACCATCCCTGTGAATTAAAAAACCACTTGTCTGTTAAGGCTTTTTGACAAGCTGGACAATACGGACAATGTATTTTACCACCCCTGTGAGTTAAAAAACCATTTATCCGTTAGGACTTTTAGACAAGCTGGACAATACAGACAATGTATTTTACCACCCTGTGAGTTAAAAATTCACTTATCCGTTGCGACTCTTAGACAAGCTGGACAATACAGACAATGTATTTTATCACCCCTGTAAGTTAAAACTCCACTTGTCCATGAGGGCTTTTGGACAAGCTGGACAATACAGACAATGTATTTTACCACCCCTGTGAGTTAAAACTCCACTTGTCCGTTAGGACTCTTAGACAAGCTGGACAATACAGACAATGTATTTTACCACCCCTGTGAGTTAAAACTCCACTTGTCCGTTAGGACTCTTAGACAAGCTGGGCAATACAGACAATTTTTTTTACCACCCCTGTGAGTTAAAACTCCACTTGTCCGTTAGGGCTTTTGGACAAGCTGGACAATACAGACAATGTATTTAACCAACCCTGTAAGTTAAAACTCCACTTGTCCCTTAAGGCTTTTGGACAAGCTGGACAATACAGACAATGTATTTTACCACCCCTGTGAGTTAAAACTCCACTTGTCCGTTAGGACTCTTAGACAAGCTGGGCAATACAGACAATGTATTTAACCACCCCTGTGAGTTAAAACTCCACTTGTCCGTTAGGACTCTTAGACAAGCTGGACAATACAGACAATGTATTTTACCATCCCTGTAAGTTAAAACTCCACTTGTCCGTTAGGGCTTTTGGACAAGCTGGACAATACAGACAATGTATTTTACCACCCCTGTAAGTTAAAACTCCACATGTCCGGTAGGGCTTTTGGACAAGCTGGACAATACAGACAATGTATTTTACCACCCCTGTAAGTTAAAACTCCACTTGTCCGTTAGGGCTTTTGGACACGCTAGACAATACAGACAATGTATTTTACCACCCCTGTTAGTTAAAACTCCACTTGTCCGTTAAGGCTTTTGGACAAGCTGGACAAAACTCCACTTGTCCGTTAGGGCTTTTGGACAAGCTGGACAATACAGACAATGTATTTTACCATCCCTGTGAGTTAAAACTCCACTTGTCCGTTAGGACTCTTAGACAAGCTGGGCAATACAGACAATGTATTTAACCACCCCTGTGAGTTAAAACTCCACTTGTCCGTTAGGGCTTTTGGACACGCTAGACAATACAGACAATGTATTTTACCACCCCTGTTAGTTAAAACTCCACTTGTCCGTTAAGGCTTTTGGACAAGCTGGACAATACAGACAATGTATTTTACCACCCCTGTAAGTTAAAACTCCACTTGTCCGTTAGGGCTTTTGGACAAGCTAGGCAATACAGACAATGTATTTTACCACCCCTGTAAGTTAAAACTCCACTTGTCCGTTAGGGCTTTTGGACACGCTAGACAATACAGACAATGTATTTTACCATCCCTGTAAGTTAAAACTCCACTTGTCCGTTAGGGCTTTTGGACAAGCTAGGCAATACAGACAATGTATTTTACCACCCCTGTAAGTTAAAACTCCACTTGTCCGTTAGGGCTTTTGGACACGCTAGACAATACAGACAATGTATTTTACCATCCCTGTAAGTTAAAACTCCACTTGTCCGTTAGGGCTTTTGGACATGCTGGACAATACAGACAATGTATTTTACCACCCCTGTTAGTTAAAACTCCACTTGTCCGTTAAGGCTTTTGGACAAGCTGGACAATACAGACAATGTATTTTACCATCCCTGTAAGTTAAAACTCCACTTGTCCGTTAGGGCTTTTTGACAAGCTGGACAATACAGACAATGTATTTTACCACCCCTGTGAGTTAAAACTCCACTTGTCCGTTACGACTCTTAGACAAGCTGGACAATACAGACAATGTATTTTACCACCCCTGTGAGTTAAAACTCCACTTGTCCGTTAGGACTCTTGGACAAGCTAGGCAATACAGACAATGTATTTTACCACCCCTGTTAGTTAAAACTCCACTTGTCCGTTAAGGCTTTTGGACAAGCTGGACAATACAGACAATGTATTTTACCATCCCTGTAAGTTAAAACTCCACTTGTCCGTTAGGACTCTTAGACAAGCTGGACAATACAGACAATGTATTTTACCACCCCTGTGAGTTAAATTTCCACTTGTCCGTTAGGACTCTTAGACAAGCTGGACAATACAGACAATGTATTTTACCACCCCTGTGAGTTAAAAATTCACTTACCCATTAGGACTCTTAGACAAGCTGGACAATACAGACAATGTATTTTACCATCCCTGTAAGTTAAAACTCCACTTGTCCGTTAGGACTCTTAGACAAGCTGGACAATACAGACAATGTATTTTACCACCCCTGTTAGTTAAAACTCCACTTGTCCGTTAGGACTCTTAGACAAGCTAGACAATACAGACAATGTATTTAACCACCCCTGTTGGTTAAAAAACCACTTGTCCGTTAGGACTCTTAGACAAGCTGGGCAATACAGGCAATGTATTTTACCATCCCCGGTAAGTTAAAACTCCACTTGTCCGTTAGGGCTTTTGGACAAGCTGGACAATACAGACAATGTATTTTACAAAAGGAGAAATTGCTCTAAACCGCCAAATTTTAGAAGGTCCCAAATTGAAAGAGTTTGCAAACAACAGTTTGAAATGTGATGAACTTGAAAAATCGTCATCTAATAGGGCAGAAGACATTATGGTAAAAGAAGAAATTGCTTTTTTCCGCCCAATTTTAGAATGTCCCAAATTAAAAGAGTTTGCAGACGACATGACATTTCAAAATGAGTTGAAATTAAAAAAATAGTCTTCTGATAGGAAAGAAAACATTGCTGGGATAATGATAAATTGCTTATTAAGAGCAAGTTCTCGTTTGTCTGTAAAATTTTACAGAGAATTTTGCTACAAACTGTTCAAAGGCCTTTCTTGTTTGGTAATGGATTAAGACCGACTGTTACATTTTGTGAGAGCGTAATAAGTGTCTCGGTTGATCGAAAAAAAAAAGCTTCCAAACGCAAATTTTTAAACTGTCTCAAATTCAAACAGTTTGCAGACGATATTTTCAAAATGTGATGGAATTGAAAAACAATCTTCTGTTAGGGCAGAAAACATTACAGGAAAAGGAAATATTGCTCTTAACCACCAACTTTTAGAATGTTCCAAATTGAAAATGTTTGCAAACGGCACTCCAAAATGTGATGAAATTGAAAAATATGTTCTGATAGGACAGAAAGCATTGTGCGAAGAGGAGATATTGCTCTTAAGCATCAAACTTAGAATGTCCCCAATTTAAAGAGTTTGCAGATGGCATTTCAAAATATGTGAAATGTAAAAATAATTTTCTGCTAGGACAGAAAACATTGCGGGAAAAGGAGAAATTGCCCGTTGAGAGTGATTTCTCCTTTTCCCACAATGTGTTCCAGAGTCGCCTGAAACGAACAGGTCAGATGTACTTTGTGTTGGAAATCGCCGAAGAAGTGACACTTTGCTTAACACGGTGCAAAGGAAGAGATTGTACAGTTTAAGAGTAAATCTGCTTTTTCGTCACAATATGGAATACCTCTTGCCATATAATCTGCATTGGGAGAATTTATATCTCATAAAAAATACAAATGCCATCACCGGAATGTGAAACCTCAAGGAGAGTAGTCCGAATGATCCAGACGTAGATATTTCACGCAGTTACAGCTTGGATCATCCGAGTTACACGGAGAGGGGCAACGTGATTAACATTACTCAAATGGGTTAATGTGACTTGTTACAATTGTTGCAAAATCAGACAAGAAACGGTTACTAAAGTCGAAAATATAGCAAAGATGAGCAAAGCCAGTGCATATCAAAGGAGAAAGGGATGGCTAGCTGTCCGTCCTGCGGCGGTACATCGATAGATGCTGTGTATTATACACATGCCGTTCATCTGGTGCCCCAAATGAACCGTTTGAAGTTAATATGGTTGATTGAGATGGACTACACCCCCTCCCTAACTCGGATGGTCCAAGCTTTAACTGTAAAAGCACTATAATGCGAGGTTGAAAAATACTATCTCTCAATGTCCTTTTGTATAATTATTAAATCAATGCATGTAAGAGTTAGGAATGAGAGCCGTTAACTTTGCTTTTTAAAAAGAAAAAAAGGAAACAATCAAAATTCAAATGCCCCACCTAGCCTGGGCTCCGGGACCGTATGTATACCCCGCACTAGGGGTCACTACCTCCGCGGCCTAATGTTTACTACCAATCAATTAAATGTGACTGGTCTAAATGAAAGCAAACGAAGATAACAAAAATAATAAGGTAAAAACGTTTTCTCCCGGTTTTCGGTAGAACCATGGACATAAGCAGTTATATTGACATATGGTATCAATTTCATCTTAAAAATACTATCAGAGATGTGTGCTTTGAGAGGAATAAACATTAAAAATTTGATATTCATAATCCTTGTCACTAAACCAAAGATCGCTTTCAATTTCTTTACATATAAGCTGCTAAAAACCCGTGCTTTCATTAATTGATATGAAGTGAGTATTCGCAAATGTATGTTCTTCTTTGGGAATGCGAGTTAATAAATAAACGGGGGAATTCTTTCTCACGCACTTTTAAAGGCACTTAGACTACACCCGTGACGTAACTCTCCTAAAGGCGAAAAAATAGAAAAGTCAGAACAATAAAAATAAAAGTGTTTAATAGAACACAATTTTGAGCAATTTTAAAATCAAGTTTCATATTATAAGAATCTTTCCTGGATTATATTTCTTATTTCCCAACTCCGTTGATGTAATGTATATTTCAATGTGAAAATTCAAAATTAAGGTGAGGTAAATGATATTAAATAAATAACACGACGTAAGGGGTGGAAGCACGTTACACCAATGTAGAAAGTGCGAGTATTTTCTATTAAATCCTTATCGAATTGAGCAATAAAACAAAATATGGATTTTTCGTTGGTTTCCTCCTTGTTCAACCTAAATTCGACAGAAACGATGCTTCCATGGAAATGTTTCCGAAGACCCATGTGACGATAGCTTCTATAAATACCACCATTTACTCTACGTTTAGCATGTTGTTTACAAAATAAACCCATTTAAACGGTCTGCAATATCGGCGATTTTGATGTTATTTAGAATGTTCCAAATAATCTAGTTTTATGAAACTAAGAAACGCATGCAATTATTTTTACGGTAAACGCCAATTTATTTTAAAATGTTAAAATCTTATTCTTTGAGAAAGTCTCTTTAAGAGCAAATATTCTTTCTGGCGAAGTTGCTTCGAATGTCGTCGTAACTTTCCTTTTCTAACGCAGGAAAAAGAGAAAGGGCATACAGTGTATAAAAGTCAATAGTGGTAGAAGTGAAGTTTGCTTTTAATGCAATTTGTGCTTTGAATAAAGAATACCTAACCAAAAAGAGACACACTGCGATCCACCAATAGATTTTCTAAACTTAGATATGAAACCAATCTCACTTTCTATCTTTGTAAGATACAATTTCGTGAAACATTGCAAACCCGTAAGAAACGTTCACTCAATTTTCATCCTTCAATTCTTTTCGCAGTTTTAACAATCATTATCTTCGCACAGACACAGAATTATTTTGAAATGTTTGAAAGGAAAATTCCTTTATACTAAAATAATTTATAAGTTCAATAAATCGCACAATATACCCAAGTGCATCCTGAATTCAAGTGTACTCAATGCGACATCAAGTGATAGACTGTTCTAATTTTTATGTAAACAAATGACGTTTGTATCCCTTTTTACGGTTGCCTCATGGGAAATCGTAAAATGTCCATATGTTCGAAAATTAAACTATCATTCAGTCTCTGTTCACAGGAATAATGTTGCCCAAAGACATTTTCAAATGTATCCTCCATCATCTCGCTTTAAACGTACCTTAGTCCTTCAGTGCTTTCAACGCTTTAATTTATTTAAATCGAAATAACTTAACTGTCCCTAAGAATGTTCTAGAACTGCTAGAGATTGGCTGCTTACTGTCATGTACCCTTAACCTTTATAGTGCTGGAACCAACTTCATGCTAATGCCAACATGTTAGATCGAGGCCAGACGCCAAATAAATCGGCGGCTGGCCTAGGATCAAATCTGTTCGCTGCTCTGATAATCTTTCCTCTACAAAATAAAGCAGACATTGAAAGATTTGGAAAGCAGATATATATATATATATATATTTTAGAAAGTTACCCAGCATTCTAAGGGTTAAATCTGATGCACGCCTTCAAAATAACTCAAGATCACCGCTATTATACCCTTCTTTCAGAAAATCGATGAATTGGTTGACCGACATTTTTGTTGCCATTCAAAACCAACTGCACAGTTGTTCAACCAAACTGGACGTGGATATTCACCGACGGACAATAACGGTAACAATCTACTCTTTCTTACTATGTTTAATTCGGGTTCCCCAGTGTTACCCCACCAGAACCAACAACACCAACAACAACAACAACTTTGTTCAACACCTTGTACGCCAGGCCTTCCCGTGAACCAAGGAACGTACTTTTTTACTTTGATCATCCAAAGGTTAGATTCAATCGACAATAGACTGTCCCAACTTGACAATATTCAATCCCAATTGGGTCTACTGTAGGCCGTATTGATAGTTTCAATTTGAAATTGAAAGCTTTCGATGTGAAGATAAATGAGCTAGAAACAAAAAAGCGGTTGACAGCATATCAGTCGACGAACTGGCTCAAAAGCAGAAAGAAATGGATGCCTTGTGCAAAAAGATGAAAAACTATGATAAGGAGTATCGTTTGAAAGAGAGCAAGTTGATCTCAGAAGTAACGGACCTTAAATGTCGAAGCATGCGGGACAATCTCCTGTTCTTCAATTTGCCCGAGATTAAAGGTGGGGGGAATTGTGAAAACACCGTCCTACAATTCATCGAAAACGAGTTGAAAATCGAGAATGCATGTGCGGATGTGAAATTACATAGGGTGCACAGGAACGTTGCATATAAAAACGATAAAACAAGACCAATGGTAGCCAAATTCGCATACTATCCAGATCGGGAGAAGGTACGAGGGAGTGCGAAACTGCTGAGAGGTACAAACTACGGGATATCAGAGCAATACCCACAAGAGGTAATGAAGGCGCGACGAGAACTTGTACCAATCATGAAGGCGGCACGCAAAAGGGGGCAGGAAGCGTTTCTGAGAGTTGATAAGTTATATATGTTACAGGGAAACTGTGAAATTTCAGCGATTTCACGAAATCCCTGAAAATAATTTTTAAACTTATTTTAAACTTTTTTTTTGTTTCAAACTATTTTGCTTATGAAGAAATTGTTAATTGAATTAAAGATAAGAATAACAATAAGTAAATATAAACAGTTTGATATTTTTAGACATTTTTTTTTCACAAACAAATGACTATTATCAGTGGCTTTATAAATCAAAGTTATTCAATACAAAAATGAATTAAGTTATACAAAGTTTGCTTATAAAACAAGATCAATGCAAAAAAGAATTAAAAGAATACTAATTGTATTTTTTATACAAATGTTCAGTACAAAAATGATTTAGATTAAAACTAATTGTATGCTTAAAGAAATATTTGTATTCTAATAAAACGTGTTCGGTTCAAAACCAGCGTAAGCACCTAATGAAACACACAGGCTCTTAGATGTGATTTTCTCTTAACATGTGTCGGGTCAATGCAATAAGATAGTAAGTGCTAAAGATAACTTAGGCTATTGGCAGACATTTAAAGCTGAACTAACGATTTACATTTTAACACTTATACTTGTTCAGTGCAAAACAGTTGTAAATGCTGAATAAAATATGAAAGCTCTTGCATTCGATTTCCACTAAACCTATAGTCAGGTTAAATGCAAAAAGATTGTAATTGCTAAATAAAACTTAAGCTATTGACAAACATTTTTCGCTAAACTAATGATGAGAATTTTCGATGATACTGAAGTACTTGTCTATGGGGTACAGACAATTCCTAACTAGGACAATAACCCACTAGGACAATAACCCACAGGACAATTACCCACTGGACAATTACCCACCGGACAATACCCCACATTTGTGTCAAATAGGACAATTCCCCACTGGTAAAATGAAATTGTCATAAAACAATTTTTTTTTCAAGAATCTGAATTAAAGAATTATTAAAATATATTTTCATACCATTATCTTCAATTTTCACATGACAGTTTAGTTATATTACAATAGCCAAACAAATAACACATGGTTGAAAAAGGTCAAAAGATTGGTCCATTCACAAATGTTTTTGTAATGAGAATGAGGACTATTCCCCACTTTTAATAAATAATAGTAATAAAATATATCTTTTGATATGTTCATGAATCTTTACTATTGAGGCTCAATCAAAAATCAGTTATCATGGATTTAAGCATACTATTTGTGCATAATGTAAATGTAGAAAAGAATGAATTGCAATTCAGTTATCCTTTCAATAATTATCAACCTATTTATTGATTTAGGCAATTGAAAACAGATTTATTGATAAATTTACATTTTGGTAAGCTTTATAATTTTGGATTTGGATTGAATAAACAATTGCTTTGCTCAACACAGTTGATCATCCTTAAGCTACACCTTGCTAACGAGGTCTTAAATTGATATTTGATATATCAATAATGTACATGTTTTTCAGTCTGTGTTGGATTTTCACATATTATTTCTTCATTTCTTATTATTTTAAAATTGTTTTATCATCCCTATGCTTCCTTACATTTTATTCCATTAGACCCCACAATCCATCTACTTGAAATATGTAGGCAGTAAATCAATATCATAAAAATACAAAGAGTCTTTTAATTAGAATCTTCAATATATGCAAAGTAAAGTATTTCATAGAAGGTTAAAATTTTTAATCAACAGTACAATTAATTGGTCATTGAAATTAACTTGACTTTTGCAATACTACTGATAATGAATTGTTACATGCATTCTGTACAATTCTTTTATCAGTATATATTTTTGCAGACAAAAGAGGAACACTACTTCAAATCTCTATTTCAATAATTTTCCACTCTTATTTTCATTGTTGATTATTACAGATAACGTAAATAACGCAAAATCTATGTTATAAATAAAAATACATAATTTATTTGAATATATGTTTTATATCAAATAGTGGGTAATTGTCCCAGTGGGCAATTGTCCTAGTGGGTAATCGTCCTAGTGGGGAATTGTCCTTTGGGTAATTGTCCTAGTGGGGAATCGTCCTAGTGGGGAATTGTCCTACACCCCTTGTCTATAGGGATAAGATACTTTGGAGTTTTGTCTTATTTTTCAATCAATTTAGCCATAAACTGACTCTCTATGGTTGACGGTAACACCTTCACTATTTTGTAAGCTATAAACATGTTATTTGATGTTTAATGCTGAATAAAATTATGTTATGTTACTCAAAGAATAATAAGCTAATGATTTCAAAACAGAAGGGGCTGCTAAGCTAGGATAGGAAAACGCAGTGTGAAAGCAGTTGAGTAGATATTTTAGTTGGCATATTACACAATACACTGCCCATCTACCCCTTTCATGTATCAACTATCTATGACAACTGCAAGTCTGAATAAACACATCTGGGGATAATTTGACAGGTAAGTGTCCCCTGCTTATAACCAACCCCCTGTCATATCTCCCAGACAGAACAGTATACTAACCCTTTTATATAGCAAAGTTATTATTTACTGTCGGCTGCTGTAAATTCACGAAGTAGGAGGAGAGGGTTATCAATGAATAAACCACTTCAAGTTGCTTATATATTACACCAATAATTTCAAATTAGGTAAACTAAATAACTATTGTAATAAATTAAATTGAGGGCTTGGTTCAAAACTATTGTATGTCCTTCATAAAGGACTTACAATATGTTTGCCACTAGTCATCGAAATATAATTTTAATAGATACATGATAAGAGTTTGAATGGATAATTTCAGGATTTCATTAATGTATAAAATAAAACTTGTCAAATAATCGTATTAAGTATCTACATCAAAAGCGATGATGATCAACTTGTGACCGACTTGTACTTATACATGTCTTCATGCAATTTAGGATATTTTAAAGAGTAGATAACAACCTGTACGTGAAAAAAGATAAGAACAACAGTGAGAGTGGATTACGGTGCCATTCGTGGAACATTGAAGGTCTTACGTCAGAAAAGTAAGCAGACTATAGTTTTCTACATTTTATTTCCCAGTATGATATAATTTGTCTAAGTGAAACATGGACACACAGACAATCAAACATTGATATAAAAGGGTATTCCCAGCCGGTTCATTCCTACCGTAAGTTCAAGCATCGACGAGCAAAGAGATTCAGCGGAGGTCTTATAGCATATAGCATATATAAAAGACAATATTCAAAAGGGTGTCAAAATAGTTAAAAATGATATTGATTGCTTAGTCTGGTTGAAATTAGATCATGCCTATTTTCATTTTGACGATAATGTGTATATTGCAGCGCTATATATTGCACCAGAGGGTTCAACCTCGCATGATTTATATGAGTCGGATTTATTTCAGGTCATAGCAGTAAGGGTAACGTTTATATAACAGGAGATACAAACAGTCGTGTCGGAAGAAATTGTGATTTTATTGAGAATGATACCAGGATCACGAATAGGCATAGAATGATAGTGAGCTTGATATTGAGGGAGAATTGTCCGTGCTTAGTTTGCCCCCAAGGCGCACTACCATTGACTTGGGGACAAACAGGTTTGGGGGATACTTGCTCGATATCTGTAAGTCTACAGAATTGAGAATTGTTAATGGTCGCTTTTCCAATGACAAAAACTTTGGTAAACTTACGTGCGTTACGCACAATGGCACAAGCATTGTTGTTTATTTATTAACAAAATTCGTTAATTTTTATCATCTTCAGGAATTTACAGTACAAGATTTTAATGAGTTTTCAAATCATGCGCCACTGTTTTTCTCTTTTAAGATAACATCACACACTCATAAAACAGCTCACAAGGACACGATGTTATATAGGTGGAGTGATGAATATCGTGAACAGTTTTTACATGACGTGATAAGCGGTATTGGCACGATCGAGAGCAATTTTTACTCGAGGAAATACAAAAGGACAGTGATCCCGATTTACTTGTTTCAAAAGTCATTGACTTTTTCAATACTTGTGGAAGTAAATACTTTCGAAAGATTAAACATAATTCTAAGGTAGATTTTTCAAACAATCGAAGAAATGATTAACCATGGTTCGATGCTAGTTGCAAAAGGAAACGAGACGAAATGCGTTTGGCTTTAAAATGTTTTAACAGAGAAATATCGGAAAATGCTCGTCACCGGATGTTTTTTACAAGGAAGGACTTTAAATATCATTGTTGAAAAAGAAAAACACAGTACAATTTGGGAAATGAATGAAACAAGAAGAAAAAACCTAGAGAATTTTGGAAATTATTTAAAACTAAAAGAAATTCAAATAATGCAGAAAACATTTCACTCGAGCATTTTCACGAGTATTTTAAAACCATTTCGTCTGTGAACGATATTCCAATTAGTGAGGAAATTTTAGATTATGTAAACAATTTTAAACCCCCAGATGGTAGTTCTACCTTTATCGAGCTATAGGATCAGCCTATCACACAGAGTGAGATACAAAAAGCATGTTAACAATTGGGGAACAATAAATCATGCTCTTTAGACAATATATTATATGAGTATTCGAAAGAAAGCGAATAACACACTGGTAGAGCATTTGAGTTATTGTTTAATCATATTTTAATGTCTGGGGTATTTTCTAAAAGCTGGCCAACCGGACTTATTGCACCGATACATAAAAAGGGCGATTCATCCGACCCTTCTAATTACAGGGGTATCTCGCTTGTTAGTTGTTTTGCAAAATTTGTTACAGGTATTTTAAATAATAGGTTGAAAGATTGGGCCGAGAAAACATATGCTCTAACAGACGCTCAATTTGGTTTTAAACCTGGTTACAGTACAGCAGATGCAGTCTTTATATTGAATTCTCTAATTGATAGACAGTTTGACAGCAAGAAAACATTATTTGTTTGTTTTATCGATTTTCGTAAAGCTTGTGATCTGATTGACAGGAGCGCTCTTTGGTTTAAGTTGTAGAAACCGGGTATCGATGGACAGGTCTTAAAACTACTCAGGTCGATGTACTCAGAGGTAAAAATGTGTGTTAAGCATATGGGCTCATTCATATCGACCTGGGGCTTTTGCAAGGGGAGATAACTTCACCTTTGATGTTTTCACTTTTTATAAATGACCTAGAGCTACAATTGCAGAATAATGTTTTTTCTGGTATCACTCTTGAACAATTGAGTATTTATTTGTTAATGTTTGCTGATGACGCAGTGTTGCTAGCAGATTCAGCGGCCAATTTGCAAAAATCTTTAGATAACTTACATGAATATTGTCTCAAATGGAATTTATCTATAAACACTGGTAAAACTAAAATGTCGTATTTTGTAAAGGGGGACAACTTGGAGGCGAGTGCAAATGGTTCATTAATGGAGAGGAAATAGAAATTGTCAGTCAATTAAATTAACTTGGTGTCGTCTTCTCCAGTGGTGGGTCATTTGTGCACGCCACCAAAACACTAGCTGGAAAGGGTTTACGAGCAATGGGCTCCCTTCTCAACATTACTAGAGATATGGAAATACCAATAAATATTATGTTTAACCTGTTTGATACATATGTAGCATCTATCCTTAACTATAATTGTGAATCATGGAGTTTTAATATGGCTGAAAATATTGAACGCATTCACCGAAAGTTTTGTAAATGGATGTTGAATGTCAAAATTTGCTCAGAATTAGGAAGATTCCCACTTTTTATCGCAAGACAAATCAAAATTGTTAAATATTGGCTTAAGCTACACAGCGTTAAATCTTCTAACTGTATTCTTTCAGGAATAGTTGAGTTTCAACGTAAACAAATTGATACAAACTAAAATATTAAAAATTGGTCCAATAAAGTGAACGCTCTTTTGCAATCGTCTGGATTTGCAGAAATTTGGTTATTTCCGGAATCAGTTTCAATAAATGTATTCATACCATTACTGACAAATAGATCAAGGGATTTATATATCGCTCAGTGGCAAACAGGTATTGAACAATACTCTTCTTTGAGCCTATATAGAATTTTTAAAAAAGATTTTTCAATGGCAAAGTACCTCGATATTATAGGGAAAAGGTCAATAAGAAACAAAATCGCGAAGTTAAGGCTATCTTCACATAATCTAATGATAAAAAGTGGTCGTCACAGAGGAATAGAAAGAAGTAATAGAAAATGTGAATTATGTAATTTGAATGACATTGAAGATGAATATCATTTTGTTATAATGTGTCCTTATTTTAAGAGAATACGAGATAATTATATTGATACCAGATACTTAGAACGACCAAATATTTTTAAATTTGCTGATCTACTCAACTCTTCTGATAAACAAACTCTGTTTAACCTTGGACTTTTTTTGCAAAAATGCTTTCCAAGAAAGAAACACATTCATGTCTAGACAGAATAGTTAGTTTTATTTATTACTTGGATGTAAGGTCTTTTTCATCCTCACTCATTCGAATATGTTCTAATCCTTTTATCCATCTCAAATATATTCTAATTTGTATGTGATTTACTTCATATTTATATTGTTTATTTATGTTCATGCATGTTATTGTAAACGTGTTTGAACTATGGGCCTATGTGCCTATGTGCCTAAGTTCTAATAAAATTATGTTATGTTATGTTTTGTTATATTATATGTAAAGAACCTTGTATAGCTTGCATAAACATCACAGCTTGAGGTGTGGATCATTGCTATATTTACTAAAGATACATTCTTCATTAAACTTTATATTTTTTGGTTTTTAACACATTCAACCTCTTTGAAAATGATAACTTATAATTTATGCAATCCCTTCATCAGGAGTTGTGGTTCATTTTTATGATCACAGAAATGAAATATATTTTGATCCTTTAATAGTCGACTAAATGTTCAAATTGATCAATAGTGATCAAACAGGTTTTATTAAAGGTAGATACATTGGAGAAAATACACGATTAATTCATGATATTATGCAATATACAGAAGAAAAGGATATTCCTGGATTACTTTTATTAATCGACTTTGAAAAAGCTTTTGATTCATTATCAAGGTCTTTTATTGAGAACACTTTAAAATTATTTAATTTTGGCCCAGATATACAGAAATGGTTTAACATTTTTAACAAAACTTCAACTTCAGCAATTATGCAGGCTGGTTATCTGTCTGACTTCTTCTCAATCAGAAGGGGTTGCAAGCAAGGGGATCCGCTTTCAAGTTATATTTTTATAATGTGTGCTGAAGTTCTATCTTTAAAAATCAAAAATAATAACAACATTAAAGGTATTAAGATAAATTCTACTGAGCATAAACTTTCCCATTTCGCAGATGACACAACAGTAATTCTAGATGGCTCTGATACTTCTCTGAATGAAACACTAGACACTTTAACAAACTTTTCTCAAATGTCAGGTTTAAACGTAAATTTTGATAAAACAGAAATTGTATGGATTGGGAAAAACAAATATAGCACAAATAGTATAAAGACAAAGTGGAAACTAAAATGGAATATAGATAGGTTTACCATGTTGGGTATTAAATTCAATGTGGATCTAAACAAGATGATTGAATCTAATTTCGAGGATAAATTTAAAAAGATGGAAACTGTTCTAAAACAATGGAAAAGAAGACAACTAACTCCTATAGGAAAAATAGTTGTGATTTAAACATTAATTATTTCTCTATTTAATCATCTATTTATATCTTTACCAAATCCTCCCGCTTCTATGATACATAAAATGAATAAACTTTTATACGAATATATTTGGCATGGAACAAATAAAGTAAAAAGTAATGTTTTAGTTAAAGAGTTTTCAGGTGGAGGTTTGAAAATGATTAATTTGAGTGCTTATATTCAAGCTCTAAAGTGAACATGGATACGGCGAATTTTCAATTATGATGGTAAATGGTTTGATATCTTAAAATGTCTGATCAATGTTAATAAATTAGTGAATTGCGGCGAAGCATACATTGATCAATTGTGCACTCACATGGAAAATGAATTTTGGAAAAATGTTTTCGAATCTACAAGGGCATATCTCACTAAACAAGAAAAGTGTGTTACAAATTTTAACCAATATCCTATTTTTTACTATAAAGATGTTCAAATAGATTCAAAAACATTGTTTTATAAAGATTTCTTCGATGTTGGAGTTTTGTTTATTGGTGATCTATTTAACGCACGTGGGAATTTTATTTCTCATGAGGAGTTTAAAACTAAATACAGTTTAAATTGCAACATTTTAACATTTTTAGGCATGTATAAATCAATAATGAAAGCTGTTGAAAATCTGAATTGTTTGATTGTGACTCCAGTCCAAAGACCTTTCATTCCTCCTTTGTATAGAAATATTTTAAGATACAAAAGAGGAGCAAAGAACATGTATACGATATCAAACCAGAACAAATACCAACCATCATCTATAGCACAATGGACATCCAAGCTAAACATACATTACTGAGAAAAAGAATGGCAAAAGTTTTTTTATTACCTTTTAAATTAACAACTGATGTCAAGTTTCACTGGTTTCAATTCAGAATAAACCACCGAATCATTGGTACAAATGATCTTCTTTATAAAATGAAAATTAAAAACAACCCAATGTGTACTTTTTGCAAAAAAGAAACAGAAACCATTAGTCACTTATTTTGGAACTGTGCTTTTACTAGAAATATAATTCAATCAATTTTTTCAAATATACAAGAGATACAGGTTAACAAAGAAATCTTTATTTTAGGCCACATAGACACAAAAAACACACCATTAAACAAAATTATGACTTTTACTGAATTTTACATTTATCAATCTAAAATGAAGGAAATAAAACCCAGTTTTGTTGGAGCTAAAGAATACATAACGTACCGTTATAATTTGTGTGAAAATGCAACTCAAATTGATTGGGATGGCATAATGCTGTGTGTCAAAAATACTAGATGATTTTAAAGATTACCTTTTTTTAACACCCCCACCCCCCCCTATGACCTTTGCACTTCAAATATATTCATGCTGCATTTTGTACTATCAGTTTCTTTTATATTGTTCAAGAAAATGGCAAATTAGTTATATCGTGAGATTGAATATATCCTTTTCTTCTATTTTTTTTTACAATATAATGTCACAATGATTTTGACTATGTAACTTTACAATAACACATATTCTATACTATCTCTTTTTTCTTAACTTTAATTTCTTTTTGCCTTCTTTTCTTACTTCTTGGTTTCTTGTCACTTTATTTCTTATTTCCTTTGTTAACATGTTCTTTATTGATACTTTTGTATTAACCATTACACTTTTGTTTAAAAAGGAAATAAAGCTTTAAAAAAAAAAAAAAAAAAAAAAAATGTTTAAATGTGTAAAAGGTTAAGAAACGCGTCATTGACTTTGACAATTTTAAACAGGAATCCCTTTGTACTCATAAGGATATTAGTTGTATAGATTGTGCGGACCCGATGTTGGTAAAGAATGGTATAACTCTTTACGATTGACGCCTATATGAATCCACGAAAAGGGAATCAGAAAGGAATGGGGTTCGGAGGTTCAGGCATGGTAAGGTAGAAAAGGATATTGAGTTAATCACAATAGTTTCAGTTGTGAATACTATGTCAAATCGTCACTTTTACTTCATGCAAAACATTACTTATCAATCAGATTTCACATCTTAAAAAGAAGAAATATAAATCAAGTTACAAACTAGAATAAGGAGAAGACCAATCGCTTATGTTGTTATAATTAACTTGTGGCCAAATCCAATTGCAATTTTAGTTTTCTTTTCTTTTCACATCTTGTTTAAATAAATGTATATCTGCTATTGTAAATATATCATGCCCATCTTGTAGAATGAATAAATCATCATTTAGTTATGAATCCAAACCCTCCAACCATATGGGATTTTTAGACTGCTCCAAACTTAAGCCAACAACAGACGACAACAAAATAGCATGCGCGAAATGCTTTTTCGCTATGACATTGAATATAAGCCGTGTTCTGGTTGTTAGAGTACAGGACTTTAACCCTTTACCAAATGTCAAATATTCGACTGTCCCAAATTGAAAGAGCTTGCAGACAACATTTCAAAAAGTGATGAAATTTAAAAAATAATACTTCGATATGACAGAAAACGTAGGAAAGGACAAATCGCTCTTTACGAGCGATTTCTCCTTTTCTCACGATATTTTTTCCAGTCGTCAACAACGAACTGGTCAAATGTCGTTATGTTTGGTAATGGGGTCAAACCACATGGCCCTTCACTGCATGGGTTCAAATCTCGGCCAGGGATAAGAATTTTCTTGAGATGTAGTCTCCCCACTGACTAACAGAATGCCAATGGTTTCACCAGCTTGACCAGCCCTCGTGGGCAGTTGAGTTTGGGGTCTTCCTCCATCATTAGGAGTTGGATATCGCAACATAACATAAATAATGGTGACACGATGTAAAACCCGAATAAATATATGGACAAAGTTATGTCTACATGAATCCATTCCCTCATATTGGATTTTGCGACTGGTCCAAATTCAATGCAACAGCAGTCGACAACAGAATAGTATCCGCAAATTGAATTTTCTCTGTGGCATTGCAAAACAATAATTGTGATTATGAGGAATTTATCCTTTCCTCACAATTCTCTCTAAAGTGTCCATCAGCAGATGAGATGAAATGAAGTATGATGGAATAAAAAGTAGAAATGCGCATGTCCATTATGGTTGCGTACGTATTCTTTCCAAACATTACCAAGCTTAAACCCTGATAAAACATAAAATCTGCTTAAAAGTAACATAATGAATTATCACAAAGCAATTACAAAACGATTACCTTAAAACTGTTTGCTTTGAGAAGACCATCCATCCACAGGCAAATCCAACCAACAACACAAACCCAAACTTAACGCAAGAGATCTTTCTAGTTTGCTCCATTGTTCCTTTATCTGTCCATATCACTCTAATGGCGTACACATGCACGTTATTTTGCTGTAATTTCATTGGGTATTAAGCTCTTGGCACATACGTCACATTCATGTGCTATAGACCTGTACCCCGACAATCTAAACTCACCGGGATTTTTCAATGATAATGATAAAATGAATCAGATCACGGAAATACCCGAGTAGTTACAATTGGTGTCCCCCATTTCCTTGCCATGAATATTTGCACTGACGAACTTGATTTGCTTTCTAATACGACCAATATATATGAAAATTCGGGCTCATAAAACCAAAAATAGAGAGTTCTCTTGATAAGATATTTCCTCATTTAGTTCCAGAACAACTCACTGATGTGATTATATGTATTGCTTTGAAGGCGCCTCATACCAACAAATTTTAGATAGGCCTACAATGAATGGGTTAGAATGCAAACATGAACAAACAAGGTGCTCGTAAACCTTGAACAACAATTGCTTTCTGGCATGATTATGTTATCGGTTGCCCCCACAAAGGATGGGGTAACCGTAATACCCAAGACATGGTAAGGACTACTAAACAATACTGCCGGACTTGTTTAACCCATTACCAAACAATAACGACATTTAACCACTTTGTTGCAGACGGCTCTGGAAAACACTGTGGGAAAAGGAGAAATTGCTCTTAAAGAGAAATTCTTTCCTTTTCCCTCAAGGTTTTCTACCCTATCAGAAGATTTTTTTTTTCAAATTTCACCACGTTTTGAAATGTCGTCTGCAAATTGTCGAAAATTTGGTGTTTGGGCAAGGGTTAAAGCGACTTCAGTATAAAGGAAGGAATCGCGATGTATAAGACAACCACCGGTATAGCACAGGTGCCTGCCATTAACCCTTGGAATGCTTGGTAATTTTCTAAAAATAGATTTTTGTGTCGTCTTCTTTCAAAAACCTTAAAAATCTGCTTAATTTTGATGAGGAAACATTCTCAGAGTAGCCAACAGGTTAGAGCACAGACCAGCCGTCAATTGACTTGGCGGCTGGTCTGGATCTAACCTGTTAGCATAAGCATGAAATCGGTTCAAGTACACTTAAAGGGTTAAGAATAAGGCAGATTAGAGGGATTTTTTCCTTTACAACAGTGTATTATATAGTCAGAGATACGTGTTTATGCTATAATGTGTTCATATCCTAAACAAGCTGATAAAGAATTCATATGTGCTTTGGTCATAGAATAAATTGAAAAATTATTCATGAAAATCATTTCAAAGGCATTTACCGAGACACTTGACCAAATTTTGTTTGACATTGAGTTCTTATCTACAAAATCAATTTCCCCAAAATTGTCCACTTGTCGTATCTATTACCTACCCTTAACATTTATGTTTCATGTTACAAGCTACAAGAATGAAGTCCAAAACCATGAAGGTTTCTTCTAATTTGAAAATTGGTTTTAAAGTGGCATTTGTACTATGAATCTTATATGGATAAATTTAATTGATTTTCACAATACATCTACCTAGCCAGGGTAGGAATACCTTAACCAATTACCAAACAATAACGACATTTGACCAATTTGTTGCAGACGACTCTGGAAAACATTGTTGGAAAAAGAAAAACTGCTCTTAACGAGCAATTTGTCCTTTTCCCACAATGTTTTCTGCCCTTTTGGTTTACATATCCTTTCAATTTTGAACAATAACAGCTCAGTCTATTATTTCCATCACATATAGACGGCCATAAACATTAATTCTGGTTCCTCTTCGTACGCTTTAAGATTACCCATAATTTGTGCCCGAGTAAATAAATTTTACTGCGCTTCCACATTGATATATGTGAGGAACGAACGATAACCCTGCGAAAGGGATTGGATTATTCACCATAACGCAGTGGTAGGGGAGGGAACTCCAGACCAATTATTTTTGTGAAGATGCCAATGTGTGGACTAATTAACACAACATGGGAAAGGAAATTCATTAAATTAATTATGCACCCTAAAGATGTTCTCTAAAGGTAGAATACTTATAATCCGCCATTATAAAACTCATTCTGTCGACAGTTTACTTCGGCCAATCTCGGTAAACACCGGTCTAGGCCGGAACTATTCGGAATAATACGTAAACTTCCATCCCCGACCGATGTATACCGAAAATGACCGAAGTATACCGACGACCGAATGAGTTTCAGAATGGCGAATAATGGATATCCTAAATTAACTTTAAAAGAGTATGAGATAACACGTGTGCTAGCGGAAATCCAGAGAAAAACTGCAGTAGGAGATTTCGAAATGACTTACATCCTGCATTGATATAGTCTCAGATTAGATATTTATTTAGATGCAGTCACTTGTGAATATATGTTTATCTACTTTTCATTTCAATGGGAAGGGACTGTGTCATATCTATCCCGATAGTAAGAGTCGAGAATGTTCGTTTTAATCATCATACATCCCCTCAGTCTTCAGCGTTTGTCTATCCGGACACTGGCCCAGCAATGGGACTGGTATCAAAATAATTAAAGTCGAGAATAATCGTTTTTTATCATGCAAATTCCCCTTAGTTCGAAGTGTTTGTCTATCCGGGTACTGGTCCAGCATGGGGACTGTTTCATTTTATCAAAATAGTTAAAGCCAAGAATGGTCATTTTTATCATGCGATCATCCTCGGTCTTCTGTGTTCGGTGTTTGTCTATCCGGATACTGGATCAGTATGGGAACTGTTTCACTGTTATCTCAATAATTAAAGCCGAGAATAGTCATTTTTATCATGCGATGCTTCCTTGGTTTTCGGCGTTTGTCTATCCGGGTACTGGTTCATTATGGGGACTGTTTCACTGTTATCATAAGAATTAAAGCCGAGAATGGTACTTTTAATAATGCAATGCTTCCTCGGTCTTTGTCTATCCGGATACTGGTTAAGAATGGGGACTGTTTCACTGTTATCAAAATAATTAAAGTCGAGAACAATCGTTTTATCATGCAAATTCCCCTCAGTTCGAAGTGTTTGTCTATCTGGGTACTGGTCCAGCATTGGGACTGTTTCACTTTTATGAAAATAATTAAAGCCGAGAGTGGTCATTTCTATCAAGCAATCATCCTCGGTCTTCGGTGTTCGGTCTTTGTCTATCCGGATACTGGATCAGTATGGGGACTATTTCACTGTTATCTCAATGATTGAATCCGAGAATGGTCATTTTGATCAAGCGATGCTTCCTCGGTCTTCGGTGTTTGTCTATCCGGGTACTGGTTCAGTATGGGGACTGATTCACTTTTATCAAAATAATCAAAGCTGAGGGTGGTCCTTTTAATCATGAGATGCTTCCTCTGTCATCAGAATTTGTTTATCCGGGTACTGGTGTAGTATGGAGACTGTTTCACTTTTATCAAAATAATTTAAGCCGAGGATGGTCCTTTTAATCATGCGATGCTTCCTCGGTCTCCGGTTTTTGTCTATCCGGGTACTGTAGTATGGAGACTGTTTCACTTTTATCAAAGTAATTAAAGCCGAGAATGGTACATTTTATAATGCGATGCTTCCTCGGTCTTCTGTGTTTGTCTATCCGGGTTCTGGTTCAGTATGTGGACTGTTTCACTATTATCCATATAATTAAAGTCGAGAATGGTCCTTTTTATCATGCAATGCTTCCTCGGTCTTCGGTGTTTGTCTATCCGGGTACTGGTTCAGTATGGGGACTGTTTCACTTTTATCTTCTATGGAGTCTATCTTCGTGTATCCCCGCGGATTTGGTTCCCGTTCCGTGTACCCGGATAGATGTGCCACAATCCCTGCACCAAATGCATCTCCAAGCACGTTAATGGCTGTTCGAAAACGATCACTGTAATAGTAATGGTAAATATGGAGATTCTTTTTTAATAAGGTTTTTCGTTATGGTGTTTTCTTTCTTTTCGATTTATTGTTAATTACACAACTATTTATTAATAACAAATACTTTGACATAGTTTGTATTAAAGAAACGAAAAAAAATTTGAACGTGTATGCATATATCTTCTATATTCAATCATGTTTAAGAGACTTTAATAAACAGAAACAGTATCCTTGTCTATAGTTTTGGATGTATTTCTTATAGTCTCTAGCATCATCTTCCTGAATTCGATCAACATTTTCAAGACCATTTTTTAACGAGCATACTTGTTGTTTCTGTTGATCCTATAGCAATATTGAATAATGATTTTAAAACAGCAAAAACTGGATGGTTTGTTACAAGACAACAATGAGTCCTTCACATTTCTGAAGGTGTCACTATTTTCTTACAATGCACCCTGAAATAATATGCATGTCAAACAATTTCGAGTAATCTTTAATGTAATCTGATTGGTTACTTACAGCAGCCAATCAACGGCCAGCACGAGTGCTACGTCATCCGTTGGGAATCCCACCGCGGAGAGTACTATCACCATGGTTACCAGTCCGGCTTGCGGGACACCGGCAGCTCCAATAGCAGCAGTGGTGGCTGTAATACTGAAATGTCGACACGATCTCTTGAAGTTTTAATTTAATACGAAACCGTGACTGACCCAAATAGAATGATCCACAAAACGGAGAAAATGAAAAGGAAGATACAAAACTTGGAAACAGAGGTGTAAATAAGACAAGGGACCTCCATGTTCTTGTTGGTTAAATTTGTTTGATCAGAATAGTAAGGACATTTTCTAAAACATCTGATGTTACAGACATTAAATATAATTGCCACAATACTTCAATTACTATAAAACGTGCCATTATATTAAAGGTACTTGTTCACAGATGTGAGGATATTTGGAAATTACAATTTGAATTCGTTAAGATAGTAAATCAGCTTTACAAATATATGACACCACTGAGGAAAAATCATAGGAGCAAAATTATATCGTTTGTTATTCTTTAAAGTGTATATTCAGAGTGAAATAACATAAATCTTAATCCAAAAGCCTGACATTGCTTTTGAAATCTACCACATAAATATTGTACATAGCTAAATGAATTGATGTTTTCTAAAACAAGCATGCTTTTAAAAGCTTCTTTTACTTTTTATTGTATATCAAACAAAAATACAAAAACTAAATACATTAAATACAAAAACTGTTTCAACCACATTTCATATTGATTTACAAATCTTGTCATGTGTGAACAAGTACTTTTAGTGTTTTTAACTTGATATTACGTGATCTCTCTTTTTGTAAGATATCTCGGTGACGACAGTTCAGGGTTCAATGCAAGACTATAGTAAGTGCTTCATAAACATGAAGCACTTACTATATTATTGCATTGAACCCTCGAGTTGTGTTTTTATTGGTGTCGTCCTCTCGGTAAATACGCATAATGCCTATGATTCTACATCCCTTACGGGTACATGAGGTAAATATTGGGGGTATTCCTCTACAAATCTGAACACAGAATTGCGCTACAACTTATCTATTGTTGAGAAGATGATAAACCTAGTAATAGAAATCTAAACATTATCTCGGTATGTATTAATACAATACAGTACTAACCCTTGGAAAGCTTAAAATATATTTAAAGGTTGCAGCAGTGTCATATGATATTAGACCCTTAGAGTGCTGGGTAATTTTCAAAAATACATCTTTGTGTCGTCTTCTTTCAGAAACCTTATCTATCTGCTTGATTTTGTTGAGGAAAGATACCCAGAGTAGCAAACGTTAAATCACAGGCCAGACGCCAATTTACCTGGTAGCCTGGAGTCCTGGCCCATGCATACCCACCCGTATTAAGTAATTCGGGGTATACGGACAGGCCAGGCCCCAGGCTGATTTACTTGGCGGCTGGTCTGGACTAAACCTTTCTGCATAAGCATGAAGTCGGTTCCAGCACAATAAGGGTAAACAAAGTCGGACGATTTGCTTTTCATTATATTTCCTCGTCCAGACGATATCTATCATGTTCAAATATAATATTCTATTCAAACAAGACGTCAATTTATCAATACCTTAAACAAATATTATGCGTTGATACAAAATACAACTCGACAACGTATGCAATAGAAAAAAATACAAAGGGAAAAAGTTCAGAAAAGCAAAATTGTATGTAGTTTAAACTTCAAAATAAACGGATAGCAGTTGTTAACTTGTTACATACCCTAAGTTACAATAACGTTTATATTCTGAAATGAGGAGGGGTTTTGCATTTAAATGCAATATTTTGCCAAACCGGTTAAAGTGAATTCGCATTATTTTAGACAAGCTTGAAGTTGCAAAGTAGTCTACTTCCAAAATCTTTCAGACGCTTGTGCACTTATTAAAAAAGCTTGAACTCAAATAGTTGTTGTTACATATTCCCGTATGCATCAAGATACTTTAGTTTGACATAAATGCTATGTGAATCAATATTCTTAACTTATCGTTAATACTTTTTTGTGTTTCAATCTCAAACCCCAACATCTTACGATAATTGATAATTTCTATATTTCGTTATCGTCGCACGTTTTTGCTTTCAATTTGAAAACAATTTATAAATGTTCCTATTAGTACGGGAGCTTTTCAGGGACATGTTGTCTTGTGTCTTGTGAGCCATGTACTTACTTTTTATGAGGCTTTTCTAACGACTAATGTTTTAGGCTTTATGTGGGAATAGGTAAGTGTTAATTATTTTTGCGGTGCTGTGTAGATACCATTGAGACAAACAGAGAAATTGCTGAGCAATATCTCCTTTTGTCACAATGGATTCTTAAATATTTGATCTTTTTATATGAGTATTATATCGCGTCAACATTATTTCAGTAATATTGCGATATCCGCCTCTTAATGGTAGAGGAAGACTCCGTACTCAACTGCCCATAACGGCTGGTCAAGGCGGGTAGAACCATCGGCGTTCTGTAAGTCAGTCAGTAGACTCTTAAATCTTGAATACCGAAAAGGTATCGAGACGAGTCCATATAAAGAGATGCATACAATTATGAAAACACCCAAACCTGATGGTAATGATGCGTCCAATGTCCATTTCAAACCCCCTCATCTGACCGATAAAGATGACCGCCACGGCTTCATAGAGGGCCGTACCGTCCATATTGATTGTGGCGCCAACTGGTGTCACGAATTTGGTCACCCTCGGATCGACGCCATTGTTTTCCTCCAAACATCGCATCGTCACTGGGAGGGTGGCGGAACTGACAAATATCGACAGGAAAGGAACAAATGAAAAACATTGCATATCAATCTGAATTCGAATGTAAATTGTATGGGCGACAGTGGTGTGGATGTAGAGTGCTGGCGTCTCGTTTGAACCCCCGTTATGCGAGGTGAAAATATCTGGGAATAACACACAAACGGGCGCGAGTAGGCTAGTTGTTTAGTATCAAGGAGGCAGTCACCGAGAGTGATTTGAGCAACCTTTAGAAGGAATTCCTGTTCCAGTCTAGAGTTCGTGTATCAAATTAGAACCGTCATATAACTTAAAACTGTTGACATGTTATTAAACCCCAATAAAAGAATACAAGTCTATAAAGAACATTTATTGAAGCTGTTACAAGAACTGTACCATGAATGAAAATTTGAAACATATTAAGACATATTAAGCAAATGGTAAATTGTATGTAAATACTGCGCCAGATCGGAACGTCAGATTTGTATGGGAACCTTGTGCTACCAAATGGCTAATATCATAACTGGAAGGTCCTAGTTTCGATCTCAGAACGGTGCATGGAATTGTTATATAACTGAAAACCTGTTGATACTGCTTTAGACTCATTTAAAGAATACTACGCGCCAAGAAGCCATAATCGGTTACCTTGAAGCCGTTGCTAGGGCCGTCACGATTGCCTCAAGAACTCCATATAAAAAGCGTAACGGATTTTTCCGAACGACAATGAAATAAATGAGCGGCAAGGAAACAAATCCATGGACGATGAGCCCCGCTAGGACAGTCAACACATAGTAAAGTAGCTGCTCAAACTGTTTTTCAGGATCGTCCATTTCAACGACCTTCGCGGCTATCAGACACATTATTCCTATCGGCGAATACCTGTGTGGGAGAAAGAACTCATGAAAACGTTTGTTGGCAAACCTACATGTAATGGATCGCAATCTCATTGGGGCGCATGATCACTGAGTTAGTTGATTCATCTGAAAATAATGCGAACACATCTAAAGATAACACGAGTGCGTATTGGTCCGAGGTACATGTTGAACCATTTGACGAGTATCAACGTTATTTAGATTTGGTTCAAGTACTATGTTTGGCTCTGTGCTATTTTCGAGAAATTTGCACTTCTCCGTTTATGCAAGTGCCATCAAATGAGTTGGTGGTATAAACTTGAAAAGAAGTATGAAGAATCCGTTCCATTAATGTCCAATCACATATAATTAGGCGGTACTAACTTGTTAAAACTAACTTATATCAACACATGAAAACAATCCAAATCGGTGAAGGATGTAGCCAAATCTAACAATAGACTGTATGCTTTTTTGTATAAAACAAGTTAAAATAAGAAAATATCAAAACGATTGAAAACTGCGTATTGATTCCAACCGGGTGGCCAAGTGGTAAATGGGATGGACCTGTTACCCGGGGGTTCCCTGGTTCTGTGCTACTTATATTGTGGAAGGGACCTTGGCAAGACACTTCAAAGCCATTGCATTGTACTGGCGAATCCCAAAGAAGGCCGCATTATTACTTAAATAATGTTGACACAGCGTTTGACTGTATTCTAAAATGATTAAGACTTCTATTCTTGTTATGTTGGCAGCGTTTTACGCCGTACTTGAATATGGTGGCTTTCATCATAGTTTCTAACAATTCCTCACAATGATCTCCCTTTATGGGATTGATCACTGCTACCACAAATGTCAAATGGCCATCGGCTTGGAAACGAAAATGGCGTTTAAAGATAATGACGACACTAAAAAAAACATCCGTTTGTGCTTTATTGCAAACACAACGAAAAGGATATTTTTTCGATTAACTGAATCGATGTAGCAAAGGGAGATTATTGTGAATAGTGTATGTTTTTATTCCCATACCAGATCACTAATTTCACGAGCATCATTGTCGCCTCACATACGGCGTCGAAGAACTGCACGAGTATCCGCCCCTTTTCCCCGAGTCGACCAATCACAACTCCGAAAAATATGGAGAACACAACAATACCCAGCACGTTCATTCCTTCGACCTTGGTAACTACGGGGTCGTAGGTCACCGTGTCTGTAACAACAACTCTCTTTCATTCATATAATGTAGTCAAACGTGTGTTAAGAGGCCAGCCTATGAAACTGATAAAATTGGCTGTTTAAGACAGGTTGACTGCTTAACACAAATTGATGTACACTATAAATCCAACCATGGGACTTTCTGAAGGGGTTGTTTAAGGCAGGTTAAAAGTGCGGTTGCTTAACACAAGTTGGACTGTATATTCATGCACATGCTCACAGACAAACATACACAACTATAGTTTCTTTACTGTACCTGCATGCCTCCTAATTAAAAAAATAAAAACCTTACGGCAGACTGAAATGAAACTGCTGCTTGCCTTAGTAAATTAACAATTTGTTTTAAAACGTAACGCTTGTCTATTTCAATGTAATAATCTATCAGTTAAGTTGTCATATCCTTTTCCTGTACTATGTTAATCTAAGAATTTATCATGACCTTGGTTACCTTAGCTTCCGTTTTGCTTAGTATTCTTGTTTATCATTACCATAATCTTATCTGTTTCATTTTTTAGTAATGGATTTTTCATATGCATGTGTGCTACTCGATTAATAAGTACTTTGGAAGCAGTCAGTGACTCAAAGAAAATGTGCATATCCTGTAACATATGTTCGTAACATGATGCATTACTGAAATACTTTAAGATACGATGCAAATCTTAAAATTCCCCCTCCCCCAAAAAGGAAAAGAAATACAAGGATAATAATAACAAAATTATAACCAGTAGCATTATCAGCCAGCGATGTGCTATTTGATCCTGTATCGTCCGTAACTAAAGCCGGAATGGTGGTGTTCGACATCGCCTCTTGATTTGTCGATTTTCGGGGAACTTGCTCGGTCACTTCCTACAGAAAAATTAAAAGAGTATATGGTATACCTGGTAATGATACACCTGGTAACGGTATACCTGGTAATGGTACACCTGGTAATGGTATACCTGGCAATGGTATACCTGGTAATGATATACCTGGTAATGGTATACCTGGTAATGATACACCTGGTAAAGGTATACCTGGTAATGGTACACCTGGTAATGGTATACCTGGTAATGGTACACCTGGTAAAGGTATACCTGGTAATGGTATACCTGGTAATGGTATACCTGGTAATGGTATACCTGGTAATGGTATACCTGGTAATGATATACCTGGTAATGGTATACCTGGTAATGGTATACCTGGTAATGATATACCTGGTAATGGTATACCTGGTAATGGTATACCTGGTAATGGTATACCTGGTAATGGTATACCTAGTAATTGTATACCTAGTAATGGTATACCTGGTAATGGTATACCTGGTAATGGTATATCTGGTATTGGTGTACCTGGCAATGGTATACCTGGTAATGATGACGATCCAAGATGTTGAAAAAGATATAAGTTCACGTATGAAATCAAGACAACGCTATTTAGGTTTTCTGTGTTGTACAAACTACATTGAAATAGCATAAACATGCGCTCTCTTTCTAGATAATGGCACGTTTCATAGTATCAGACTTATTGTCAAAGGATGTTGTTTCTTGATAATTGTGTCCAACATGATAACGCTGCTACTTACCTTTAGAAAACACATCTCGACGATGTTGCTTGGAAAGCCTTGTCTGAAATGAAATTTGCAGGATATTTTGCTTCGTGAAGGAATCAAATCATTGTACCTTCCGTTGTTTCCAGCCTTTCAAAGATATTACGTTTCGATCATGGTCTTTTCACCAATACATTCAGTGCAGAGAGCACACTTCAAATGTATCAATAATACATTCCGTGCAGATAGCATACTTCAAATGTATCAATCATCCATTCCGTGCAGAGAGCATACTTCAAATGTATCAATAATTCATTCCGTGCAGAGAGCATACTTCAAATGTATCAATCATTCATTCCGTGCAGAGAGCATACTTCAAATGTATCAATAATTCATTCCGTGCAGAGAGCACACTTCAAATGTATCAATAATCCATACTGTGCAGAGAGCGTACTTCAAATGTATCAATAATTCATTCCGTGCAGAGAGCATACTTCAAATGTATCAATAATACATTTCGTGCAGATAGCATACTTCAAATGTATCAATAATACATTCCGTGCAGAAAGCATACTTCAAATGTATCAATAATACATTCCGTGCAGATAGCATACTTCAAATGTATCAATAATTCATTCCGTGCAGAGAGCATACTTCAAATGTATCAATAATACATTCCTTGCAGAGAGCATACTTCAAATGTATCAATAATACATTCCGTGCAGATAGCATACTTCAAATGTATCAATAATACATTCCGTGCAGATAGCATACTTCAAATGTATCAATAATACATTCCGTGCAGAGAGCATACTTCAAATGTATCAATAATACATGCCGTGCAGAGAGCATACTTCAAATGTATCAATGATTCATTCCGTGCAGAGAGCATACTTCAAATGTATCAATAATACATTCCGTGCAGATAGCATACTTCAAATGTATCAATAATTCATTCCGTGCAGAGAGCATACTACAAATGTATCAATAATACATTCCGTGCAGATAGCATACTTCAAATGTATCAATAATTCATTCCGTGCAGAGAGCATACTTCAAATGTATCAATAATACGTTCCGTGCAGAGAGCATACTTCAAATGTATCAATAATTCATTCCGTGCAGAGAGCATACTTCAAAAGTATCAATAATACATTCCGTGCAGATAGCATACTTCAAATGTATCAATAATACATTCCGTGCAGAGAGCATACTTCAAATGTATCAATAATTAATTCCGTGCAGAGAGCATACTTCAAATGTATCAATAATACATTCCGTGCAGATAGCACAACTTCAAATGTATCAATAATTCATTCCGTGCAGAGAGCATACTTCAAATGTATCAATAATACATTCCGTGCAGAGAGCATACTTCAAATGTATCAATAATTCATTCCGTGCAGAGAGCATACTTCAAATGTATCAATAATACATTCCGTGCAGAGAGCATACTTCAAATGTATCAATAATTCATTCCGTGCAGAGAGCATACTTCAAATGTATCAATAATCATCCGACAAGAAGTTAAAAGATATACTTTCTCAATGAAAACAAATACGTTTCAATACACGAACTAGTAATCACTTCTAGCGGAAGGAGGATACTTATTTCTTCATCTTTTGTCTCTTGTCAAACTTAGGGTATGGTACGCTCTACCATCAAATGACATCAAGTTTCTAGTGCTTTATTGCAGTGGTATTTCAGATATAATGTTAATGATTATGCCCTCAAATGTCAGGAAAATACTACTGTTATGAAATCCCAATCCTTTTTTCGGTAAAATGTTTAATGATACATAATTCTAGACTTTGACCCGAGGTTCGTATGAGCTGTATTTCCCTTTGTCTTGTCGCATTTATGTAAGGTAACAACTCAATATTGACATAACTTTCTCTGGGATTTAAATTCAATCCATCGTGTTTAAAGGCTGTTTCTCTTCACCATTGAAACCATATCTTGATTTTCTTCATTTGTGTCGTCTGCTTCATTTCAATCTCCCATTTGAAGGAACGACTTGAATATAGGACATTGGTAGAGGGATAGGTCGTTGGCCTCGGAACACTAGGGTCGGGGGTTCGAATCCCGTGAGTAGTGAAATTCTTCTTGCGACCTTTCATAAATCTAAATTGAACGCGACAACTGTTTATGTATCCAGGAAGCAGAATCGAGAGAGATTAATCTAAGTTGAAAGAACTTGTTTCACAATCGCTGTAGAATAATTAAGTTTAAACCTGAGAAGATCTAGAAAAGTGTCCGCCGTATTGACCACCCTCTGATCAGCCTGTACCGTCTGATCCGACTCGCCACCTCGTTTTCCCGGCTCTATGATCACCGATAATACAATCCCCAAAATCACCGCCATAATCGTTGTCGACAAATAATAAACAACTGCGCGGGCACCCATCCTTCCGGTGGCGCTCGTTTCCAATGACGACAGACCGGAAACGAGGCTGGAGATGATGAGTGGGACGATGAGAAACTGTAACATATTCATGAGTAGATCGCCGGGAAATCGCAGGTAGAATATCTCTCGGGTTGTGAACGGGGGTTTCACGCTTCTCAACGCGGCTCCAAGTCCAACTCCTAGGGCCAGGGCAAGAAGTAAACATACAATCAACAGGTTCTTCTTCACGGATTTTAAACACTTCTCGAGTCGACCCGTCATCTTTGTTTTGCGAATTTATCGGACTGTGATATGGGATTTTACTGAAAATATACAATGATGTCAATGCTATATGAAACATGCACAGCTATATTTTAAAATTGAAAACCTTGCTTAGTGATATATTAAGCGCATCATACACAGATAAGACCTTCAAAAATAAAAGACAGAGAAAACAAGACAGAGATTGACATTGAAACTTTGTCTTGTTCTAGCTTTTTATGTGTTATTGCTTTTAACTGGCAGCATTTATCGTTGGTAAGATCTTAAAGAAAAGAAGGGAAAATGGGTACTACTTTTGTGTATGTACTAAGGTCACTCAATTATTTCACTGTTTTATTCAACTTAACATAAACAGTTTGACATCACATAAAAAATCTAACAGTTGAATTGCTCATCATGGACGGGCGAAAACCAATAACTTAACCGCCTTAAGGGGAACCAATTCAGGGTTTTTTTTTGCTATAGGAGTAATAAACGTTGGTATGTGCAATCATTGTTTCCTAACCAATCACCATTTCCCAATGGGGGGATCATGTGGTCAGGTTTGAAAAACAAATGACCACCGAACAATCGCTTCGGGTTTTTCAAAAAGGTACATCTTCCTTATTTTCTTACTTGGTTTTCGTCGGAGAGCGCCTATCATGGCCTGATAACCGACTTAAGTCATTGAGTGTTTCGCGATTCACGATTCACTCGTCCACACATAAATTAATGACCCATGTATTGCAATTCGAGTACTATTTAAGATGTAACACCCGTAAAAACAAATGATCTTTTAACTACGTTTGAAAGCAAAACACGGTTATTATTGACGAATTAAAAATGAATACTTACCAAATTTAGATGGGTTTACATGTATCGTCCTATTATCTCAACATTGTAAATAGAAGTAGTGGTACATTCTAGTATATTTATATAAACATTGAGTCGGAAGCACGTACGTTTGTACATTAATCACCCATACCTTATTATAATGCGTATACACGCCTATAGATAAAGGATATCTATAAATACTGTCAACACATTGTGAAATACATGTACATACAATAGTAACATTAATATTACCGTCAATACCGAACTATAACGTCCTATCTATTTCATTTAAAGGTGCGTGTTCAGAGATTTAATAAAATTTGAAAGTCAAATATCAATTTCATCAATTGTTCAGTACTTATCATATATAAGTATATCTTGTGTAAACTACACAATTACTATACTGTTATATGATACGCACTGAACAATAGTCATTGGAAGCAAAATGGGGTAGTCTTTTTAATATTTTAAAGTATGCATAGAGTAAATTACGACGTATTCTAATCCAAAAGCCTGAAATCGCTTTTGAGATTGACCGCCCATCAACTCTATATACTTAGATGTGTATTGACGCTTCCTGAATTAATTATACTTTCATTGGCTAATTTTAATTGTTTATCAAATAACAATACAAATAATGTATTGTTTCAATGACATTTTATTTTGACTTTCATTCTTTTCTATTCTGTGGAAAAGCACCTTTAAATGAATGAGATATGACCAGTTAGTTCGACATTGACGGTATACGTGTATCTTAATTATTAGCAATCATGCTTTCTTGATTGACTGATTAGAGTGATTGTAAATTACGCCGTTTATCTTTCTATCTATATGTTTTGGGTTTTTATATTGCGTCAAAATTATTTCTTTTAAACAGCGATGCCCGACTCTTAATGATGGAGAAGATACCAAGAATTAAACTGTTCATAACGGTTGGTTTAAGCCGGGTTGAACCATCGGCATTCAGTTAGTCAGTCAGGAGACAACCTCTCATGAAAATCAAAATTCCGCCACCGGGACATGAACCCACGCGGAGAGGGTCCATGCGACATTAAGTTATATACTCTAAACACTAGACCACGGAGGCACCACTAGACCGCAGAGGCACCACTAGACTACGGAGGCACCACTTGATCACGAAGGCACCACTAGACCACGGAGGCACCACTAGACTACGGAGGCACCACTAGACCACGGAGGCACCACTAAACTACGGAGGAACCACTAGACCAAGGAGGCACCACTTGACTACGGAGGCACCACTAGACCACGGAGGCACCACTAGACCACGGAGGCACCACTAGATCACGACGGCACCACTAGACTTCGGAGGCACCATTAGACCACAGAGGCACCACTAGACTACGGAGGCACCACTAGACCATGGAGGCACCAGTAGACCACGGAGACACCACTAGACCACAGAGGCATCACTATACTACGGAGGCACCACTAGACCACGGAGGCACCACTAGACCACGGAGGCACCACTAGACTACGGAGGCACCACTAGACCACGGAGGCACCAGTAGACCACAGAGGCACCACTAGACCACGAGGCACCACTAGACCACGGAGGCACCACTAGACTTAGACGGAGGCACCAGTAGACCACAGAGGCACCACTAGACCACGAAGGCACCAATAGACCACGGAGACACCAGTAGACCACGGAGGCACCACTAGACCACGGAGGCACCAGTAGACCACAGAGGCACCACTAGACCACAGAGGCACCACTAGACCATGGAGGCACCACTAGACCACGGAGGCACCACTAGACTACGGAGGCACCACTAGACCACGGAGGCACCACTAGACCACGGAGGCACCACTAGACTACGGAGGTACCACTAGACCACAGAGGCACCACTATAGACCACGGAGGCACCACTAGACCACGGAGGCACCACTAGACCACAGAGGCACCACTAGACTACGGAGGCACCACTAGACCACGGAGGCACCACTAGACCACGGAGGCACCACTAGACTACGGAGGCACCACTAGACCACGGAGGCACCACTAGACCACGGAGGCACCACTAGAGGAGGCACCACTAGACCACGGAGGCACCACTAGACCACGGAGGCACCACTAGACCGGCACCACTAGACCACGGAGGCACCACTAGACTACGGAAGTAGGCACCAGTAGACTAGACCACAGAGGCACCACTAGACCACGGAGGCACCACTAGACCACGGAGGCACCACTAGACTACGGAGGCACCACTAGACTACGGAGGCACCACTAGACCACGGAGGCACCAGTAGACTACAGAGGCACCACTAGACCACGGAGGCACCACTAGACTACGGAGACCCCATTAGACTACGGAGGACCCAACGCCGTTTATCACAGTGTTTCAAACTATTAGTGAACTTAATTCTTTCCAAGTGTCTAACTTCTTACCGACATAAAAAGTATCTAGATATAGAAGCGTGATTTTATTTGGGTTTCTTTCTTTTCGGGGTATTTCACCGTGTTACACCGTATATGTTTTACATCGATTGTGAAGAAAGCTTAAAGCTTGTTCAAAGCCACTCTCGATGATTGCTTCCTGGATAATAAACCAGTAATCGCGCCGGTTTGTGGGTTAGTCCCGGAAATTTTCACCCCCGCCTAACGGGGATTCGAACCAGGGACCCCTGTTACAAGAGCCCGACGCTCTACCCCTGCACCAATGTCGCTAACTACGGGCTATACGGGGAAAGGTATTTCCGCACGTATCAAATACCACAGGCGTCTATACTATGTAATATATTGATTCAAGAGTAGTAAACCTTGTTATTATATTACACAGTATTGACCCCAGGATAGGTATAGACCCATGAGTCACATATTGGCAAGGGCTGTCCCAAATTAACATAAGTAGAATGGATGAAAACAATGACAAATTCCTCGTTGGTCATAGTGATTCTTTTGCAATTTCACAAAAGGAAATATTTCTCTTAAAAACATGATAATTCTCGACAAGTTTTATTTTGCACCTGTTAACCACCCATACATTTCCCATGACTCGGTATGCTTAATTCTGGCAAGTCACTTCAAAGCCCCAGCTTACTACTGGTGGGTCAAGGAAAGCCGTTACATCACTGAAAATATTGTCGTTACGGCGTTAAACACCATACAAACTAACCTCTTACTCAAAAATAGCTTATTTTGCTTCTTCTGTTGTAATATACTTATAAGCCACTGAGGCTTATTCGTTCTCTGGTATTCTCGTGTCCCGAGTAAAACTTATCGTACATAAGTATAAGCAATCTTTAGTCATATCGTTTATCCAATGAAAACCCCTCTGACATAATAAGGAAGCATCCATTTTGTATGTTGCAAGACTACTTTCATTGTCTTCTCGTTTTCAAATGTAAATCTTAAATATCTAAATAGTCAATGAACTGATTTCTGAAACATATATTTATCACAACTTATTATTTCACTATCATGTATGAGGTACCGACCAAAAATAATGATTTGAAAGGATGTTCAGCACTTCCTTATACATTAAGATACTCAACGTGGACGCTCACAGAAAACGTGTTACTAGCCGGGACACATTCCACAGAATGTGTAACCCCCATACTTCAGCACAAGGGTAATTTCTCAGGTTACGGAAATACTTAAGTAGATACGATTGAAGTATAGGGTTACATACTTTTGGTTATGTGTTCCGGTCCGTGAGTTGTTTCTTGTAAATGTCCACAGTAAGTAGTAAAATGCATAGGGACTAATTGAAAATCTTTTACATCATTTATTTGTCGGCCACTTAAACGCTATTGGTTGTAGGTGGAATTTCGATAAGATTGGAATGAGATTTGGCGATCGTCCCTTTTTTGTTTGGTTATCATTCGCTTTTACGAAAGTTGTCGCAAAGAAGCAATATGGCGGCTTACTTATTATGTCAGAGGGGTTTTCAATAGAAAAACATTGATTATTCAGATTGGGGTTCTTATCAAAAAGAATGTTTTTGAAAAAAATCACATATAACCTTACAGTACACCAACATTCAAATGATGTGCTCGTGAATAAATAGCTTAGCGCTTTGAATTTTTCGGGCGCCGCCACCTTTCAAATGCATCCTGGATCTTCAGACGTTTTGAGTAATGTGTTCGTGATTGAGAACAAAAACGCTTCGTATTATAAAGGGACAATCATTGGATCCCTACACGATCTTCTTGAAAGATGAAAATTTGAAAAATCGAGATTTTAACTATTTATACACCTTTGGAGTTATAGAAATGGCGAGGCAACGGAGAAGAAACAGCTGCTACGGTCGATTGGTAGGGAAAACAGGTGTACTATAATTGACGAACTTTCTAACAAATCACTAAAATGCTATTTTACTTTTTTCATGTGAACTATCGACAAGAAAGAAACTTGCAGCATTTGATAGGTCATTGAATATTCATTTTAAAAATTAAGTAACCAACTCCCGTTATATCGTTTTTGGAAAACCAGAGTCCCCACAAAAGTGCTTTTGAATTGTTCCAACACATACTGACTTCCCTGCTAATTCATCATTAGAGAAAAAATTGGTCAATATGAAATAATTTCAGTAATTTACTGAAATGATAGCATACTCTTAATTTTAATGTGTTAGTTTATATGTTTAATGAAATAAACAGTGCGTTCTCTGTCAGCCTTACACATCGGAAGACCAATGTGCGTTTGTACTTAAACTATCTTTTAGATCATTGCAAATTACACATAAAGATAATCCTTTCTGACATGCATAAGTAGGAGTCAGGACTTATTGCTATATCTTCGTCTATAAATATTGTCGGTTACAAAAGTATGAGAAAAAAGTAACAAACGCAGTAATAATTTAACATATATATTATCCTGATATGTATTCAATAAAAGATAGTCTTGAAATAGATAACATTCGTTTGTACCAATTCAAATGATGTTTGCGGACCCTGTAATACAAAATACATGTCAATAGATCAATATCACCGGCATTGTCAAAAAAAAACAGGAAAAAGCTCAACTATTTGTTAAATAGCAACATTTTCTTACAATTATATATGTTTAAGTCACTGTAGCTGTTAGAGACAATGCTCCTTTTTAAACGACGTCGCTAACACAATCATTATTACAAACATCTCCTGTCTTATAACGGGATACCATTTATTGTATTCGGTACAAACTCCCACTTCTTAGCCTCACGAATAGAACAAAATGGCTTCTGCGAGAGTGTTGTCACGTGGTATGATCTAACCGACACGTTCGAAATATCCGAATGAAAGCCCATCTGTGCACATCCGCCATTACACGTGACGCATTTGTCATAAGTGTCGATATCTTCACAAGGGAAGCCAACGAAATGACATCTGTTGATGCTGATGGATTCAGTGAACAGATCTATGGATCGCTTGTGGCTGCATGCAGAATGTCCGTTCAGTACTGAAAATGGAGAAATATGAAAGCTCAATCCAAGACGGCTGTATATTAGTTTTTAAAGTTTTATTTACATAATTTCATTAAGCTTATTGGCCTTATAAGTACCTCGTTGACACAATCAAATGAACAGAAATACAAGAACGTAATACAAGAAAGTGTATATGAAGTCTTTAAAACACGTGAATCACTTACTACAGTATTGTATTGAACCCTCAAATGTTGTAGTTGATGTATTAAAGTATCATGCTATAGCAAACCAAATCATGTTATTTTGATAATATACATGAAGAGGCATGTAGAATGTCGTCTCTTTTTGGCGCGTATCAGTTTTGCATGTTCAGCACAGAAACACACCGAAAAACACACCGAAAAAGAGGAAGACGAAGAAGTAAAAAGTGAAGATGAGAACGAAGAAGACGAATACTATGAGAAAGATTATGAAGAAGAACAAGAAGAACAAGACACAGGCGACGAAAAAGAAGACGAAGAAGAAGATGAATACTGTAAGGATTCTGTCGTCATCTGGAAAGGGGACCTGCTCTCCGCATACTTTGGAAGGAGGGAAATAACTAAACACAAGAGCGTGCATGGTTCACAGGTCTTTGATAGTAACCAAAGTTACCGTCAACAGCTTAATTTATGTATACAGGTTCAATTTAATGGCCCTAGGTATTAAATATACAGGGTGTGATGGCCTTCATCTGCCTCACGCACCTCTTTCTCTCTCTCTTTCATTCCATTGGTAAGATAACAAATAGCTATCAGGGACTAGTCTATGTGACGGGACTTTTCTCGTAAAGTAGTTGTTTTACATGGTAAGCTTACATGACATCAGATACGTTGATATCACCGTTGCGTAAAAGGTATAATTAATAATCACCAAGGTAGATGAATGTATGAATGATTCCATAACTGGATATGGTTGGAATTTACTATTGATCAAAGAGATTTGATGTTGAATGTAACATTCTAACTAACTTTTAGTTGTAATTCTAGTTCTCTGGTTGTAGATTTTTTTATATATATATATATATATATATATATATATTGCTCAGGTGAAGGATCTGAGAAAGATGCCGAACTTTGAACATCACTTGCTCACAAAGAATAGTATCAAAGACGACAACGAAGAGGCGACGAAGACGAAGAAAACTGCGACAAAGACAAAGAAGAGACGAAGAAGACAAACAACAAGACGAAGAAAAAAGATGAAGAAGAAGCCGACTAAGAATGAGAAGTGAACGAAGACGTAGAAGACGAATTACAATATAAATATAATTTACAATATTGTGTAAATAACGAACCTCTGATTATCCGACCAAAAAAAGAACCTATGGGACAGCCGGGCTGGTCCAGCCCACCATTAACATAGAAATCGACGGTTCCGATTGGACGTCTGATCCCAAACCCTGCAGAGTAAATATTGATCAAACGAAAGGGATTACAAAAAAAAATTGATGGCATAGATTTAATTGCCAAAAAATGAAGACAGTCTTCCCAACATAAGTTATATATAATCTTAAAAAAAAAACGTGTTCATGTCGGAAAATAGGGTTCCATTTTTCCCGTACACCAATTTGGTAATTTTTTTTACTTTCTTTTTTAAATTCACAAGCGTGCAATTGTTTCAATAAGTAACAATGGATACATTTGATGTCCAAATTGTAACTATTCTTTTAAATAATAGCTGCGAGAATTAATGTACGCGGCGAAAACACATATTGGAAAAAGAATAATCATTTAAGTTCACAAATAAAACTACATGCATCTATCTTACACCCAATTTGATTCATGTCCAAATATAGGAAGCCCATTGTTCCTGTCCGCCAACTTGGTGTAGGTTCAGCAAGACGTTTGTACTATTTTATATAGAAACATTCATGATACGCACGTATGAAACATTAGTGTTTTCATTGTACTAAACTGTATCTTCAATAAAAGTTACGGCATTGCCTTATGAAAGCCTACAAAAGACGCGAACAAATAAAATGCTGCCATAGAGTTGGTCACATAAACATAAAACTTAAATCACCAATGTTCAGATGTACGTACCATAGCCCGGGTTGGTATCTGTATGTATACCATCAACAAAAATGGCGTCTGTCGGATCGAGACTAGAAAAACTGTGCGCTGTTTCAAACCACCATCCAGCAGGGTCGAGTCCTGTAACAAATACAGCGGTTCTTTAGCTTTCGTTCTTATTTAGGTAGAAACGTGGTTCATAGAACATTCATAATTCGATTTGAAAGCCCGTTTATTCTTTTATGTAATATGGTAGATAAGTTATTAAAAGAACTTAAATTGACGATTGGTTGCAATAAAAGAAATCAAAATATATGATTTTTGTTTAGTAAATTGAACGTCAATTTAGTAAAGACTCTATTCATTGTTAGCCATGTCATCGTATCTTTAATTTTCTTCTGTTCCGAACAAGAGATTGCATTTATTGTGTTGGCTTTAACATAGCATCCAAAGTATGTCAGTTGCCTAACGTAGCCCGGCTAAAATTACCAGACTTAGATCACCTTAGATGCTGTATATGTCGGATAAAACCAGCTGCAGTCAATTTTTCAGTCGGTAGACTACCATCTTCCCAGAAAAGAAACAAGAACAAACTTACATAGTGGAACCAAGGTATGAAAAAGGTATAAAGCTTGACCGGGATTCTAACCTGGGACCACCGTTTACTGTGCGAATGATTTACCGATTGAGATATCCGACACGCTTACACATTCAAATCTACATTACAAACCACAACCCCCTTTTACAATGATTTCTTTATTAGAGTCTCCTCATGTTTAACATACATAATATACAAAGCATGTAAATGCACACAATACGTACAAAATAAAATATGAACCATGTCATTCAGACTTGAATTATAAAAGACTTTTATCACATACCTGGTTAAAATACAATAGAAACATCAAAGTTGTCAATTAAACGTGCAAATTACGCACCAGTTATTCTACCGATACCCCGGATGTTGGCCCCTGCATACCCCGCCACGTGGGCCCCGAGACTGTAGCCTATAATATGGACGGTTCCCGGATCGATCCCATAAACCCTCAACAACATGGCAATCTGGGTACCAACAACACGGGCGTTAGCAATCGCTTCCTCGAACCAGGAGTCCGCGCCTTCCTCCCAATCCACGACTACGACATTGACGGGTTTCTGGATACATCATTATAAAGATGTTTGAATAGTGTGGTTTGCCATCGTTCATCGATCCACATTTAGAGCGAGTACTGGTTAAATATCCAGGAAGCAGAATCGAGAGTGATAAATCTAAATTGTAAGGGTTTGTTTCACAATCGTTGTAAAAAATAAAACACTTTAAACAAAATCAATAGTATTGTCAGCGAAAAAGATGATGCATTTACGAGAACATATTTTCTATGCATAGTTCCCAAAGGCCAGTGTTCATTCATTTCCGGATGACGTTATACAACATCCACACGGTTTGAAAAAAAGAGTAGATAAGTTGGCGTTTTAAAAACTCCCAACACTTACAAAGCTGTAAAAGTATAGCAGTATTTGACGTTTGGATCTATAATCCAAGCCTATGTATCTAGATAAACAGACCTCGGGAATACGATCTGAACAGTTTAGACTCGGTATTCGGACAAAGCATGTTTGAATAATCGATATTAGAATCAATAGTTCTTTTTAAATGATTGATCACAATAACATTGTTTTTTAGTTTTGTTTACAGAGGCACAACATAAGATTAGTGTTATTCACGGGCGACATTGGAAACCGTTAAACTGAATTTTAGTTAGATTGGTATTCAATCAACATATCAATTAAGGAATTAACCAATTAAACTATCAATACAATACAATACAATACAAAATCTTTATTTCACTCAATTCCTTTTACAGAAGACATGAGGATAAAATAACATGAAACATAATGTAAACGAGGCGTCTGCTTTGTAATTCTCACTGGTCTCTTTCTCTCTATCTCTACCTTTCTATCTCTATCTCTCTATCATTTCTCATACATCACTTTTTTCCATATATCACCATCCCTCCATTTTCATTCCACTAGATATATATGATTATGGTTTTAAAAAGGAAGTAAAAGGAGAAACTTGAATCAAATGCATGTTAAAGGCACATAAAAGGAGATTAATGCTTTATCAAACTACATTATTTGGTAAACTTTGGGTCGGATTCAAATAGTTATCACCTAAAAACCCCAAACAGCACAACTTTAACGTGAAAGCTAATGAAAAATAACCCAGATTAGCCAGTTTAATAATTCAGATTGTGTGATTCTTCACCCAGAACCTTGACAGTTTAGACACAAATGTTTGAACCGACCAATCAAAATTCGTTATTTTGAATATGTAAACAAACAGGTTGTTGATAAACAAGATTGAATTGGAGACAAAACAACTTATGTTAAAGGAGTCTTTTTAAAGGGTCTCTATGCATTGGTAAACTAATTCTCATGACTTATATGAACATAATAAAAGAACTCCATATATTTTTTTCATTCACATATTTGTACTCGTCTCCTTTTATGTGCCTTTAAACGTATCACAAAACAATAGTGTGACGTATGAGGTCGCTTAACACAATGTTTACATAGATACATACCATTTGCACATATATAGTATAATGTTAAGACATAGTTACATTAGATATAAAGCTCTTGCTTACTTGTTTTCGAAGTTGATATACCATAGGCCCTATCCATGTATTGTTCGATCCACTATCTTCCCAAAGACCATGTATGATCATCACAGTTTCCAGACGCTTGTTTAGAGCCATACCAGATGGAATGAAGGCCTCGTGGGCGATGTCAGCAGCTTTAATCACGTGTGTAGTGTTATCGCTTGTGTAAAATTCGAATCTCGTATGCAAGCGTCTGGGATGCTCCGGTAACTTTTCTCCGGAATAACGACATGGGAAACAACCGAGTGAGTCGTAACAAACCCCTGAATGATGATGAAAGTGAGGTTATCATGGTGTTAAACACAATCGTTGATCACGATGAAAATACTTTTGGAGGTGACTTGTGCAAGAGAGAATGGTAATGACATTTTACAAATAGTTTTGCTTTGTTTAATAAAAAAGACGATTTCGCTCCTGACTGTATCAAAGATTCAAAATGACAAAACTACATCAACGTAATGACTTTAACACGTGATGTAACAAGAACACATAAAATATAAACAGATGGTTAAATCACACCATTTATGATTTTCAAATTGTTATAACGGGTTTTTTCTCCAACAATCGTTACTACTCTGGTATTTTTGTAACCTGAGAAATACACCTCGAACATAAGTGTAGGGTTACGAATTTTGCGTTATTTGTTCCGGCTAATTACGTTTCATGTGAGCGTCCATGATGAGTAGTACTGTATTATTGACGTGTTGAACATCATTTTAAACGATTACTGTTGGACGTCTACTCTTAAATAATGGTACAATTATAAGTTGTACTTTGTTTTTGTTTTCTTTATCAAAATAGAAGACTATACAGATATTGTATTTGACATTCAAATTAGAAAACGAAAGTGCAACGAAAGTAAACTTGCAAGAAGCAATATGGCGGCTTCCATATAGGGTCAGACGTGTTTTCATTGGATAAGCCCGGTGGGTTTTGGACTTTCTCTCCCATTGAAAACCGAGTGAATGATCTCTTGGAAAGCAATACACGAAGGTTACTTTAAACTTTACCATAGAAAGAGCCAGGTTCAATAATATCTACAATAACGGCATTGTCGGCTGCTTTTCCAGATGCTGCATTCATTGTCGGACTGTATCCTGTTGATAAAGAAAATAGATAAGTTCGTCATTGGGGCTATTGTTTAATCTGCGCTTCACTATTTAAATGCCAACAATAAGTGCAATAAAAATCCTTTATGTATACCACTGAAAAAAGTATGTCTGTTCAGGTCTTTAAAACTATACCCAAAAGAGTTAGAATCGTGTTTGAAGATGACAAACAGTTCTTTACACAACTGCCATCGTTTGAGTCAAATGTATTGGCATTTGTAAGATTTAAGTATTAGGAATAATCTGTTAATTCGGTTAAAGTATCTCGAGAAGACCCTATGGAAGCAGATATGTTATGGAATAGCAGGATGCCTAAGTCCTTAATTCGACACCCAGTTTGAAATATGTCGTTTGTCCGGAAGGGAACAGTATTATCATCATGACGTATACACACTTCGCAATGTTTTACTAAATATGTTTGAGTTGGTCATGAAAACTATTCGTTTCATTGTAGATTAATGACGTTCGGGAATATGTTAAAAGAGACAGACTGATAAAAATTCGGCACAATATAATTTAGACAGGAGGATAGACAGACGGAAAGAAAGAAAGAACGAGAGAAAGACAAGATGAAAGAAAGAAAGAAAGAAAGAAAGAAAGAAAGAAAGAAAGAAAGAAAGAAAGAAAGAAAGCAAGAGAAAGAAAGAAAGAGAAAGAAAGAAAGCAAGAGAAAGAAAGAAAGACAGAGTCAGACGGATTACCATTAATAGTCCCAGCATCAACAATGGCCGCCCATGAATACAGTGCCACGTGACCCCGTAGACTGTGTCCCAGAAAAACGATTGTATCGAGGTCAAGGTCGTGAACTTGTCTAAGGTTATCGAGAACCAGTCCAATCTGTGCTCCAACAACGCGCAAGTTTGGGACGGTTGTGTTGTATAGCCAAGAGTTCGCTCCCTTTACATTCCAGTCAACTAGAATAATGTTTACGTCGCCCTGGTAACAAGATAAAGTGACAGCTGTATCAGTTTGGTGCAATATGGTAGCTAACAGCTAGGCGTTTTGAAATAAAACTTTAAAAAGTTCTTTAGGGCCAAATCTCTTCGTAAAACTGATGTTAAATGAACATATTCTTAAAGTTGCCGTTAGATCAATCTCTACTTCAACATGCTTTTGTATCAATCTTTACTAAGATTTGCTTAAACATCTGTTTCTGACTGCTTGTTGCATCCGTAACTACATTTCAAATAATTGTATTAATCTTCACCCATGAGTTTCGAATTATTTCCGCATACTACAGACTCTTCGTGGAATATGAAAGTTTTGAACAGTTGGCTCAAACTATTTAGAGCCATCCATCTTTTCTAAGTCCGAGGAAAATCTACGAGCCTTTAAACGTTGCAGCAGCGTCATAACATATATAACCATTAGAATGCTGGGTAATGTTTCAAAAATACATCTTTGTTTCGTCTGCTTTCCAAAACCTTAAATATCTGCTTAATTTTAATGAGGAAAGATACTCTAGTAGCAAACAGGTTAGATCAGCGGCTGGCTAACCTGTTTGCGCAAGAATGAAGTCGGTTCCAGCAGTGGCACTATAAGGTTCAATGAGATCCTTTTTATGAAAGAATTTAATTTCAGTATATTGAATACTCACCTTTACCCTTAAATCTTCTAGTTTTGTTTCCGCCCAATTACCCGGATTATAATCCGGATCCCCTTTAAGCAGTATCACGGTCCTGATTTCCGGATCGAATGTGGAGAAATTAAAACCGTCGGGTCCCGTAGCCTTAATAATTTCGCTATGGTTGTTGGTATACAGTGTAAATACAGTCTGGATATCATTCGGGATGTCCGGTAGTGTTTCCCAAGGTCCCAGCCAACCGTTCCTCGGATAAAAGCATCCTAGCGGCTCGTAACATGCCGAGCGACCTTTAGCGAAAAAGTGATATTTAATGTCAACCCTTAGAATGCTGGGTAATTTTCTAAAAATAATTGGTTGTGTTGTCTGTTTTCTTAAACCTTAAATATATACTTAACTTCGTTGCGGAAATGTACTCAGATTAGCAAACAGGTTAGATCACAGGTCAGTCGCCATTTCCTTGGCGGCTGGTCTGTGTCTAACATGTTTGCATAAAAATGAAGTGGGTACCAGCACTATAAAGGTTAATACAAGGTCAGAAAGAATTACCACGCTGAAAATCAGACGTACATGTATTAACTCGTGTAACGTTCGTTGAACGTTTGTGCAAATTAGGAACCTAATGCATTGTTTGAGAGAGCATGCTGGTATATATATAGACAACACAACCGCTCAGTGTACGACAGTGTTTTTCACTGATCGGATGTGTTTGTGTCTTTGAGAGGTTCATTTGCTCGATTTGTTACATTGGTGGCAGAGGTGTGATTAAGACTTCTCCTTCTATCGGAGTTGCCTTCCCCATGTATTACCCAAGGGCCAAGACTCGGGATGAGTCTTCTCGGAAGTGGGAGTTATGAAACGTTCGTTGAACGTTTGTGCATATTAGGAACCTAATACATTGTTTGAGAGAACATGCTGATACGTATATAGACAATACAACCGCTCAGTGTACGACAGTGTTTTTCACTGATCGGATCTGTTTGTGTCTTTGAGAGGTTCATTTGCTCGGTTCGTTACACTCGTATATTCACCTGGTATTGCTCACCAACATTGGCCGTCTGTTGCCCTCTATGCATGAATAATTTTGACGCGGTATATTTAATACTCGACAGTCTTCCGAACACAGTCGAGACCATTCGACAATGTCCGTCACAATTGAAATGTTTTTTTCAGTTGTAAAAATACCCAAACGAAATAAAGTTATATTGATGGACTGTTGTTCACTATTTTATTGATTTTCATAAATTTGTAACAGATTGAGTTGAGGTATGTACAATGTAACTTACATTGTAACCCTTTAGCATCAAAATGACACTTATACACAACCAGTTGTATAACAGCGTCCATGCTCTCGTGGTAACAGTGAAGCCTTATAAACCACGTGGTCGAACATTACGGACGGTTCCGAGGATATTTTAGATACTCAGCAAAGCTAATCAGGCAGGTTAACAGACGGTGAATGTTGGTGAACAATAGAAAGCGTGATTAACCAGTACAAATATGGACATGTATACTATTTCGTGCTGAGATAATCAAGGTTGTTGTCTGATTGTCTGAATGTAATTCCAGATGTTTTGGGTCAGGTTTAGTGTTAGGAATAAGCACTTCAGAGCCCATGCATTGTAATGATGAATATAGAAAATAGATGGTTGGTGTCGTGAATCGGAAATGTTATCGGGCAAGGCTTAGGAATATTATCCGGTTTCGACTTCGGCTCACCGGATAATAATCCGAAGCCGAGCCCGATAACTTTTCCCATTCAAAGACACCAACCATCTATTCTATTTATCCTGGTACCTTTATGTATTCTTTCAAAGAAACAAGATGTAAATAAAACACGAGAAAAAAGGAAAAAATGAGTAGAGAATGGTGAAAACATGACGTCATGGCGCTCTTATGACGTCATGATTCGTCACGTGCATGTGTTATATGGTTAGTACCGGATATCACAAATGTTATACGGCACCTAGTTATCGATCCCAAAATGACACTAGTGACAGGACAAAATACTAAGTCCGTACTGCTTTTGACACATCGTTAAACCCTTAACGGAAAAAAGACATTTAGGAACTCACCGTGTATCCCTTAACCCCTACCTCAATTAACACTTACTGAATTCAATCAGAACAACGAGCACTTCAGAGCTCCAGTCTTGTACTGGTGTATCATATCTGAAATACTGTTGATAAGTCGTTAAACCCTATATGACAAAAATGGAAACCTACAGTGTATTCCCCCACCAATTAACACTTGTTGAAATGAATCTGAGCAAAAGGCACGATTTTTCTACAAAATAAGCTCCGTGCTCTTGTTGCCTCTAATCATCACCAGCTTTCTAAATATTATTATATATTAAGTTCTAAAAAAACAACTCGATTTACAAAGCGATAGAGTAATTGAGAATTTATTGCTCGACCACGTATGACATAGGGACATGTTGTTAATGTTTGATTTGTGGCCATTTTATGTTGATTGTCATAATAAAATCCCGGTCATTGGCAATAAGTCGGATAGAAACAACTCCAAGGCGATATTTAGCCAATACGCATTGATATATGTCCCGCTGTTGTAACGGGTCATCGCGGTTTTACATCGTGTCAACATTAGTTCAGTTATGTTGCAATACTTGACTCATAATGATAGATGGCGATCACAAACTTGACTGCAAACCTGAGCAACATATACAGACAGATAGTGTTTTCACCAAGTTGTTATACGACAATCAATTTACTTAAATAGAATGAAAAGAAATACATTCGAGAGAAATAACAAAAAATAATAACGTAGATCCATCTCTATGTCTAATCACAGGGCCTTTTTGTGTTATACAACAGTCAGGGGTCTATAAAAGGCTCCTTCCAAATTGAAAATTTATTTAAAATCATGTAGTTTTCCCAAAAGTCACAAATATTCTAGTGATAAAACTTTCCAAATGTACATACATCGGCCTCATCCCAATTGAAGAAAGAAGGGTCTGAATCATATCAATTTATTTCGAAAATACTGTACTGAGGTCGTATTGAGCTGGTTTTGAATATTTAAAGGAGTTTCTTCACAGAAAGGACGGTAGTTTTAAATCAAAAGTTGTTATTATTCAAAACTTTATAGCAGCATTACTGTTAAATCATACTGGAGAATAGCCATTGGAATTAACATCAGTCCGTATTTAAGTATTCAGAGCCTCTATAAAATGAATTGATATGTATTCATATCCAAAAACATTGCAACAGTTTTGGAATTCACCGCAAACCGTATGTTCATGCTCAAATATATAGCAGATTCTGAATCTGTTTTGCTTTTATAGTATTTTGCGATAAGTAAGTGACACAATAAGAGACTGTCAGGCACTTAAAACGCATAGGTGACACATACAGAGACAGTTGATCGCATACATACGTGTGTGACACGGTGACACGAGAATATTATGTATAGAGAATGTCGAAACATGACTTTATAAATGTACATAAATAAAATGAAAAAAAAACCTTACCGTACGTTTCTTGCAAACAGAATATCAGTAAAACAAACAGCACACGCGAGGCACATAAATCCTTTGTCATCACGATTACTGTATGTCTGTATTCTAAACACCTTTTGGCAATGTATGCGGCTAAATGCAGACGACACGCAATGGGCCGTGACGATTTATTATATGTTGGAACGTGCCCTGAAGATGCACGCGGTGATTTCGTCACGAAATGAGCGTGCAGTGTGCTAAACATGTATAGGGACCTTTGTCTTTGGCTTCTTTGTTACGATGACTCTCGTGTAATCTCGTGTGATCATTTCAGAATGATAAGCTCGTTAAATAACTAAAGTGCACGTAGGCGGTAAGTCGCTTGTTCCCCACCTCACAGTCTAGAAAGACTGTGAGACGGGGAACAACCGAACGAGCGTTAGGATGCATGTACTTTCTTATACGGTGAACAGGGGCAAGAAACAGATCACAAACTATGTTAAAGCTACGTGTTCACATAGATGAAATATTTTGGAAATTAAAACTGTTGTCATCAAAACTGTAAAGCAGATGGTATGATATATAGATAATAGCGATTGGAAGCAAACTGTGTTCGTATTGAAGTTTTAAGAGCCTGTATACTGTGAATTAGTATGTATTTAGATCCAAAAGCTTCGCATCGGCTTTGAGATATACCAAATATAGACTGTACATACTAAGATATCGATGACCATGAGTTCAACTATCTTTTTGTTTGTGTTGGTGTTGTTGGTACGTATATGACTGATGAGTCCAATCCTGGCAGGGAACGTCCTTATACATATCAGAAAGGATGGTCCAGATTGGAGTGAATCTAATGTTTCCTCCTCATTCCGTGTTTCCCTCTTTTACTCTTCTAGACGGACGCGATGCTGCTCATGCGTTTTAGCTCCTACTTTCACTCTTGAACGCCGGGCGCTACGGTTCTCGGCTAGCTCCTCCAGTGAGTCAGACTCAATGCCGAACAGCTTGGTAGATACTTGCAGCGAATCTTTGAACCGCTTCTTCTGACCACCTCTGAAGTGTGAGCCATTTTCTAGTTCTCTGTAGAACAATTGTTATGGAATCCATGTATCGTTCATCCTTCAAAGTTGGCCTGACCTTAATACGGTACCATGCTGAACATGTTTGCAAGGTCCAGGACCTCGATATCTAGGATCTTATACTGCTTTCTAATGGCTAATATTTTTCGGAGGCAAACTGTGTTGAAGTGAATTATCTTCTTGGTGTGTCTTTTGTACACCGTCCAGATTTCGCTAGCGTAGAGTAATGTTGTTGGTACAACTTTTCTGCACATATTGAGCTTGGTCGCTTTGGTGATGCCTCGACGTTTCCATACAGTTTTGTTTAGGCGACCAAATGCAGAGCTGGCTTTAGCTGTGCGGGAGTTGACTTCATCATCAATATGTAAATTTCTGGATAAAGTGCCACAAAGATATGTGAACTTCTCCACAGGATTGAGGCGCTGAGACTTAATGCAGATGTATGGTTCGGTGTATGGGGTATTTGGTGCTGGCTGGAACATGACCTCAGTCCTTTAGTGGTGATTGGCAAACTAATGTTGCCACAGGCATCCGAGAATATTTCAAGGCTTTGTTGCATACCAGCCTCTGTTGAAGCATTAAGGGCAAAATCGTCTGCAAAATCGTCTGCAAAAAAGACCTCTCACTTTTTTAGGTGGACCCTGGTCTTAGCTTTCAATCGCTGCAGGACCCCCCTATCCCCACACACCCCATGTGTACGGTACCTGATATCAATGCCAGGATCCTTGTCTGAGAAAGCATCTGAAAGTATGGCAGTGAATACCATGTTGAACAGTTTGGGGCAAAAACTCAATCTTGCTTGACTTTATAAAATTGAACAGAGAGGCTATCACTACCTGGACTCTTATTGTGTTTCGTGCCTGAAACTGCTTCTCTAAGTTCATTTGACGTCAGGACACCGTCGCATAATTTTGAAGAATGGTCGTCTAATCAAGCTTCCAAAGTAATGTTTGATAAGGAAGTGTCAATATCTTCTTTATTTATACTGTTTGATTTATAAAGAGTTTTGAAAAATCGGACTTCTTCATTTAAAACTTAAGGTAGAGTGACCAACCGTTTGTTGTCTACAATAAGGGAGTTAATTATTTTTCGTGATTGTCTTGACTTTTTTATGTTTAAAAAATATTTTAGATTAGTTTCACCTTCATCAAGGACTTGTATTCGCGATCGTATCTGTGCACCTATGCCTTTTATTTCGTATATATCTTGTATTTTCTTTTTCTAATCTTTTCATTTCGTCTGTGTTATTGCTATTCGTTCATGTAGTGTTTTAAAGTTTTGGTCAAAAATTTTAAGTCCATTTTTCGTGTTCCTAGATTTCGTTACTGAGTAGATTGTGGATGATTGTTTCAAAAGTTCCCACCAGACCTGTGGGTCGTATTTGTTGTTAAGATTCTGCTGTGACGAAAGACAAGCAATCAAGTTGTTTATCTCTTTAATGTAAGTTTGGTCCTTTTATAGCGAATTATTTTTCTTCCAGTATCCATTACCCTTGTTGTTGAAAAAAAAATAATTTGAGAGAGATTGTTAAATGATCTGCGCTTTTACTTTGTGCTGGTCTGATGTCGCAACTGTATACTGAAGGCATAAGATTTTCCTGGATAAGCCAAAATTCTATTCTGCTTCCATGTAAACTGACATTTGTTGGGGTTTCTTACTTTCCATATATCTGTTAGTTTTTGTGATTGCGTGTTTTTTGACAAGTTTGATTCGGGCAGGTTTTCGCATTGTAGCTGAAGTTTTTTCTGTTGTTAAGATTAAGTATATCATTAAAATCTCCACCTATTATGAGGAAACTTGGTGGTAATTCTATTACATTGTGGTTAATGAGTTTAAAGAAGTCGTTTCTTTGATTTGCTAGATTAGGGGCATATACGTTAATAAGTTAAAATACTTCATTGTTTATATTGATATTTAAGATAATAAATATCACACTTGAATCTAATGCTTGGAGTTTACAAAAAAAGTAATTTCTTAAATAATTAGATTGTACACCCACGGCTGTATTGTGTACCAATAGAATGGTATATGTTCCATTCACTGAATAGCTGATTGACTTACGTTATTATGTCATTGGTAAAATACGTATCTTGTATGAAGACTATGTCAGCCTTCTGTTGTTTGATCCATACTTTAAGCCTTTTCATTTTTAAATTGTCTCTTAATCCATTAACATTAAGAGAAGCTAGATGGATGATGTCATACGTTTTCGTTTTTTGTTAATGGGGTAGACTTGAATTGTTTGTTTTTTATACGTTAGTAAAGAAGACGATTTCGTGTTCCTAAACAGTTTTAGTTTTGTTTGTGTGTTTGCATGATGAAGAGAACATGTATGTTTTTATGTTTCTGTATGATGTATGTAATCATCCTATGATATCTATAATATTGAGACATTCGTCATATAGTATACAAAACACACATAAGTATTTTGCCAGCTTCGGGAACTTTGAGCAGTCACAGTAGTCTATAAAGAACTAATAGTGAACAGATTTAACCTGATGGAAGCGCAGTTAACAATGGTTGCATTTCTTCTCTTTCCCTTCACCCTTTCCCAAATAATAACGACATTTGACCACTGTGTTCCAGACGACTTTAGAAAACATTGTTGGAAAAGGAGAAATTGCTCGTAACGAGCAATTTTTCCTTTTCCCACAAGGTTTTCTGCTCTTTCCGAAGAATATTGTTCAATTTCTTCACATTTTGAAAAAAGTCGTCTGCAATCTCTTTCAATTTGGGACATTCGAAAATTTGTGGTTTGGGCAAGGGTTAAGCTGAAGCATCATCAAGCGATCAGTGACTCCTTTGGGTAGAATATTAATCTGTCTATGAGGTCGTTATTGATAACGACACCAACCCAATCCCCATGGTGTCTATCTTCCCCATTACCACTACAGACGAACGAGTAGTTGTCATGTATTCAGAGACATGGAATGACAGCATATCACTTTGATATTTGTTACCCACAAAAAAATCTGTGAGACGGTCCCTTTAAACCAACACATCTTCAATGAAATAGAAGGGAGCAACTGTTTCTGTCTGTGCATGTTTTACTTCAACATGGCACAAACCCAAATATCATAACATAGTAATAAGTCTTTAAAAACAAAAACAGGAAATACTTAGTCTTGCTGGATTCTAGATCACGTGTATCTTTTCTTCACGACCATTGGCTGAGGAGCAAAACACACTCTTTAGGGTTAGAAATTAAAACGACACGCGGAGTTGGATAATTTGACCCTTATAGAACTGGAACCGACTTAGTTTCGACTGCAAACATTGGAATCATGACCCAGAAACATACAGTTAACCCCTTATAGTGCTTGTACCGACTTCATGCTTATACGAGCAGGTTAGATCCAAGCCAGCCGCCAAGTACATTGGCGGCTGGCCTATGATCTAACCTGTTTGCCTCTCTGAGTGTCTTTCTTCAACAACATTAAGCAAATATAGTTTTGGAAAGCAGACGAGACAAAAAAAATAATCTTTAGAAAATTACCCAGCATTCTAAGGGTTAAGTATAATGTCCGCTAACATTGCGCTGCAGAAACCCTTTGGTATAGCTCCCGCCTATTAAATACTTCATCCCGTTTTTCGTTTGGTATGATGTGTAAGATCAAACCACGGCGGGCGAAGCGCAACCATCGGTTCAGCGATTTTATGGTAGTGTTTTCTTCATTTTTATC